>JAJTWQ010000131.1:0-600000 GCA_029007595.1 Solanum commersonii
CATGATTCAAGGGAAGTCTTTTGGTGGAATGACATGAAATGGATATAGCAACATTTTGTGGCTAAGTGCCCTAATTACAATAAACGGCGGTAGAACATCGCTGAAACTAGGAGGTAAGACTCAAGAGGATTAATATCCAATATGGAAGTGGGAAGTAATCAACATGGACTTCATTACATGTTTAATTTCGCACTCATATAGCATGACCTAATTGGGGGGATAGTAGAAAGAGTTACTAAGTCTACTCATTCTTGGTTGTCAAGACTATGGATTAGGTGGAGGACTATACCAAGCTTTACATTAATGAGATAGTCGCCGTACAAGGTTCCTTTGTCTATCATCTCACATGAGGTCCCGAGTTTAATTTTATTTGTGGAAATCATTTCAGAAAGGTGTCAGTATTCGTGTTAATCTTAGCACATCATTTTATCCACGACGGATAGTCGTGCAAAGCGTGCAATTCAAACCTTAGAGGATATGTTGAGAGCTTGCGTGATCAGCACCCAAGGGTAGTTGGGATAATCATGTTTCTCTTATAGAGTTCACCTACAATAATAGCTACAATTTAGCATTCCGATGGCCACTTATAAGGAATTGTACGGGCAGACAGATCTCTAAATAAGTGGTTTGAAGTCGCCATAGCCTCGACAGGCCAAATTTGGTAAATGATGCTATGGGAAAGGTTCAATCATTAGAGATAGACTAAGACAAACGTAGTCGCCAAAAGTCCTATGTGCATATGTATGCATTGGAGTTCAAAATCGATGATTGAGTTTTCATTTAAAGTGTCACCTACAGTGGGGCGATGAGATTTGGCAAGAAAGCGAAGCTCAAACCTAGATATGTAGGCCCTTATAGGATTTTGGAAAAGAATTAGAAAAGTAGCTTATGAGTTAGAGTTGGCAAACAGAACTAGCAAAGCTAGCAGACCGGGTCGCTCACATTTTTACCGTTGAAGAAATGCGCTGGTGATCAAAGATCCATAAAGATTCATTGGAAAGTGTGGTTGTAAAGGATAGTCTCACTTATGATGATGTTCCACTTGAGATTTTTGATCTTCTGAAGTTCGGTGTCGAGAAACAAAAAAGTCAATTTAGTGAAGGTTTTTGCGTGGCGGAGTCGGGCCCACAGAAGCATTGGAAATAAGCAACCATGAATGACAATATCCTCATCTCTTTCCCGTCTGAGCCCCATTCCGCAAAGACGTAGGTAATACTTCCTCTCAAGTCTCTTCGCTACTTCAATGCAGATTCAATCTTAGTGTTATGTTCCTTCGTATATGCTTGCATTTTCGCATTATGTTCTGAACTAAGTTAAGTCACATTTCAGCTTCCATTCTTAGTGGTAGGGTTTCTGTACCTCCTTCCTCCATTTTTTTAAAGCTATTTTAGTCTTAATTCAGGACGAATGTTCTCATGGGGGAGATAATGTAAATGTTCGTATGCTAGAAAGACTACTTTGGCAGTATCTTGTAAGGTGGTGTGTCACCACGTGGAACCACCTACTAATTACGGGTGACGTACGTAATTATCAGCGGGTCATGGATGAATACTGTAGCTCCCTCCCTAGAAAAAAACTCGCATAATATTTAAGGAACAAGCCATGGATGGACTCACAAACCATAGATCAAACCATAGGTCGTGGATCTCGTTTCGTGGATCGAAACGCCAAAACTCCTTTCTCTTAAAAGCCAACGATGGTTTCCAAGACTGACCGCCGCCGACACCATTACTGGGCTCCCGACAAACCTTTTAATTCGCAGGGGTCGTTTCCTTTTTTTCCTATGCATTGACCCCTAAAGTTCATCGAGATTAACCCTTAACCTACGTTTTTAGTCATTTTAACCTAGTAATTTAATTGAACTTACCCTAGTCATCTCATTCTCCAAAAATAATCAAGTTGAACGAAAAGAAGCAATATAGAGTCGACTAAGACTTCTCCAAGAACACAACAAGTTTTTTGGATCTAGCCCCGAAATTGAAAGATTTCTCTGTGAATTTCCATTACGAGGTTTTCTGGGATTTCACCAAGGGGTTTCTTTCACCTATTAGGTCACTAGACCAAATAAATTCCTTGATTCTATCATGCTCCTACTATGGCTTCTAGAATTCTAGAATTTATGTTGTGATTCAATTGTTAGACTAATCCAAATCGATTATCATGTTTCCAATTGTTGCTAAGGTCTTTGCACGAAACTCGTAACCCTTGTTGTGTAGATTCGTTTAGTCCATGAATTACCCTTTCTAGGTCGGGCTTTTTTCGTACATGTGCGTGCCTCGCCAAGAATGTTTCATTATCACTATATTAATGTTGCATTTTCAATTGGTAATGAGTATTTTGAGCTATTTGGTATTACATAAATTACCATAATGTGTTATTTACATAATCAATTGGAAGTAGGTTTACTAATGAGCGACTAAGGGTCACTAACCTTATAGTCCTCGTAACTACGTGCCCTCATAGGATAAATCCCCTTGGGGCAAAATATTTAGTGTCCACGCGCCATGCCTTTACACCTTTGGTAAGGTATATATTGGGTCCTCTCGATAAAGGGAGATAAACGAAACTCCACAGATAGCTCATGGTTTTATGCCTGGCCAACAAGAGCTCCAATAGTCGATTCTAGTGCATCTCACCAGTTATCGCATAGTTTAGTATTCAATCTTAATATGTCATGTACTTTGTTGCTACATTCAAGCTAGCTAAGTATTCAACAGGTTTCTTAAGATATACATCATGTTCATTTTATCATTGCTTTATCAGTTGTTCAGCTTATATGCTTTATTCAAATTTTTATCCTGCCTAGCATGCTCAGATCTTTCAAGTATTGACAACACTGCGCTACATCTCCGGATGTGGTGTCTGTGTCCTCAACTTTGAGATCACGCATAGATCGCCTCCCGATCTACAACCAACATCATCAGTTAGTGGGTCCTCATTCTTCGAGCACTATTGACATGTCTTTTATCTCACCATTATGTTTTAGCTTCATTTTTTCTAAGAGTTGGCTAGGTCATGTTCCTAACATCTATAATCGCAGAGGATTTTATTCAGACATAGTTAAGATTCCGCCTTAATCGAGCTTGATGTTCTCGCTGTCATTAAACCTCGCCTTATATATTCGTATTTAGGATGGTATTCCCATCACCGTACTTTGCGTCATGTTTTAAGCTTCCTCACATAATTATCTTATTAGTATTCTTATGATATACCAACAAAAAGGCCAGTCACTCAGATCCTATGTCCCGTGCCGACGTCCAAGGGGTAACCTCGAGGTAGCCTTGGGGTGTGACACAAAGGTGTAGGAATTCATCCGTCACCGCCTCAAGCCTACACCTGACGGGCCGTCACTCTGAGAACCATCGTCATCCCCAAGTGAACCTTCTCCGGCTCAATACTCAAGGAAAGAGTTACTCTACAATTTAGGAACTCAAAGTAAACTCAACTCAATAAGATATCATTAATGAAATTAGTTTAACTCAATGCTATCTAAAATATTCAAATGAACATAAGTGCTCAACTCAAAGTCTTTAAAACATCACAAGCAAAATCAGAAAGCACTACTCAACTAGTACTATAAATTTATTAATTATGATGCAAGCTCTGAAAAGACCCAATTTACATCCTAACAAACTCGGAAAGTAAATGTGGAATCTTCCGCAGTTAAGGAGGCTCACAAAAGTTAACTAGTACCGCAAATGGTATCAAATCTGATTGCCTCAAGCAATGACGCTCGAATACCTTTATCTACATAATGAAAAAGATGCAGTAAAAGGCATTAGTACATCAATGTACGAGCATTCAAGGGTAAACTCTAAAACATAAACATAAACTTGAATAGATAAAAAGAAAATATACTCACTTTGTCTAAAATCAACTCAAGAATACTCAACTCAACTCAATATCAAAGCAACATAAATATGTGATATGTATAAAGCTTTTTAAATTGTAGATAATAACTCAATGAATATTAAATACAATAATAAACTCTTTAATCTTGTTTGGGAGATTCTAACCGACAACCATCACTTTTAGCTATGCGACATGAAACAAAGTCTCACCTACGCTACCAAAACTAATTTTTTACCTAGACGGAGATACAACATCCTCAACTATGTGGATCCACTAAGCTATGCTTAAAAGCAATAAAGAATTATTTAAAAGGTATGACTGCTACCCATGTTGGCATACATGACTTATGATGATTTATTGCCTGGTGACTAATCCCAATAATATATAACTTATTCTCATATGATTAAAAACATAAAGCATCCTCAATTTGAGATAATTCCTCAAAATATTTAAAAGAGAGATTATGCTCTTAAACTCCTCATGAACTCATTTAGAAATTAAGGTTTCTCTCGTTTCAAATGTAAAGTGTTACATACTGGGAATACTTACTCCTCATACCTCATTTTAAATATGAACTCAAATCTCCTCATTCTCATATTCATCTACTCAAGTCTTAAAACAAGTTATACAATATTGTAAGATTTCAAAATGACTCGAAAGGATTTCGAACATTACTCTTTAACCTTTACTTTGATTTAAAATGAAGATTTAGTGAGCTATGATTATCATATAGGATCTCTAATGATTTAGGAAGCTTTATATAGTTGATAAGTTGAAACAAGAGAAGACACAAATTGAGAACACTGCACGACACGAAGGATGAATTAAAGCTAATGTGAGATAATTTTGTGCGAAGGACTCTCGTATCCTTTTTGCATGGAAAGTGAGGTGACTATCTTATTGCCAAAATTTTAAAGCATCCCCGTGATGTGGACCCGTCACATATTATTGCCCAATCTTTTCTTCCTTTCCCAAACACATTTCAAATCATACCCGCCGCAATTCCATTACCCAAATTCACTAAATTTCATAGTCCCGTAATGTTTACACTCACACCACAAAAATATACCAAGAGACTCAACTCATTAAGAAAACCCTCACTCAAGAACTCAAAGACCTCTATTATAAATCAAACTCAAGAACTCTTTAATCAAATTAAAGAACGACCACGGGTACACGTCTCGCATGATTGACATGATGGTGAACAAACTCAACACTAAGAAAATTACATACCTTGTAAGAACTAAGTTCTTGAGAAAATCCTCAAAGCTTGCAAGAATCTTCAACGCTCCCACTTTTTGAACCTCTCTCTAAAAACACACTAAGCTCTTTGGAGTGACTAAACCGATTCCACCGCCTTATACCCTTAAAAGGGTGAAAATAAATGTTTAAAGGTAAGGAAAAGACCAAATACCCCTCATTAAAATGGAAGAATTTCCTTAACTAGACAAAGTTGCACCTAAACGCATATATCATTCGTCCAAACATTGAATTTACCAAACTCCTAAGACTATCAGATTGACTCCACTCAATGACCTTTCATTTGATACCTCATGGACTACCTATCTCATCCATTTGCCGAAGTTATGGTCGTTTGAATTTGACCCAAAACTCACAATTGAAAAGTAACTTGTACCAATCTTAATTTAGCTCTTTCTAAATTTAGCTTTCACGACCAAGGTGTTACAATATCTTTCCTCGGGGAGCATTCATCCTCAAATGAGATCATCAAATAGAACCGAGAGGAAACATCTAACACTCAACATGCAATTCACATAACTAACATATCAACTCAAAACCTACCAAGAAAAGATTTAATACCTTAGTTGAATTTCTCTGAAGCAAAGAGATGTCCAAATATCTTCTTCATCCCGTAGCCGCCCCAGTTTCCTTAAAAATTGATTCCTCCATAAGACCTTGACTGATGCAACCTTACTGGTTCTCTCAACTTTTGAACCTGGCCAATCAAGAATCTAATGTGTACTATCGCATAAGATAAGCATGTCCCGAATACAAATATTCTCGCAGGTAAAATAAGTAAAGGATCTAAGGCGCTTCTTCAACATGTAAATATGGAATACCGAATGAATGTTGATTATCAGGCTTCTAAATAAACACATAAGCTTACTGCCAATTGTCTTGGATATTTTGTATGACCAATATACTCGGGTCTAAGCTTTCCTTCTTACCAAATATCATAACACCCTTCATGGGTTAAACCTTCAAGTAAACCTAATCATCTACCTCAAACTCGTAGTCTCTTCTCCTAACATCCGTATATGATTTTGACTTTGTGCTATTTTTCAACCTTTCTTGAATGATCTTCACTTTCTCCACCTTCAGAAAAAGTCTTCCTATCAAACCAAATTTCATCAACCTCAAACCATCCAATATGATCTACATCTTCTCCAATAAAGAGCCTCATAATGGAGCCATCTAGATGCTTAGAGTGTTAACCGTTGTTGTAAGAAAACTGATGAGAGGTAAGTGATCATTTCAATTACCTTTGAAATCGATCACAAAAGCTCTCAACATATCCCCTCCATTTATGAATCGTACACTCGTCATGACTAGTCTAAGGATGGAAAGCATTACTCAATTTTACCTCCAAATTGAAACCTTCTCGAAAGACTTCCAAAATTATGTGATGAACTATGCACCTTTATTTGAAATGATAAAACATGAATTCCATGAACTCGACCACCTAATATATAACCCGTATAATCATCTACCGAAAAGTGCAGTTTTTTAATACAAAAAGGATGATTAGTTATTCCATCCCATCAATGCCCAAATAAAAAAAATGATGCCTATAATATCGCGTAACCTAGTAATGAAATCTATATCATTATCTCTCATTTCATTCTGGAGAGATCTTTATTTCCTTAGCTATGATTTCGTGACTTTGGTGCTCACCTTGAATTATTAGCAATCGGGGCACTTAGCAACGAACTCGCTAAGACACCTCTTCATTATACTAAACCAATAGACTTTCTCAAGTCACGCTACATCATTTAGACTGGACGGGATCAAATATCCGGAACTACGAGCCTCTTCACGATCCTCTCTCGTAAATTCATCCACTTTAGGTATACATAATCTACCTTGATATCTCAACATACCCTCCTCTTGTTTAAAAGTCATCACCTTCTCCTTATGAACATTTGCCTTCAATTCAGAAAATAGGGCCTTGGTCTTTTTTCCCTTTAACTGCGGACAATAGTGACATATTCGCCTCATTCATCACCAATTCACTCCACCTTTATTGGAATCTAACAACCGGACTCCAAATGTTCAAGTGTATGCATATCTTTTCCAGCTTATTTCTTGCCTTCCCAACATTTGTAGTTCTACCTTATAGATAAGATGCTTAAAGCATCATCAACGACACAGCCTTACTCCAATGTAGAGAATACCTCATGTAATAATCTGAGTAATTCAAACCACCTCCTTTGTCCGATATTAATCTCTTTCGACTAAATACATACCGATGACTCTTAGATGGGTGAACACATCAACACAAGACCATAGATGGTAGAGACGCCATATTTTCAAAGCGAATACTACGTCGCCACTTAGATCAAGGAAGTTGAGTAATTCTTCGTGAAACTTAAGATGTCTAGGAAAGATAGTCTATAACCTTACCATTTTTCATCAATACACAAACCAAGACAAACTTTGACGATCACACTATACAACAAAGCCTTGTGTACCCTCTAGTAGGGTTAACACGAGGCATTAGTTAAGCTGGTTTTAAAATGTAAACTTTCTAACATGATTCGAACATTGAAACTTCATTGTCTTATAAGTCAAATTTATCAACGAGATCAAATAGATGAGAAACCTCGATAAATATTCTATAATAACTAGCGCCCTAAGAAACTCTTAATATCATTTGGAGATATAGGTTCTGGGCTAGTTCTACAATACCTCAATCTGCGGAGTATCACCTCGAACTCCTTCTCCTGAGCATATCAGGGCCTAAGAACGCAATGGAGTCAAGTCAAAACTTACATTTTAAAATTTTGGAATACAACTCTCTATTGTTGATTGTTTGGAGAGCTACTCGAGAAGTTGGCTAGCATGATCCTCCTCATTCCTCAAATTAATGTGCTAATATCATCAATAAGAAAGATTACAAACATTTCAAGATATGTCTTAAATACCCTGCTCATAAGATGCATGAACGTTGCGTATAAGAATTATCTGTCAAAGACATAACCGAAAAACTCATAATGACCATAATGGGTCTTAAATGTCATTTTCGATGGCACTTTCTCTCTTACACCCAACTTATTATGGCCGACGAGGTCTATCTCGTAATTACTGGCACCCAAGTTGATAAAAAGATCATCAATTCTCTTATGGACATTTTATAGTAACCTTGTTCAATTTTATGGTAATCAATACACATCCTAAGAGAAATTGATCTTTTCTTGTCACCACAAGACCGCAGTGCTTGCGAGACACTTGGTCGAATGAAACCCCATGGCCAAAGATCGCTCAACCGCCTTCAACTTTTTCAACTCGTATGGTTTCATTCGTACTGCTGCATCAGAGACATGTCAAGTATTAAGAAAATCTCTATGCGTAAGTCAATTTCCTCAGAAAGACTCTAAGAAGATTACAGGAAAGATGATTTAAACTCACTCACAATCGGAATCGATCAATAAGTGGTGTCGCAACACTAGAGTCATTAACCCGAACTAAGGACAGATGCACTCTTGGAAACTAATTGTATGGCCTAAGGTACGAAAATGAAACGACTCTTAGGCACTACTAAACTACTCCTACATTCTAAATAAGGCTCATTGAAAACCCAAACTTGACTATTCAAATTCTATAATCAACTCGTGCATAACAAGAATGAAGGTCGCTCATACTAATAACATTAAAGTCTACCATGTCTAACTTGACTAACTCAAATGCATGGTGTCCTTGTGATTGACAGAGATTTGGTAATAATAATGATAAACTCTCTCTAGAATGGACTCACCAATGTGAGCTTGAAACACTAAAGGGCTCAAGAAGTTGTTCAGAAGAATCCAATCTCTTAGAAATATACGAAGTCACAAAAGATGGGGACTGGGCAGTGGGACGAAGTAATACATATACATCAAGAGTAATGAATTTGATCATATGATCACGCATCACATCTCGGTGAATTCTCCTTCTTTGTGACTAGTGATATCATATGGACTGTATTTCTCCTCCACCTATCTCTAAAGTGAGCTTGTCTCTGGGAGAAGCTCTATCTACTAAAGCCGCCAAGCAGATTCAACTCCATTGCCTCCATTACCATTTCATGTTCATAGGAACTCTCTCATTAAGTAACTTGTCTCGGCCACACACGAAATAGCTAGTGTGAGCCATCACGACACGCCTCCCGGGTTTCTACCACACTTAACACATGTACGAGTCTAGCCGGCCTCTTGTGCCACTAATTAAACTTAGTAGGATCGAGATTTAAAGTTTTACGAATTCTAATTTTGAACTCCGCTTGTTCTTTTTGGTCCAAAGTAATCTATTACATGATGTAGCCGGTCCAAACTGGCCTTATTTAATAGACGCCGTGGTTCACACATGTGCCCACTCGCTGTCCGCATCATTACCCAACGGCTAGCCTTCTTGCTTCATGAAAACTCTTCCCATGTCTCTAACTTGCCTTCCTCATCCTCGTCGTGACACGGATCATAGCCCTTGCTATGTCCATGTCCCCTTTATCAACTTTGGTAAACCTTACCCTCTTTTCGAGCAAGAGGATGTACCATAAACAAGCAGACTCATCCTACTCCTCATAAGCAACCTTCTCAGAGAATAACAGAAAGTTGAGTGAACTTGAGGTCACCGCATTACCATGAACTCCTACTTAAGAGTGAGAAATTCTCTTACCTTTGCCTCTATCACCACAAAGGAAAGAAACGCCACTACGAATGTACTTTCAAACACTACCCAACCTATAATTGACGCCTTCACCCCCTCTCTTCTCCATCGTCATACCAAACTCTAGCCACACCACCGAGCCGGTACGCAACTAACTCCACTCGCTAACATTAGAAACATCCATAACCTAAAACACCTTTTGCAACCCTTCCACAAAGTTCTTCTGATCTCGTATTACTCAATTTTATGAATTCCCGAGGATTAATCCTCAAAAAGTCACAGATCCTTGATGATTGTGCACATCCCGACGATCACTCTTTGTTGACTAACTTGGTTGGTCACCATGATCGCCATCCTGGATAGCATCCGAACTTAGCAATTATGATGTCTCACAAGCTACACTTGTGGCATCAGGGACCCTTGATCCTTTTCTGATCCGCATTTGTACTAGCAGACGACCTTGAACAACTTTTCATGAAGGCATGTTCTAAAGAATATGCACAAGAATGAATTAGAAAGAACCTTTTATGTTGAACTCTCTATCGCAGTATTATGTATGAAATATTACCTAAATGTTGTAATAATTCTAATTGAAGATATGGCATGCCACAATGATAAAGTGACTCTACAAAACACTACTTCATAGATACCTTAGAAATCTTGAACTCGTGCTCTAATACAATGTTTGTCACACCTCAAGTGTACACCACGGACATGGTTCTTACATTTCCTCGAGAACCAAAAGATTGTCCCCAAGCGAACCCTTGGCCTCGTCAATACTCGTGAAGACTTACTCAACAATTATAGGAACTCAAAAGTAAACTCAACTCATAAGATATCGTTAATGAATATAGTTTAACTTAGAGTTATCTAAAATACTCAAAATGAATAAAAGTGTTCAACCTAAAGTTTTTAAAACATCACAAGGGAACAACAAAGAAAAAACTCCTCAACTACAACTATTTATGAAGCTCTAATCACTATGATGAAGTCGACAAGACCCATGACATCCCACAAAATTGAAAGTAAATATGGAACCCTTAAAGCAAGAAGTGCTTAACAAAGTTGACCGAGAGATCAAATGTTATCACGTAAGCACCAACAGGACCCCGAATACTTGTATTTCGTGATCATGAAAAGATGCTGAATGACATCGCATACTTAGAATGTGAGCATAGAAAGGCAAACAATGAAACATAAAAAAAACAAAGCTTAAATTGATAAAAAGGAAAACATGCTCACCCCGTCTCAACTCAACTCAACTTAATTAAATATGAAAGAAACAATAAAGATGCAATATGTATAAAGCTTTTAAAAATAGATATTAACTCAATATACATAAAAATACAATTATAAACTCATTACTCTTATTTGGGAGATTCTCTAACCGACAACCATCATTATGAGCTATGTGATGATACAATGTCTCACCCACACCGCTAGAACAAATATATACTTTAAGTGGAGCATGACATCCTCAACTAAGTGTATCCACTAAGCAATGCTTAAATCAAAGAAGGAATCATCTAAAAAGTATGATCATCTACCCATGTTGGCATATATTGTTATGAGGATTGTATGCTGAACTCATCATCATATCGTGTCACTACTACTCCTAATAATATATAACTCTATGATCATATGTTTAAAAAACATAAGTCCTCCCCAATTCTGAGATAATTGCTCAAAAGATTCTTAAAAGAGATAACGCCCAAAAACTCCTTATGAACTCATTTGAAATCAAGGTTTCCTCTCATTTTAAACGTAAAAGTGTTACATTTAGAAATATGAACTCAATTATCCTCATTCTATTACTCATTTATCAAGTCTTAAAGAGATTTATAAAAAGACAAATCCACTTTAAATGACTCAAAGGTTTTAACTTACTCTTAACCTTTACCTTGATTTGAAATGAAGATTTAAAAGCTATGATTAGAATGTAGGATCTCTCAATGATTTAGAAAATTTAGATAGTTGATAATAAGAAATGAGCGAAGACAATAAATAGGAGAAAACTCGGCACGACATGGTAGTGATGAATTACTTTTTTGGTCGCCAAATAATTTTTAAGATAGAGGACTTGTATCTCCGCGACGCTGGTAGGGTGCCTATTTGAAGACTTCCAATTTTAAAGCCGTCTCTTCGCGATGCGACCGGGCACACATTTTTGCCAGATCTTTCTTCCTTCCTAACTCGTCTTAAATCATGCCCACTTCAATTCCATTGCTCAAATTAATTATATTTCATAATAGAGAACATTTACAGCTAGGACCCACACATAAATCTACCAAGAGACACAACTCATTCATAAAACCTTCACCTCAAGAACTCAAAGACCTCTAAGACCTCGCTTATCAATCAAGCTCAAGATTACTCAAGAACTCCCGTACTCAACTTCAAGAACAACTTCATGGGCACAGTGCTACATTATTGGCGTGAGGGAGAACAAACCCAACACTATGAAATCTTGTATACAATGTAAGATCTAAGTTCTTCCTAAATCCTCAAAGCTTTCAAGAATCTTGAACTCTCTTCTTTTTCTCCTCAACTTCTCTACAAAGAAAACCCCTAAGCTCTTTTGAATGACTAAAAGTATTCAAATCGCTTAGAACTCTAAAAGGGTTAAAAATGTGCGTGCCTAGTGGGGTAAGGAAAAGACAAAAATAATTCCTCTTTAAAATGGACGAATTTCATTAACTAGGCAAGCCGCACTCTGAACGAACATATCTCCTTCATCCAACCTTGAAATTTAGCAAACTCGCTGAATAAAAGAGGACCCACCGATCTTGTACCAATCTCAATTTAGCTCTTTCTAATGTAGCTCTTTCAAATTTAGCTATTTCTAAGACCTCGTGTTACGCCGTGAATGGGTTCCATTCAACCATTATGTCCCGAAGATCTCCATTCTCCAAATTCAATTTCATCAAAATTGATTATGTTTTCATGCAATACTTCATTGGTCTTAATTGTTATGATTAAAATCGTTGATGTTAGCTTCTTATGAATAATTTGATTCATCACATGGTTTTAAACAAAATTCATACGGACCATGTATTATTTATGATTTTGAATATGAATTTACGGTTATGATTTTATTTTAAGAGAGGGATGAATTTATGAATGATGATTAATGAATGTTTATGCATGAATTATAAAAGGCATAGAACATAAACAGACACTCTAACTTGGACTTCAAGAAAACAACTATGCCCTTCAACTTTTAGTGCGTACAAGTAGGTCTTAAACTCGTATAAAACTTACAAGTAGAAAGACATGTCTTACATGGCATAATACATCTTGGAAACCTCATACGACACAAACCTTCCATGTAGGACACATGTGTATATTTTTTCAATTTTATACAAGTTTAAGGGCCTACTTCTGCAGACCGAAAGTTAAAGGTTAAAGTTGCCAATTGTCGCCAAGTTAAGAGTCGTGTTTATGTATTATGCCATTTAAAAATAGTTGTTTCATGATCTAAAGGTTACTTTTGAGATAAGTGAATCAATGAAATTGTGAAACGTTTCCACATAAGAAGGGATCATGATTTGTGAAAGGTTTTTCTTACACATACATGATTCAGATTTACAGGAGTAACTATATGATGATTTAAGCTTGGATTAGAAATATATTTGTGCTTTGCCATGTATTATGTTATGTTTATGAAAATGAGTATTCTATTAAAGATTTAACTTAGCACCGAAAGAACTTTAAGGTGGAGGCTCAAATAGGATAGTCTCTAGTAGCAATATTTAGTTCCAAACTACATTCCCATTAGGATTATCTTAAACGACCTAGCTAGTGGATCCACAAATAGCATATGAGTCATGGCACATAGTTCCACAATGGCAAGTATACTATCATTTCGATGTGACGTGAGTTATGAGTAGGAGCGGCTAATAAGAGCCTCGGATGTGGTATACCTAGACATGGAATATTGTAAAAGGAAATTAATGATTTACTTTGCTAAAAAAAATTATTAGACCATCAAAAATCACCTTAGAGTTGCTCGACCGTTTATGTTAATAATAGTGCCGAAAAGAAAGAGGTGTCTCAAGACTAGTTATAAAGTATAAGCTTCTAATAAAGTTTCCAAACGGATTAGGTATGTCACACATCGAGGCTACCACCGACGTAAACACGAGAGCCAAGGATCATGAAAGTGACCCTAAGCTAATCCCGACCATATGATAAGCAAACTAATTATATCTATGAAAATATAAACTAATGTTAAGCTAAATCATGAGATAACTGAATGATGGGAATACCCGATAATTGTCTCGAATATATATAAAATTCTATGAGATTGAGTGATGCGAACAAACACTAAAAATTATTAGAATCCAAATTATGTCCGAAAAGCCTCTAACTCACTAGACTTCTTTGGGACATGTCCCCAGCTAACCCTAGAAAAATTGAAACTAAAATGAAAGACTAAATCTTAAAACATGTCTATTATCCTCGAGGTATGAGGAATCACCACCGAAGCTATTGAATGTGGATCGGTAACCAATTTACGTGTGATATGAATGGCGAGGACCTTAACCTATATCATGAAAATATGTAGCACAAACTATGTGTTAGTACTTGAAAGGTACTAAGCATACAAGATAGGATAAAGTCAACATATATATAATTTGAGTTAAAACATACTAAACAATGATATAATCAAAACATGATCAAAATGCGAAACATGCGAATATGAATTAATTAAACTTAATGCAATGACAAAAGTTCATAACATGTTGAAAACCGAATATTGAAATATAACTAGTAACTTGGTCAACGACTCAGTCTAACTATGGGAGCTACTAATAACCAACATAAAAACTACGGATCTAAACATGGATTCCAATGTGTATATGCCCCATCGAGATGACCCAATATACATTGTCGTGGTATAAAGGCATGATTGGCGTGGATCACTAATATGACGCCCATGGGGACTTATAAACCTACTGGGGCACGTAGTTCCTGGGCCTATAAGGTGATTGACCCTAGTCCAACTCAATGTTAGGCCTATTCCCAAACGGGAATGTAGAGAACACAATATAACTAAAATATCGAAAGCTCAATATTTTGACATGCTAATCCAAAATGCAAAAGATCAAATTACCGATAATGAAACATTTGTAAATTCCAGTAGCATGTATATGTTTTTATGTCCTAGCTAGTGTAATTCATGAACTACACAACTAGGGTTCTGAGTTTCATGCAAGAATCTACGCAAACATTACTAAGACAAGATAACTGATTGAGAACGTTCCAACAACTAACTCATAGAAATTAGATGATGCTCTAGAAACCCTGTGTCTAAGCATTGTTAGGGAATCAAGATTCGACTTAATTCTAGAGACCTAGTGGAGGAAAGGAATCCTCCAAATGGAAATCCCACATACCTAGTGACGATATTCGCTGAGAAATCTATCGATTTTGGGGAAGGAAACAGAGAAACCTTGTTGCGTGTTCTTGAGAAAGCTATCACCTAATTTTCCTTTTTTTGCTCTAAGTTTGATGATTTTTTGGTGAATAAGTCCTTAGGGTAAGTTCCGACTAAGTTACAAGGCTCAAAATGACAAAAACTATGTAGTTTGGTGGTTGAACGACATAGTTTAGGCATCCAACGCATAGGGGAAAAGACCAAAATGATCCACTTAAAATATGTCTTGTCCCAACCGGGCACACAACGATGGCTCATCATAAGGAACCACAAACCGTCGTTTGGGTTTTAGGGTCCATCGCGCAGCAATCGGTCCAATGTGTCCTACTACGGACCCATCCACAACCCAAAGGAGGGCTCCGTGGTCTCGATGTAAGGGCTTTAAGGATTTCGTCACGCCATCACGAGCACTAGTACAATGCACTGGGGATCCACGTCCCATGAAAGGATCTGTGGGTCCACTATTGTTAGGTTGGTGTGAAACCACGATGTGTTGATTTACTATGGTTCCGCTTCACTAGCCTCGTGAACCTTGTCATGGTTTACCCATTTTTCTAATGTCTCCGTCCGAGAGGTTCCGAGGTGTTACGAGGTACCCATTCTTCCCAAACATTATCTTCTTAAATGAACTTATAAATCTAATATTTATAGCATGCTTGATAAAATTATTTAATACCACTATTAGATTCCTCTTCATGATTTATACCAAGGAACCCACACTCCATTTTTGTAGAGTTATGCGCTCTCATCTAAATTTCGGGATAATTGATAGACAAAATCAACTCTAGAGATTCTTAGAAGTCTCAATTATGTCGTTGATTTTATTCTTAATATTAGATAGATTTTTAGTCCTCTTTATCAAGATCATAAAAGAATCTATTGCCACGGGTGAATAAAGCACACTAATGTAGTCCAAAATATAAATTCATAGTGAAGAAACTTCTATGACTAGGTATAGCACATCCGTGAGGCTTTTATGGTTGTAGAAACCGATGCCTCGTACAAAGGATACAAAGGAATACTTAAAAAAGGATTTTTGTAGGGTTCATTGAACAATTAGTGAGATTCACTCAAAATAACTATATTACCATTAAAAGGAAATTTTTGCTATAGTACTATGTATAACCAAATCTAATGATGATTTAATAAATAAAGACTTTTTATTAAGAGTTTGACTACAAAGCGCCCAAACATGTTTTGTAGAAAGATGTTGAAAATCTAATTTCTAAATAAATATTTGTCTGGTTGGCAATCTTTATTATCCAACATTGATTTTGAAATAGATTTTATAAAAAGAGAAAATAATTCGCTCCCAATTTTTGACAAGAGAATTTTTGCAAGAATATAATGAGACCAGCAGTACCGGGAAAAAAGCCCCCGAGGCTCCCACTCCATCCCTTCAAACCCGAGGATAAAATTAGAAAACTCTTCAAAAAGTGGGATAAAAATTAGAAAATTGCTACTTAGTTCTGACAGAATTTCCATCCTTGCCAAAATCCAACATCCCGTTATTATTAAATGAACACTTAACCCATGAACCAAGTTTTCAAGATAATCCCTCATCAATAGGTATTTATGTAAAATAATAGTTATGTATGACATGAAAAGGTTTAGGTATAGCAGATATCTCTACACTTTAAAAAAATATTAAACGGTGTAATTTCTTTATTTCAAGAACAATTATTTATATTATTAGATGGTCCTTCGAAATTCATGAGTTTGAAAGGATCAAATATTTGAGAAATAATATAACAAATAAAGGATGAACCCAGAAAGATTACAACGACAAGTTAGTTGTCAACTCTTCATCAATGAAGAAATTCAATATTTCAAAAAAAGAATTAAACCGAACGCTCAAAGAAGCATTATCAAGCCTCAATAAACATGTCAATCACGAGAAGATAATGGAATTATTAGATAACGCATCCCCACATATTAGTATGCAAAGAATGAGGATATGTATCTCCTTCATTAAAGAAAAGAAACTACGAGCATATCTCAACAATTAAACAAATGGGTGGACCTCGCAAGAATCGACATCAAAACCCATGCTAGAAAAGAACAAAGGTATGAATAATAAGAAGTTAACAACAGTAAGACCATGTTTAGTTATTCAACAAACATATACTTGCCACAGATTCAACAATTAGCTAGCTGTACATGTTTTCCAACTATGTAGCATAATTATCAGCCACATTTAATCATTACCAATTACATGTCATAGTTATTAGTTACTGGTAAAAGTAATAGTGTGTATTAGTGTACGCACACAAGTAAAATATATAGAATAATAAGTAATATTAGTCAACAATTTTGAGGCCTATTTTTAGTGTACCACTTGCTGTTTAGAGGCAGTGGGCTGGCCGTTAAATTCAGCCCTGAAAAGGGCCACCTGGACGGGTGGCTTCATAGATCGTGGAGTCCTAAATTGTCCATGTAACCTCCCATATAAGTCACTTTGGGAGTTTTGAGGTAGGGTTATTTTAGTATTTTGCTTAACTGTTTGGTATGTAAACTACGTAATTTTAACTCCTATTTCAAGCCTATATATGTGATTTATGTTCGTAAACTGCCCAATCAAAATCATTCACCCAATTTCCAAATTTTCCTCCAAGATCACCCCAAAATCCTCTCTAGAGCTATGGAAGAAAAGCTAGGGTTTCACTTTAACATTCTCAATTCACCATAGCTATTGGGCATTGATTACTAAAGTATGTTTCTATTCACCTATGGAGTCCTTTCCTCCATAGCATTTCTCAAATCCTTAAGTTTTACAAGTTAGAATCGCAATTCAAGGTTATAGTTTTCTTCAATCTTCATGAGTTCATTTCACTTATGATTCAATTGATTGTTTTCTATGTTTTTATGCATGAATCAAGTAAATATATGATTTTATGTTGAATCCATATGAACTCGTGCATGATCCATTATTTTAGATTATGAACAAATGATGAAGTTTATGAACTATGAAATTATAAATTTGTGAAGATATGCATGCTTTTATGAAGTTGATGTACATGATTTTAGGAAGCTTTGAGAGGAAAGCATCAATGCAGTTATTGTGAAAGGTTTTATCACATACTAATAATAATATAATTGTGAATGGATTTCTCACATAAAATATTCATACGATTGAAATGTCTTCTTTCCTAAGTTGAATCATGTTTAGGAGATATTATAAATGAATTTTAACTTGGATTGGTTACTTAAATGTGTCTTTCCATTGATGATGAAAAGAATATAATTAAAGACTTTTCCTTACGATGTTTTACTTAGCACTATGTGGGACTAGTGACGATAATTCACAAAGGCCAAAACTTCTTCGTTTATATTTGTACAAATAATAATATATACTTGGTGTTATAATCTAAGTAGCATATAATTTAGGCCAATCGAAATGGATTGGATTGTAATGAGGTTGTTTCGTTATAGAACATAGATCAAAATGAGAAAATATAATCCCCAGATAAAATCGAGGATAAGTTATATAGTATTTGATTGATTTTTTTCCATATAACTAAAATATATATGTAAAACTTATCAAAAATCTATAAAAAATCTATATGATAAATAAAGATTATGGTAAAAGGTCTTATGGTCCGACTAGGTTAGTTTTATTTTTGAGTATGTATTCTTGGATATGAATAGATAGTCATCTTCCCTGAATTTATGTGTAACGCCCCGTTTGCTAGAAACCAAATGTGCAAATTTTCTAAATTGCAGGTGCCACCAACGACCGTAAGGTGAACCACGGACCGTAGGTGGGGTACGTGGTTGGCCACCGCAGCCCTCCCCAAAAAACTCAAAAACATTTGTCTTAGAGTCGACCCATAGTTGGACCTACGGTCTATTGATCAAGACCCCTAGAACCCTTCTCTAAGGCCGGCCGACGATCGCGGCAGATTGCAGACCTAGGTCAGTTGACGGTCCGTCGATTAGCCCCAACACCTTTTTAGTTAGGGTTGTTTTGGTCTTTTCCCTATGCATTGGACACATAAACTAATTGTTTAACCACTAAACTATGTCGTTTTGGTTAGCTTTAGCCTAGTAACTTAATCAGACTTTACCCAAATCAATTCATTCACCAAAATTATGCAAACTTAGAGTGAAAGGGGAGAAAGCATAGATCAAACCCTCTCCAAGAATGTAGTAAGGTTTCCTCCAGTTCCACGACCCGAAATCAAAATATTTCTCTATGAAATTCGTCACTAGGTATGTGGGATGTCACAAGCGGGTTCGTTTCACCCATTAGGTCCCTAAAATTCAGTCAGATTCTTGACTATCTATATCATGTTTAGACCTAGGGTTTCTTGAAGTTAGAAAAGTGTTGTAATCCCGCTGTTACACTAATCCTAATAATATTATCATATTTTTGAGGAATTGTTGCTTAGCTTCTTGCACGAAACTAAGAACCCTTGTTGTGTAGATTCATTTAGTTCATGAATTACACTTGCTAGGTTAGTTTATTCAGATATACATGCCCTAGTTAAGAATGTTTCATTATCAGTACTTTAGTGTTGCATTTTCAGTTAGCATTTTAGTATTTTGAGATATTCAGTATTACAAAAATTTAGTTATAATGTGTTATTTACATATTGGGAGCAGGCTTAACACCGAGTGGACTAGAGTGAGTCACCCTCATAGTCCTAGAACTATGTGCCTCCATAGGTTAAGTCCCCTTTGTGGGCATACTATTTAGTGATCATACCAGTCATACCTTTATACCCCTGAAAGGTATATTGGGTCCTCTCGATAGGGCCTAAACATTGGACTCCACGGATAGGTCTCATGGTTTTATGTTGGTTAATAGTAACTCCCATAATCGTACTTTAGTTCATTAACCGGGTTACCAGTTATAGTTCAATATTTAGTCTCATCATGTTATATACTTGGTCATTGCATTCAGTTCGCTCAGTATTCAGTATAATTCAGTATTTACATTCAATTCAGATTACATCATTGCTCTTACAACTTTGTTCAATTATGTTTATATTGTTCAATTTTATCCCGTACTACATGCTCAATACCTTTCAAGTACTAACGCATACTCTGTGCTACATCTTCTCATTATGTAGGTTCAGGTCCTCAACATTTAGATCACGCATAGATCGGCCCCGATCTCATGTTCGTGAGTATCGGTGCTTAGTCCTCATTCTTCGAGGATGATTAACATGTCTTCTATTAAGTCTTTCTTTTTTTTTAGTTTCAATTTTGCTAGAGTTAGCTTGGGGCTTGTCCCAACATTTCTAGTTAGTTAGAGGCTTATTGTTGTGCATAGTTAGATTCAATTTTAGATTTAAGATTGATCTTTCGGTTGTTATTAAACTCTCACTTTTATATGATCGGACTTAGAATGGCTATTCCCCATCATTTCACTTTATATCATGGTTATGCTTCTGCAAAGTTCTTTTATTTTTATTAAATCTTTGAGTATGCTTATGATATGCCACTTCAGGGTTAGCTTGGGGTCACTCGTGATCCTAGGTCCCGTGCTGCATCAACGAGGTAGTCTCGGGGCATGACAAACATGGTATCAAAGAACTAGGTTCAAGAATCCTAGGATGTATCAAAAGCCGCACTAAGTAGAGTCCCTTTCATGAGTGTGAAGTGTCCCACACCTATGAGGGGTGGCTATGGAGTATTTTAGGAAAAAATTCACTTTATTGTTAGTCTTATCGTGCATGGGTATGATTCCTTTCTAACTTGACATTATGCATTTTCAGATCATACCTCCTCGTAGAGCTTATGCAAGGAACACTATCCCCATAATGCTAATGCAGCTCCTCTAGTCCAAACCATGAGGTTTTGAATGCTAATTTTCTGAACACCATTCAACTTTTGGCCCAGAGTGTATCCAATCATAACAATCATCAGGTTACAGTTTCTACAAATACTAGTGGTGGAGCAGTGGTAGCTATGGTCCGTGACTTTGTTAGGATGAATCCACCTAAGTTTCTAGGGTCGCAAGTTGGTGAGGATCCCCATAACTTTGTTGATGAGATAGAGTGATGCAAATAATAGGGAATGATAGAGTAGAGTTGGCGTCCTACCAGCTCAAGGATGTATCTCACATTTGGTTCACTCAATGAAAAGAAAACGGGGATGAAAATGCAGCTCTTATGACTTGGGAGTGTTTTCGCATGACTTTTCTTGTCAGGTTCTTTCCTAGAGGGTTGAGAGAGGCAAAAGCTCAGGAGTGCATGAAATTGAGACAAGGTTCTATGTTAATCCAAGAGTATGGACTTAAGTTCACCCAGCTCTCCAGGATGCCCCATATATTGTTGCCGATCCAAGGGCGCTAGGATGAGTAAGTTCCTAGTTGGAGTATCTCAATTGGTGAAAATAGAGTGCATAAATTCGATGTTGTTAGAGGACTTGAAAATCTCTAGGCTCATGACTCATGCTAAGTGGGTTGAGGAGATAAGCTTAGGCAACATGCTAAGGACAACAAAAGGCTAGGATAGGTAGCTATGATTACTCTCGCCAGAAATGGGTGGTGGAAATCGCGCGGTTTTTCAATAAAAGGTCTTCCACTCCAAGACCTTCATCATTGCCTAGTGGTCCATCCTCTAGTTTTTGACAGATCATAAAGGTAGGGCATGAGGCTCGAGTCTCGGGAGAGTGTTTTAGTTACCAAAACCTACCCAACCTGTCCAAAGTGTGGTAAGAACCATCTAGGTGAGTGTCTTTCGGGAGATGATAGATGTTTTGGGTGTGCTCGACATCGGTCACGGGTTGAGGGATTGTCATTCTTCTAAACACAGGGACAATGAGGTAACAACAATAGGGCTCAATCTATAATTTTAGCAACACCCGCAGCTCGCCCAACTCAACAGGTACTTCATTTGGTAAAGGTGGCGATCAACGCGAAAAGTTGTATGCTCTCCAGCTCACCAGGGATCGGATGATTCTCTTGATGTGGTTACTTGTACGTTGTGTGTTATTCATGTAGATGTTTACGCTTTGTTAGATCTAGGGGCTACTCTTTCCTTTGTAACTCCATATATAACAGTGAACTTTATTGTCAGTTCAGAAACTCTCTAAGAATCCTTCTCGGTCTCTACTTTAGTCGATGACCCGCTTATAGCTAGATGGGTATACAAAAATTGCCCTCGTCGTCTCTCGTAAAGTCACCTCGTAAAGATCTTGTAGATTTCAAAATGGTAGACTTCCATATCATTGTAGTCATGGATTGGTTACATTCATGTTATGCCTTAGTCGATTGTAGAACTAGGATCGTTCATTTTCAGTTTCCAAACGAGCAATCTTAGAATGGAAGGGTAGTAACTCAGTGCATATGGGTCGATCTATCTCTTATGTTTAGGCTAGAAAGATGATCTCTAAGGGATACCTCTATGATCTAGTTCGGGTTAAGAATTCAAGCTCTGAAATCCCAACTCTTGACTCAGTTCCAGTAATAAATGAGTTCCTAAAAGCATTTCTAGAAGATCTTCCCGCAGTTCCTCCTAAAAGGGAATCGACTTCGAAATTGATCTCCTTCCAAATACCTATCCTATTTCTATCTCTCCTTATAGAATGGCTCTAGCTGAATTTAAGGAATTGAAAGAGGAGTTGAAAGAGTAGTTGAAAGACCTTTTAGATAAAGGCTTTATCAAACCTAGTATTTCCCCATGGGGTGCACCATTGTTGTTCCTGAAAAAGAACGATAGGTCTCTCAGGATGTGAATTGATTATCGACAGTTGAACAAAGTCACAATCAAGAACAAGTACCTTATCCCTATGATCTATTTCTTGTTCGACTAACTTCAGGGTGCTAGTCATTTCTCGAAGATAGACCTCAGATCCAGTTATAATTAGCTCAAAGTCAGAGATAGTGTTATCTCGAAAAAAACCTTCCGAACTTGGTATAACCGTTATGAATTTGTAGTTATGTCATTTGGACTAACCAATGCTCCTGTAGCTTTCATGGATTTGTTGAATAGGGTGTTCAAGCAGTATTTGGACTAGTTCGTTATTATCTTTATTGATGATATCCTCATTTACTCTAGAAATAGGGAAGAACATGCGTCTCATTTGAGGGTTGTCCTATAAACTCTCAAAGATCGTCAGTTATTCACTAAGTTTAGAAAATGTGGGTTTTAGTTAAATTCAGTTACTTTTATTGGGCATATAGTATCTAGCGAATGAATTCGAGTGGATTATCAGAAAATAGAGGCAGTGAAACAATGGCCCAGACCTACTTCTCAAACATATATCAGAAGTTTCTTGAAATTGGTTGGTTATTACTGAAGGTTCATGGAAAAAATTTCATCTAAAGCTTCTCCATTGACTAAGTTGACTCAGAAAAAGGTTAAATTCAAGTGGTCAGATGACTGTGAGAAGTGTAACAACACACAGACTAGTAGGCTAAACTAGAGATTAATATGAGGGTTAGAGTCATAAACGTAACTGATACGCTCAAATTACACCTCTCTACAAAAGTATAAGTGATCGTTATCAAGTAGAGAACCGAAATTGTAGGTTGGAGTCTATCCCACGAGGAAAAATGGTTTAGACTTTACCTTAACCAACAATTATATTCAATTAGTCAAATTACTTCCAGAAACGGGTAATTAAAAGGGGGTTTGTTTAGATGAAACAAATAGTAAGAATTCAATAAGTAATCGTAATCAAACAAAACTTAAATTTTTGTTCCCCACAAGCTCATAAGGCAATAATCCTAGTAACAACAATCCTTTTCTAGTGTATCACATACAAAGTGATAAGTTATGTATCTCTAAATCCTTCATCCGACATCTAGAGAATTTCACCCCGCACCTTGATTCGGCTACGTGTGTATAATTTACTAACCATTACCTTTTCCTCATATTAGACATCATAATCGATGTTTGGCTTAGTTATTACATCGCACCAATCGACACTAGCCTATTAGATAGTATCACACTAAATCTATGTTGATAATTTTTTTCTTGTTAATTACCTCCTTGATCTAGCAAGTAGCAACAAGGCGAGTTCTAACGCGTGCACTCGTTAAAAGACTTCTAAACGAAAGAATTATCAATGCATGCAAAAAACACTATTCAAGAATTGCCTATTTACTATTCATAATTTGTTAATCGCTCATGGTTCCCACAACCCTAGTTGCAGATTTAGTTACTCATATTAGCAAGAACACAATTCATAATTTTAGATAAAGAAATCATGAACTTACGTAAAGATAATAATAAACCCAGAATTACAAAGCCAAAATCTTCAAAACGAACTTATAAAATCAATAATTGCTAGAATTGCAACTAAATCTCCAAAGTCACAAAGTAAAACTAGAAAAATAATTTCTAACCCCAAAAACGAGGTTTACATGCCCTATTTATAGAAAAAAAAATCCTAATTTAAAAAGGAAACAAATTAAGGAAAGTTTGTTCAGGCACGCATCTTCGTTCCACGAGACTGACTTACGGACCGTTGATTGATCTACGGTCCGTAAGTCCCTTTCGTCAGCCAGGACTTAGAAAATATTTTAACATCCAAAAATCAGCATCTCTGAAGCAAACGACAGACTTGCAGTACGGACCATAGATCGATCCACGGTCTGTCAATCCCCTCCGTAGCTCCACACCTTGAATCTTCAAGAATCGAGTACTGGAACCCTCGCGATCTCATTCTCGCGGTTTGATCGCACGGTTCGTAGATCAATCTACGGATCGTCAATTGCCACCGTGGTTCCACACTTGGTCGATTTCCCGATTTGTCATTTATCCCTTGGTCGCTAATCTACGGTTATCACCTACGGACCGTCCAATGGACCTACGGTCCGTAGATTGTCTCTGTGAAAGCCCTTTTTCTGCATTAAGCTCAGTTGTCTCCATACTGTGCGCCTGAACATCTTTCATGTAAACATACAATAAAACACATAAAAATCAATACGATAAGGCCCTAGACATACACAACTTGTAAGTTAAATTTATTAGAAATACCGTAAACTCACGGTATATCAACACCCTCAACTTAAATTCGTTGTTTGTCCTCAAGCGACGCAATACAACTCTAAACGACACTTGTATAGAAGCAAGCATTTCAGGCCCACGCAATCACATGGCTCTCTACCCCCCCTCACTTTTCAGATGCAACTTCGTTCTTTTAGACTCGACAAGCTAATCTATGCAGATCAAACCATGACACAGATCGATCAACTAACACACAACATGCACCTTATCACTATCACCAAGGTACCAATTTTCCGACAATGTAACTAGTGCCTTTACTTCAAACGAAATCCCCTTTTCACAAAAACTTAATGTCATTTATGGTGCAAGGATTTATTCAACACTCACGCTTAGAAAAAATTTCAAATACAGTTAGTGCTTTATGCCATAAGCTTGCCCTTATTTTCACTGCTTAGACTCTCCAAACTAGATTCTAGGATCACTATAGGACTTTATTGGCTTGTAACGTAGGCTCAGGGTCAGGTGTGGTGCATTTGGGTACTTCTTAGTGACTTTCTGCGCTCCTTGACATTACACTTTAGCTTTTAACCTCTTTTTGCCTTATTTCTGACATCCTACAGTTTTACCTTCTTGCGCTTGATTTTCTTCAACCAAGGATGTTACTTCAGACTTTGTAGCTCTTTATTTTTCACATTCATCTCCCTTTTTCTTTTATTTTTTTTTGTTTTAGCTTTCAATAAGTCACATCCTTTCCTCATGTTTTCTCTCTTCTTCACCTCACTGTTTTCATACCCATTTTTCTCTGAGTATCCTCTTTCATAGCCACCCTTTATGTGAAGAAGTGCAGAATGGGTTGCTGCTCCACGTTTGGGCATTAGGAAGGCGACATTGACTTTTGTGACCAAGTTCTTCTGGTTATTGGTGTGGAACAGGGTGTCACCGACTAAAGCGGATAATCAAGTCACGTGGGACAGAGCAGTCATGGTAGCGGCATTGGTAGCGGGAGTAGAGATCGACTTTGCAGAGAGCCTCAGGTGGAGGTACCTCCTTTGGGTACCAATCTTGCAGACACAGTGGGGCAGGCACAGGGCGATGCCTTCAGCGCCCCCGATCACACCGATAATGTCCCGGGCTCCTCTTCTCAGGCAGCTAGCATGGGCCCAGTTCGTCCGGTTCCACACCGCAGTTGGGCGCATCTTTTGTTCCCTTGGCCAGAGTTCAGAAGCTAGAAGCTCAGATGGCTACATTGCTACACCACATTCAGCCCTGGATGCAAAAGTCGATCGCTGAGTCCGAGGCTAGAGTGGAGTGCAGGATGGAGGATATGATGGACCGGAAGGTCCAGTGTCAATGGTCGCCTGGATGCCTTCGAACTGAGGGTCCTCGACCGACCAGCCCCGGCCACAGACATATCTGCTTTGCAGGCAGACATAGCTAGCCTCCGATCTAACATTGAGACCATTCTTGCTGCACCTGCAGTCGAGCCCCAGATTGCCCCCACCGCACTGGCTGATGATACAGTGCTGGATGCCTTTTTTAGTGGGACCGCAGAGGAGGGACTTCCAATTAAACAGGCAAAAGGCAAGCGGCATCGCTTTCACCGCACTGAGGAGGAGAAAGCCCTCAAGAGACAGCGCAGGCAGGAGAAGGAGGCTAGGAGGGCGTCCATAGTCGATGAGGAGTTGCGCCAGCAGAGGGAGCGTGAGAGAGTGGCAGGGGCGTCGAGCTCTGCCCCAGTTGTAGCGGCCCAGCCTGTTGCGGGAGACGCCGAGAGATTAAGAGAGAGCACTACTGAGGGTGCTACGACTGATGATGTGGGCACTACTGAGGGTGCACCCACTGATGTTCCAGCGGGTTCCGGGCAACCGGACCCCCCTGCTTGTTAGGGATTTGCCAGCGCTTTGCGCCACAGGTTTGCTTACCCAATCCATTTTGTTTTACTATTTCTATATGCGTTGGGGACAACTGCATTTATTTTTATTGGGGGTGGGGCAAATGGATTGTGAGTGATAGGGTGAAATCTGAATAACCCAACTCATGAATCCTCCTTTGGGGTTTTCTTGCCTGTGTTCTTTTTTCCCAAAGGACTGTTTAATTTCTGTTGAACCGGCATGTCTTAGGATTGTATGTGTAGAAGTATGATACGTAATGAAGCATGATGGTTTATAAAAAATGATACCCGTCGGAATTTTAGGATGTATGCTAGATGTTTTTGGCTATGATTAGTTGATTGTGCTCATTTTGAATATGACTTAATAAATCAACTTGATGGAATGACTTGAGTGAAACTTGAACTAAGTAATCTAATAATCTGATAATGAAACTATGTGCCAAGAGTGGGTGAGAATTGTGGTGTTCAAACAGTTTTGTGCAAAGCTAGAACTTGCCCGGTTAGTCCTGCTAAGACAACTCAATCTAGAGGATAGGAAGTGATCATAGGCCATTGTTCTGAAAAGTCAGTAAATTGCCTAGAAGGAGTCAACCAAATGAAAATAATTAAAAAAAAAAAAAAGGTGTTACAAATTCCGAACTCACATCCTTGGTTGAAGAAAAGCAAGCGAAAGAAGGTAAAACTGTATGATGCCAGAAAAAGAGGTTAAAAGCCAAAGTGTAATGTCAAGGAGAGGGCGAAAGTCACTAATTAGTACCCAAATGTACCACACACCGACCCCGAGCCTACGTTACAAGCCAATAAAGTCCTATAGTGATCCTAGAATCTAGTTTGGAGAGTCTAAGCGGTGAAAATAAGGGCAAGCTTATGGCATAAAGCACTAATTGTATTTGAAATTACTTCTGAGCGTGAGTGTTGAATAAATCCTTACACCATAGATAACATCCAATATTTGTGAAAGAAAGGATTTCGTTTGAAGTAAGGGCACAAGTTACATTGTCGGAAAGTTGGTGTCTTGGTGATAGTGATAGGGTGCAAGTTGTGTGCTAGTTGGTCGATACGTGTCATAGTTTGATCTGCATTAATTAGCTTGTCGAGTCTAAAATAACGAAGTTGCATCTACAAAGTAAGGGGGGGTAGAGAGCCATGTGATTGCTTGGGTTTGAAATGCTTACTTCTACACAAGAGTCGTTTAGAGTTGTATTGCGTCGCTTGAGGACAAACAACAAATTTAAGTTGAGGGTGTTGATATACCGTGAGTTTACGGTATTTCTAATACATTTAACTTACAAGTTGTGTGTGTCTAGGGCCTTATCGTATTGGTTTTTATGTGTTTTATCATGTTTTTGCAGGAAAGATGTTCAGGCGTAGAAGTATTGAGACAGGCGATCGGATTGCAGAAAAAGAGCATTCACGGAGCCGATCTACGGACCGTAGGTCCATTGACGGTCCGTAGGTGATGATCATAGATCAGTAGCCAAGTGACGGATGACAAATCAGGGAAATCTGACCAAGTGTGGAACCACGGTGTCAATCGACGGTCCGTGGATCATCCTACGGACCGTACTGTCAAACCGTAGAAAGAGACAGAGAGGGTTCCAGTACCTAATTTTTGAAGATTCTAAGTATGGAGCTACGGAGGGTATCGACGGACCGTGAATAAATCTACCGACCGTACTGTATGTCCGTCGTTTGCTTCAGAGAGGCTGATTTTTGAGAACTCAAATATTTTCCAAGTCCTGGCTTACGGAAGGGACTTACGGACCGTAGATCAATCGACGGTCCGTAAGTCAGTCTCATGGATTGAAGACGCGTACCTGAACAGACTTTTCTTAAATTGTTTCCTTTTTAAATTAGGATTTGTTTTTCTATAAATAGGGCATGTAAACCTCGTTTTTGAGGGGGTGAGAGATTATTATTCTAGTTTTAATTTTTGACTTTGGAGATTGAATTACAATTTTTGCAATTATTAATTTTACAAGTTCGTTTTGAAGATTTTTGGCTTTGCAACTCAAGTTGAATTTCTGGATTTATTATTCTCTTTACGTAAGTTCATGATTTCTTTATCTAAAATTATTAATTGTGTTCTTGCTAATATGAGTAACTAGGGTTGTGGGAATCATGAGCGATTAACAAAATATGAATAGTAAATAAGCAATTTGTGAATAGTGTTTTGCATGTATTGATAATTCTTTCGTTTAGAAATCTTTTTAACGGTGGCCAACGTTAGAACTCGCCTTGTTGCTACTTGCCGGATCAAGGAGGTAATCAAGAAGAAAAGAATTATCAACATAGATTTAGTGTGATACTATCTAATAGGCTAGTGTCGATTGGTGCGAAGTAATAGCTAAGCCAAACATCGATTATGATGTCTAATATGAGGTAAAGGTAAGGGTTAGTAAAGTATACACACGTAGCCGAATCAAGGTGCGGGGTGAAATTCTCTAGATGCCGGATCAAGGATTTAGAGATACCTAACTTATCACTTTGCATGTAATAACACTAGGAAGGGATTGCTGTTACTAGGATTATTGCGTTATGAGCTTGTGGGGAACACGTATACCCTAGTTATTTCTCTCATCTTGATAACAACCAAAAATTGATTTTTGTCTGATTACTGATTTCTTTACTAAATTCTTATTATTTGTTTTATATACATAAACCCCCCCCCCCCTTTTAATTATTTGTCCCTGGAAGTTCTTTGACTAATTGAATATAATTGTAGGTTAAAGTAAAGTCTAAACCATTTTTCCTTGTGGGATTGACCCCAACCTACAAGTTGGGTTCTTTACTTGATAACGATCGCTTATACTTCTGTAAGGAAGTGTAATTTGAGCGTATCACCTATCCCTATTTTTTGAATTTTTGCTCCAAAGCTTGAGAATTTTCCATTCTACACTTATCTGAAAAGGCGAGATTCATAAAAGTGGCATCACAAAAGGAAATATATGTTCGCTTAAGTGACCTTTGCCTCTTTGGACCAATTTGCAAAAGTGAACCCTGCGTCATCGCTTACGCGATTTGTTGACCTTAGTCGGCTGTTCTCTTAAGCGAGTCCCAACTCGTAGGTGGAAGATCTAGGGCATGTTTTCTACCAAGTTTTGCTCTTTTTCAGCTTTGACTCCACTTTTATTCCTCGTTTTCTTTCCCAACATCCAAACACTTGAAACAACACAATTCAAAGAATAATTTGCCTCTTTATCTACTTGAGTGACACAAAATCACAAGAAAAAAGCTTCAAATGAGTGGAAATCCACAGCTCATCAATAACCCTAACTTAAAACTTTGTTTGTCCTCAAGCAAAACAACATAAAAAATACAAGAGGCACTCAATTTAAGCACAACACTCTTCCATTTCAACAAGGATCAATGATTATGACTTTGGTTGGTACTAATAATAAGCAAGCAAGCAATAGATTTCCAAGCCAAGCAACTCCCTCAAGTTTAAACAAAATTCCTAAACTCAATGATTTTTAAAAATGATCAAGTGACAGCAAGAATCCTTAAGAAGTGACTCACTATTACTAGTATTCTAACAACTTCCCTTGACTCAATTTCGGAATCTATCAACTTCACCAATCCATCCTAGAACTCATTCCCTCACCAGAAAAGAAATGTCCCACAAAACACACAAGTATTTATAATACGAGGGACAACAATACGAACACTAACACTCAAAAAGTGCCATACCATAGGCTTGCCCATATTTTCAAACAACATTGACTCAATTTAATTCGATCGGAGATGTCAAAGGACTTTGTTAAGCTTGTAATGTAGTTTTAGGGAAGGTTAGAATATCACTTAGGTACAAGTGAATGCACCTTCCTTAAACAGTACACACAACTTTTCCACTTTCCTTTATTTTTCAACTCAATGCACATTTCCGTCATTTCCTTATTTTTTCCGTTCTTCCATTCTAGATTCCCCACATGCAACCATTTTCAACTTTTGGAGGATTCAAGTCTTATTTATTCAAACACTCACTTTCTTTTTCACAACTTTTTTTTTCTTTGAAACTTCTCCTCAATTCTCAAGTTCCTTTTTTTTTTTTTATCAATCCCTCATATGGTAAGCATCCATCTATAAGTTTCCCATAACACCCTCAACTTGGGCTTTTAGCCTCAACTTTCATAATTTTCAAGTTCAAAGAGGGAAGGATTCTAAAGAAGTTTACTTTTAACAAAGGTCAAGGCTTGTAATGTAGTTTCCAATAAAAAGATAAGGCCTAAAGGTGACACTTGAGGACATATTTAGTGCAAAGGTGGTATTTTTAGGCTAAGTGGACTTCTAGGACAATCAAAGAAAGCCTAAGATCACTTCTCCAACCAAACTCATTCAAGACCAACATTTCCAGATCACTTCTCCAACCAAACTCATTCAAGACCAACATTTCCAGACTAACTAGGCAAATTTTAGTTAACACATATGAACACAAGACATTATTCACAAAGACTGACTACACATGGAATCAAACTATTCAAGACGGCTTAATTTCACTTCGTAGTCAAGAAAAAAAGAGTTATTTTTGACTTCACCACCTAGTAATTTGGAGCCATACAATGAGTCAACCCATTGTCACAAAATCATTCATTTTCACAAAACTTTCGGAAGGGTGCTAATATCATAACTCAGAAGGTTTTACTAAATCTATTAGTACCAAACAAGTCACAACCTCAAATTAGAGAACCATAAAGGCAACAATACTCAACAAAATGATGATTTTCCCTTAAAAATGATGTCACCCAATCAATCATTTGGAAAATTCAGGCCTTTTCATTGAGCTTTCACAAGGGCTACCAAACTCACAAGCAACAAGTACTCAGACTTCCCCTGCTTTAAGGCATACAAGCATGGAGCACTATCATCATAATTTAGTACTACAAAACATAAACTAATAAAAGATACTAATATAATTAAACCAAAACATAATAAAAATGACCAATCTGCACAATAAACAAAAGCATCCAAAACAACAATCCAAAATGTCAATCAAAATAAGATAAAACATCACAAAGGAGAGCACCCCCAACTAAAAATGATGTTGTGTCCTCATATCACAACTAGAATACTCAAAAAAAGAATACGAAGGGCTCCCTAGGCTGCGTCAATCCTCTTTATCTGTCTTGATGGCCTCACTATCCTCATCTCCACCATCATCACTCTATGTAGCAACCTCATCTCCATTTTTGTTTGGCCTAAAAGTCAGGAGTAGCTCATTTGCCTTCAAAACCTTCCAAAGTCCTTTTACCCCTTTCCACATCCGAGTGAAGAACTTGTCTCTACTCTTCTTCCACTTCTTCATTTTACTGTATGAGATGCTTAAATCTCTATCTTACTTAGCCAAACCAATATAGGCCTTCTCTAAATTTGCAAGTTGAGCTTTTTGCTTCCTTTGATCAATTAAGTAGGCATCAAACTCACTTTGGGGCACATAAGATCTTGGCCCAGACGATGACTCACCCGGCCCTTGAGGCAGCCTCGCCACTATTTCCTTCACAATATTCAACTCACTAGCTAATGACTCAAAAGGGCCCAAGACTGGCAGTATAGGAGAATCATCATCCACATGCACATACTTACTGGACTCAACCTTTCTCTTTTTGCTTTTTACCACTGTGCCCTCACCACACATCTTGAGTGGGAAAATATGATTTTTGGGCTCCATCCAAGTGTCACTCGGAAGTAATTTCACCTTAGCCCATTTACAAAGCTTTGTAATCATAGAGGGAACAATGAGAGATAGGCTGTTATATAGTTGAAATTTACAAAACTCATTCAAAATCAAGTGGTGTATATTCAGTGGGACATTATCAAGTAAACAAGCCCCTATTTATGCTTGCAATACCAGAATATTGCTAATGTTCCCACTTGGGGGAGTATGGCTGCATGCGATTGACATCCATATCCTTTCCTCTGCAGTCAAGTTTGAGAATAAAATCTCATCCTTTGTGATGGCCTAAAGAACATTTTTGCCTGGACATAACTTTGAAGCCATCTAAGCATCCGAAGCACAATCTTTGTTCATGAAGGTTTTGATATCATGGTTGAGTAAACCATATATTTGATTGATTTGCTCTGGCCCATAGTTAACAACCTTCCCCCGAATGGTGATCAACCTTGATGTCATGTCACTCTCCATGAGGTTGGCATAAAACTCCCTCACCCATTGCTCATTCGCCTGGCAAGGTTCATCTCCAAATCATATCCAACCGGATGCAATCAACCGTTGATGGAAAGTTGGAAGTGTGTCCTCAACTTTGTCAAGTGATATGCCTCTCTCCGAAAATAGTTTCTTCTTTATGAAATCATCATAATAGATCTCTTGTACTCGGAGAGAGACAAATTGATATTGGTTATATTCGACCACCATTTCCTCCTCAAAACCTAGTTCATGTGCCATTCTTGACTTTGTGAAAATCTGAAAATCAAAGTAGCGTAGAAGTGTGAGAATGATGTGTTAAATAATGCTATATCATAGGTAGAAGTCAAAGAAAATGGTTAGAACTCAATTTGGAACCAAAACAACCATGCTGAAAAATTTCATGTTGGCATAAAATAGTCTCAGATGTCACAAAAGCGAAGTCATGTTTGCTACGTCAGAAAAGAGACCAGAAGACTGCTTATGCAAAAATTGCATAAGCGAACATCACTTTTTAGATAGCGAGTCCACTTTTGCGAATAGTCGCCCCCCTTCAACAAGAACAACCAATTTTAATCTCACTTTTTAGCACAAAATTTCAACTACCATCAGTGTAACATCAACAACAACCTAACAAGCAACCAAGAAACACAATCATTTCTGCACACAAGTTTCGAAAATCATTTTTGAGTTCTTTTTGGCATTCTGTCAAACACTTGTGCCCAATCTATTTTCAACAATTAGATCATGAAATGGGTACTCAAGATTTCCTCAAAATACTATAAATCATCTCACACACATGTATTTAACAATTTAAGAAAATAGTTCGGCCAACACATTCACAATTTTTGTCCCCCCACCCCCCAAGTTAGAGAAGTTACTACCCACTAAATACCCCCAACTTACATCAAGGAAAAATTAATTATCCAAATGAAATTTACCTATTCAAGAGAGGTAAAGTGAGAGAGACATACTGGATTGTGTTTGAACAATGAAGACCAAAAGTTTAGAATGATTCGAGACATTTGAGGAGGAGAGGAAAAAGTTCAACCTTTTATTTTAAGGTTTTTGTCTATTTGGATTCTGATCACTGCCTTTTGAACTCCTTACCTTTTCGTAGGTGGCATTTGGTTGCTTTCGTGACTTCTGATGAAATGCAGGATTCACTTAAGTGAGTGCCCCTTTGCTCAAGCGATGTTTGCTTTCGTGAGAGGGAGATGCTTTTGCGGACTTCGCTTTGAGTTAATTGGTGTTTGCTTTTGCCACTCCTGTAACCCCTTTTTGGGAGGTCACTCACTGTCCAGATTGGCAGACATAGGGGTGATTAGGCAATTCGCACAGTCTCATTGGGCGAGCCTGGGCACCCAAAAATCTTACCCAGTCATATTTTGATGGGTTTTCACCTTGAATTTCATTTTCTCTAAGATTCATGCCTCTAAGCATGTTCAAATTAATTTCAAAGACTCCAAAATCGTGAGGATTAGTCAAAAACACAAATTAAACATAATCTAGGAATCAAAACTCAAAATTAAACTAATTTGGATACCGATAGGGCGCCTCCCATCAAGCGCACCTCAACGCCAGGTACATCACTCTTTATATTTCCACTTCAAGGCAATGAACTGTCTCCCCAATTTGAGATCAATTTCACTTCGAAGAGCATTGGGAGTGCAAGAGAGTGTCAAGTGTTTCACCCAATCTCTCCACTTTGAAGATTTGAATTTTTTACCCAACTTCAGATCATGCTTTCATTTTTTATCATTGGGCAAGACGAAAAGGGTCACTAGGCCATGTGAGCCTTGAACTTCATAATTATTGGCCATAAATTGAGTGACACTCTCATTTTTCAAATGAACTAAAGTTGCCATATATGATCTTTTTTGTTTTTTCTTGCAACTCTAGTACCATGCTAGTTATTTTGGCTTCTTAGATTGTTATTGCCTTTTGTTGGATGTACAAGCTCAAGATATCCTCTATATCCACCTCTACCTCTTCACTTGTTTTGGCTTTAAACCTTTTAAACTCAAATATGAATTGGATCGTCTCATCACACCAAGCAAGTGCAAGTCATGAGACTCTTATTCGCTCTTTTCAGCCATTGGATAATGAGGAGTTTACACCCTTACAATTTCTCTCAACTTAGCCCTAAGAGTAGCAAGTCCAAACTAAAGATAGACCATACAATAAGACCGATCTATGTGCCTTTTTCCAAACCTATCCATTTATTAGAGGAGGAGGAATAGGGCTTTCTTCCCCCGACTGAGCTTTTCATCCACGACCCTAAGCCTTAATTGACTTATTACATTTGATTCACCAAAACGCCATGGGTCGGTGAAAGGCATACCACTCCCAATGATGTAATGATAATGAAAAGCCATAGAAACAAAACAAAACAAAATAAAGACAGCTATTTACAATCTAGATAGAAACAAGTAAACTAGAAATCCTAAATAAATTCAATACGCCTAATTGTTCCCCTGCAGCAGTGCCATTTTAAATAACGCTTAAATCACTCTTCATAACCAATCAAAAGAGTGAGCAGTCGTCGTTAATAAAAATACCCAACTAAGAGTCGGCGTCGAATCCCACAAGGAACAATGTACTGTCAATAGAAATTATAAAGGTTAACTAGATACTACTTTGAATCTAAATAAGCAATGCACAAAATTATCAAATAAAAGGGAATTTTTCTAATTAAACTATGAATGGGGGTCAAGACTATATCAAGCAAGGGATGTATGAGAATTTGGAAAATTTAAGACTTAATCAACAATCAATTATACATTGCAATTCAAATCAAGATAATTCAACAATAGCTGGGCTAGATCATCTTAAGTCAACCCTAATCTCCTTTCTGTGTCAAAGAGTTATCTCGCAATATCTCTTTTTGGTCTCAATCACGTTAGTACAAAACAACCCACTACCTTAATCTAGACCTCTATTTTGAGCAAGCCTTGCACTAAACAATGAAACCCTAAACTATCTCCTTTCTGTCTCAAATTCATTCAGAGCTAAAAAGCAATTTTCAATCTAATTCTCCAATTCCCAAATTATATTTTCAAGAAACCCACAAATATTAGAAGCTGGGATTGAGCGTGCACTCTAAACCCATAAATTTAAACATGAAAACTAGATTGAAACTATTTCATGAAATCAAACATGGAAATAGGGAATTACAAAAGCAATAGAGCAATAAATCAAATAACCAAATGGCTTAGTTTATTTCTTACATGAAAGCCCCGTTTTCATACAAGCAATTACACCCACATTTCTAGCAATAAAGAACAATGAAATGAAGAAAGGTACAAGATTTTACTAAAATAGAACACAATCTCCAGATCCACAAATGAAATGTGTGGCAACGTGCCCTCAATTTTCTCAACCCCAATATCAAGTAAAATGTTAAATCTACCTTTTGATGAGTTTTTCTCTCTACAATATTCTCTATAAAAATTCTTGGATTCTAAATAATGTCCCTCACTAGCCCTATTTTTTGTATTATTGTTCCAAAGCTTGAGCATTTCCCATTCTGCCCCTGTCTGAAAAGGCGGGCTTCGCAAAAGCGACAAGAAGTTCGTAAAAGTGAACATAAGTTCTCTTAAGCGACCTCTACTTTTTTGGAGAAGTTCACAAAAGTGAACCCTGCGTCATCGCTTACGCGACATGTTGACCTTGGATGACTGCTCGCTTAAGTGAGTCCCAGCTTGCACATGTGAGATCTAGGCTTGTTTTTTGCCAGCTTTAGTCAATAAAGGTCCAAAAGTTGTCTTCCCGAGCTATGGTGGGAATTGACGGTCCGTCATTCCATCGACGGTTCATACGTACTTACCATGGGTGTCAAGAACAACTACTGCCCCTAAAAAATTTTAAGCTTCATATTTTGTTTTAAATTTTTTCCTTTGTTTTTTTTGGTTTCTTTTAATACTAATAAGTCCCTTACAAGTTTTATGGCACCCAAAAATATTCATACATACCAACAATAAGGGAAAATAAAGTCTATGGCTTTGTCACGTCGGCTGATATAGGTTTTGAGTGGTAAAGGGTATGCACTGATCATACTAGAGGCTTCTCCACTGTCCCTTTGTGCACGAGGCACTGAAATAGTCAAGTTATGGTATCTCATGAGGAGAATGGCCCCCAGGTCTAAGGAGAGGGCCAGTCTTCAGGTGACAAAAATCAGAAGTCAAAATACGGCTCTAGTTCCAGCTTAACACCAGCCTCAACGTTGGATGCCACTAGTTCTGGTGAGGCTCATGACCCCCCCTAGTGTACCTTTATTGCCTGTGCATTTTTCCATAGAGCCGAGCATGTGGTATGTTTAAGAGTAGTTCCAAATATACTATGATAGGAAATACCAAAATGAACAACAAAAGGTTTCCCGGATCATAATTGAGGAGCGTCTGGTGCTTACTAGGAGCCTTCACACTGTGCCTACTATTCATGATCTTTTCAAGAAGCATATATGTGACTCGATGGCGGAGAGTCCGGGAAAATATAGCGAGGAGATGGTATGAGAGTTCTACACTTCCTATGCAGCCACATTGTAGAAGGGTATGCCACAATGAGCCAAGCCTTTGGCTCAACCTCCATTGCTGACTACCTTGGTGAGGGGTGTACCTATTTATATCTCAGAGACTACCATGTGCCATTTTATTTATGGCCCCATACATGCTCAGTCGATTAATATGGTTGAGTATGACTTTAGAATAGGGATAGTGCAGGGCAGAGCTTTCCGCGACTCAACGAAGAAGGAGTAGTTATTATGTTGGATGGCTCACCATATTGAGGATAAGGGAGAGAGCATCGAGTGGGTGTATGAAACTACACAGCCTATCCGAAAGGCGACATTGAGATTTGCTACAAAATTTTGGTGGTTCATTGTACGTCAGACTGTCCCCCACAAGGTGGATAATGTTGTCACTTGGGATCGTGTGGTGATACTTGTAGAACTGATGGCAAGGCTCGAGGTAGACTTCTCGAAGATCATTATTTTGGAAATTTATGGGAGGGTCTTCCGGAAGACCACTACTATGCCTTTCCCATTTTTGATCTTCTATCTCTACATAGAGCCTACAATCCCTCTTTGGCACTCTGATAAACTGGTTGAGGAAGTCAAAACCGTTGATGTGGGTTTGATCAAGGATGATGCAAACCTTGTAGTCCTTTCGCTTGTTGACTTTCCCCCCTTGAGTGTTGATGTGGTTGTTGATATTGAGCAAATTAGGGTTGAGCACACAACTGATGACATAATTTATACCCCTAAGATGGAGGCCTGTGTACATGCTCCCCCTTCCACTTCTTTCGGTCACACTTCTAGCACACCTCGTGCTCCTACCCCTTTGGGGTCCATTCTGATACATGTAGACCAAGTCCATAAATTATAGACTCAGATGGCTACCTTGTTACAACATATGACACCATGGATATATAAATCTGTGGAGGAGTTGGAGGCTCGCATGGAAAAGATGATGGATGACAAGATCAAGGCAGTGCACAAGCGGTTAGATGCTTTTGAGCTTCGGGTGCTTGACGGGCCTCAGACGGGACCCAATATTGATGTGACCACTTTCCAGATAGAGTTGGATAGGCTACAAGCTGATGTTCATGCTCTTGTTGATATTGCTGAGGCTACTCTAGAGCCCACACCTGAGGTAGATGCGGATGATATGGTGTTGAGTTCACCATTTGGAGATAAGATGTCGTCTCTTGATCCCCCGTGAGGTCAAAAAGTGTACCCGCTCTTTTGAGCCCACTAGTGATATAAATGAGTCTAGATGGGCCAAGAGGTGGGAGCAACAACAGTTAGAGGCAGCCCAACGATAGTCTCTATTCAAAGAAGAGCTTCGGCAGAGGAGAGAACAAGAGATAGTTGGGGGTGCATCGAGTTCTAAGAGCACTACTGAGGGTTTTCCCACTACTGTAGAAGGAGTCACTCATGATGATCCAGTGGGTTTTGGGAAACTAAGCCCATTTGCTTCTTGATGGGTCTTCGTCGCTTATGCACCACGGGTTTGTCTCACCTTGTGTTTTACACATTTTGTGCATTGAGGGAAATTGCACCATATTTTTGCAGGGGTGGGGTAAACGGATGGTGAGTATTAGTTTGAAGCATGAGTAACCAACTCACAATCTTTCCTTTGGGTTTTCTTGCCTGTGTTCTTTTTCCCCAAGGGACTGTCTAACATTTCCGTTGAACCGGCTTGTTTAAGATACTATAAATGTATAAGTAGCTAAAAATGAAAGCATGATGACATGAGAGCATACAAATGATACCCCTCCAAATTTTGCTTATGTGTTATATCTGTGAGCTTGATAAAGTTGAATGTGTTGGATCTTTATATCGCATGATAGGAACTGACATGATATCCTAACTTAAGCTATAACTTGAACCAGATGCACTAATGATCTGGTAGTGAAATAATGTAACATCTATGTGTGAGCTTAGTGCATATATAGTATGTGCCAATCTAGAACTTGCCCCGTTAGTCTTGTTAAGATGATTTAGACTGGAAATTGGGAAGTGATCATAGGCCATTGCTGATAATGATTCCACTTAAGCCTAAAAGAAACCAACCAAAAATAAATAGATGCTCCATTTGATCCAAATGTTTGAGCCTAACGAATACCATTTTTTTCAATACATCCAACTCACCTTCCCAAGGCCCCTCCTTGGACATTGTGCACCTTAACTTAAGCTAAAAGTCTAAGTTGAGGGTGGCTACTTCAGAAGTTACCGAAATCTTGGTCTTGGTCCTCTAACAGGACATTGCACACCTCAACTAATGTAAAATACATAAGCTGAGGGTGGCTATGGTAAAGGAAAACTATAAAAAGGGTCTGAAAAGAGATGTTTGTAGAAAAAGAAAAGGCCGAGAAATAGGGTAGTGAATGGTGTGACTGAATCAAAAAGAAACAAAAGAATGATATGAGGCTTGAATAAAAAGATGAAGAAAAGATGAAACAAGCAAGAATGTTAAAGTAAGAAATTTAAGTCAAAGTCACATCTGCATTTAATAAGTGATAAGGAGAAGAATAGAAAACAAGACGATGTTAGAACTGGTTGTGAAAGAGGTAAAATAGACAATGTAATGTCAAGAAAGGCGGAAAAGTCACTAAAATATCCAATTGTACAACACTGACCCTAAGCCTATGTACAAGCTAAGAAATTCCTATACTGATCCTAAGTAACTAGTTTGGAAAGTCAAAATAAAGAAATAAGGGCAAGCCTATGGTATTGAGTACTAACTGTTCTTTAAATCACTTCTAAGTGTGAGTGTGTACTGAGTAAACATCAAATCTTGTGTGAAAAAGGGATTTTTTTGTTGTAAGGGAAAAAGTTACATTGTTGAAGAATTGGCATCTTGGTGATTGTAGTTTGTGTATGTGATGATGTATGTTGGTATGTCTATGTCATGTTTTGATCCACCTAAGTTACGTTGTTAAGTTTCATAAGATATGCACTACGCTGAAAATAGTTCAAAAGGGATAATTGATAGAAAATGCCAAGTGATTGCTCGAGTTTGTATGTTGCTTCTGCATAAGTGTCGTCTAGAGTTTGTTGTGTCGCTTTAGGACAAGCAACGATTTTAAGTTGAGGGTATTGATGTATCGTGAGTTTACAATATTTTTGATGCATTATACTTGAAGTTTGCATGCGTCTTAGTCATTTTTGTTATTAGATGTGATGGTGTTTTGGTCTAATTTTGCAGTAAATAGGTTTGAAACAATTAGAGTTAAAAGTAGCTGAACTAGCAAAATTTTGGCAACAAACTAGCTCACCCATGAGCCATCATTTCCTTGACGTGCCGTAGGTAGAGTGTTAAAGGAAGTATGACCAAGGGTGGAACCACGACGGCTAACGATGTCCTGTAGACTGAGTGATGGACCGTGGATGATGGTTGTCGTTTGATTCAGAGAAGAGGAGTTCAAGTACTTGAACAACGAAGGGATAGGACAGACCGTGCATAGACCTAAGGGCCATAGGTGATGATCGTCATTTGAAGGCCATAAAATTTTGGCCAACTGCTGACCTACAGAGCTACCCACAGACCGTTGATGGCAGCCGTCAATCGAAACTGCTCAAACTAGAATTTCTTATATTTTCTTTTCCTACTTGGTTTAGGATTTAATTTTTATAAATATAAGTTGTATTTTTCGTTTTTGGGATGTTAGACCTTTTGTGAGACTTTACTTTGACTTTGAGAATTAGTGTGCAAACACTTTTAGCATTTAGTTCTTTAAGTTTGTATATGCAATTTTGTCTTGATCTTCAATTCAAGATTTTGGATTTCATCTATTCAAATTGTAAGTTCATGATTTCTATTTCAAACCCTAATATGAATTGTGATAACTCAAGCATGAATAGCTAAATCCACAACGAGGGTTGCGGGAACCATGAGTAATCAACAAAGTAAAACCAATAATGAAGTAATTCTTGAATATTATTTATGCATGTATTGTTAATCCTTTTGTTTAGAAAGCTTTTTAATGGTGGCCAACATTAGAACTTTCCTCATTCCTACTTACCGGACAAAGGAGGTAACAAATGAGAAAGGGATTAAACAACGGAGATTTAGACGTGATAATCTGCTATCTAATAGCCTGACCCACTTATTGCGAAGGCTAATTTGGGGTTAAGAGTAAGGATTAGTTAAGCATACACCCATAGATGGACCAAGTTGTGTGGTGAAATTCCCTATTTGGAGGACCAATCAGTTAGGTTATACATCAACTTTGCATGTTAACACTAGGATAGAGTTACAATTATTGGAATTACTGCGTTAAGAACTTGTGGGGAACACATGTACCCTAGTTTTCATCTCATATTGATATTTCAAACTGAAAACTGTGATTCCTTGTTACTACAAATCAATCAACTGTGATTTTATTTAAAAATCCCCCCTTTTACGAAAGTAATTTGACTAAAAGTAGATATTGTAAGTTAGTCTAAGTCTAGACCATTTCCTCGTGGGATCAACCCTAACCTAAAATTTAGGTTCTTTATTTGACAACGATCGCTTATACTTCTTTAGGGAGGTGTAATTTGGGTATAATCAATAAGTCCAATGAAATGTAGATGAAAAATATTATTCATTAGCAGATAACAAAGAACAATTTATTTAAAGTTAAGAAAAAAAAAGAAGTCAAATAATTTCACTTTCTAAAGGAAAGTTGCATACTTGAGCTAGTTTGGACTATATTATCATGCCGTAAAGAAAAATGTATATTCTTTATTTCAAAGAGTGCCGAAGAGAGGAGAAATTGGAAAGATAATGAAGAAGGTTGAATAGCGGGAGGGGAGAGAGAGAGAGAGAGAGAGAGAGAGAGGGAGAGAGAGAGACAGTAGGAAATACAGAAAATTAATAAATCATTGATATTTACCGTGGTTGTATTGTTTAAGTCATGACTTTTCATTTGTTATAATATGTGAGTCTCGACTCACTATCATTTTTTTAATTATCACAAGCATTTTTTGATTAAAATATGAATAAATCCAAAAATCTAAGAGAACAAACAAATAGCAATACTGAAATAGGGGAGTGCCACATCACCAGCCTAAGATTCTCTCTCTCTGTATGTATATCATCATATCATCATATATATATATAAGAGAATCCTAGGCCCGCCTACATGGTGCCACCACAAACCACAATTCCCTTTTAATTTATTTATTTCCAAAACTAGCCTTCCCCTTTCATGAAACTTTGTGACTTTTATGAAAAGTTGTTACTTTTATGAAGAGTTGTGACTTTTATTAAAAGTTGCGACTTTAATGAAAAGTTGTGATTTTTATGAAAAGTTGTGACTTTTATGAAGAGTTGTGACTTTTATGAAAAGTTGTGACTGTTATGAAATATTGTGACCTTTTCGAAGGGTTGTAACTTTTCCAAAGAGTTGTGGCCTTTTCGATAAAGCACAATAAACATTTGTCCACACTACCCTTTGTTGTCTATAAATAGAGGGATTTCCTCTCATTTTAAAACAACGAAAATTATGAACTTCTTCTTCTTCTTCTTCTTTTTCTGCACAAATAAATATTCGTGTACTTTGTTCTTGTTGAGTGGCTTACCACACTATTGTATTTGTATCAATACACTAGTGAATATAATCGTTCTATCCTAAGAGGATCTACTCCTTTAAACCTCAGATACTAGAAGGGAATAATTTTCTTAAGAGGACACTGTGCATTCGGTGGGCCCAATTTTTTCCTTTTTGTTTCATTCTATTGTTACAGATCCTGATATGTTTTTTAACAGTCATTAGTTTATGCTTATGTTATTAATTGTTGTTTTTGAGTACATGTTTTAAACTTTGTTGTTTATGTTGCTGCAAAGTTATTGTTATAAGTACTTGTTAATACAGATTAAATAACACACGTTAATAGAGTATTCAACAAGTTTTCTCTACTGAAATTGTTGAAGGTACGATAAAAATGCCTTAAAGATCTATACTACCATATGTTCAAGACAAAATTCAAATTTCGTATGCCATTGTAAGGACATAAAGACCTTCAAAACTTTATTGCACCTTGATGTGCGAAATGAACCAGGAAAATAAGGCAAGAATTAATAAACCTTTGACATGGGTTTAAGGATGTGCCGGACGACCTATAGAGGAATATGACTAGACCGGAGCCTTTTTAATCCCAAAGACATAGATAACTACACAATAAATTAATTGCTCATATTCAATATGAAACATGGACATATTTGCAAGTTTATTGCAAGTTGTAAATACTTTCCTTGAAGTAATAGATGTGTTTCTCGACACTGCGATTGGAATAGAAGTGTAGTTTCAAATTGAACTTCATCACTCTAGTATGTTGATTTTTAAAAAAAACACCCAAATAAACTAAATAGTTTTGTGTAATATTTTTCCCTTTCAAGTATATACTAAGTTGAATTGTTGTCCAATATGATAGATTCTCCCTTTAATTTTTAATTTTAATAATTACTTATGATACATTTAAATGGGGATCTTTAAAATGACATATGTAAAGCAAAAGGTAGGGCTGAACTTTCTACACGTTAGAATTAGAATATTTATTCACTTTTTTCCGCCTTTTAAAATTAATTTGTCCCTTCACCAATGAGTATTTATTTATTAGAAAATTTAATATCTCTGGTTGATGTTCATTTGATTCCCCAAAGATATCAAATAGTAATACTTCCCACAAGCAGAAGGATAAATTATAAAATCAAATTATAGATGATTGATTGAAGGATAAATGATAAGATGTTATAATTATCATCTTTCTTTACTATATTAATGTTTGTTACTACGTAATCTTATATGTAAGATAATATAATGTTTTAGTTTTAATAAGTGATAGGTTTTAAGTATTTCTTTTATAAGTTTCCTCATATTAAATTTTCGCGCGAGGCGTGGGGGATTTTACTAATATATATATATATATATATATACTAAGACATATTCACAAAACAAAATTAAAAATTTCAAACTTGTTCTGTTTCATATCATTAAAAAATTAGCGTTAATTTAGTAATATCAAATTAGTTGGGCCCCTTTAGAAAGCCCACATTCCAAGTACCAAAGTATATTATAGAGGATAATTTCATAAATTATCATTAATTATGAAACTATTTAGGGGTTTGACCATTTTGGGATTTTAGGGTTTCACAGATCACTTTAATCTCGCTTCTATACGAGTTGTGCTTCTCAACCAAGGCTTACATTGGCGGTCATCACTTCCAACTTTTGTGAGTTTTTTTTTTCATTTATTTATTTAAATTTTATCCTCAAAATCTTAAAGACTTCATATGTGATCCATTGCCTGTTTAATTTTTTTTTGGAAATTAAATTTTTTTTTAATTGATTGAAGAACAAGATCCAACTCAGATTCGCCATACATTCTCGTTTTTAACCTAGAGTTTTTTCCGTTGAATTATTTTTTGATCTTCTATGAAATTCCATGAGTTGATCATATATGGAACAATGAAGATTTGTATAATAGATAATGACATGTTTAGAATTGAGATATGATTGTGTTTTTTATTTCCCATGAACTATTTATACGAATCTTTCTTGCAACTCAGTCACATAAATAATAAATATATCCACAAAGGTAGTGTTAATGTCCATGTTCCCCCTATATTTCTCACACTACACTTGTTAGATTATACTGACTATGTTGTTTAACAATCTTTATTTTAGTTATTAGTGTTTACTTTTATCTTAGTTTCAAATTATTTTTATTCCTGGTTTGTTTTCCTCATGCTTCTAATTTAGCATAACTATATTATTATTTTTGTTTTTGAAATTACACCTCCTAATATTAAAGAGATTGTGTCATTTACAAATTTGGCTTTTATTGAGTGATAGTTATTAAAGTAGAATTTCATCATTAAGTGAGGTAAGAGACAAGTTTTCCTTTAGTTTGTTTTTTGAATTATATTTACTTAAGGTATGTTGAAATTTATTTCTTATTATGTTGAATTTGAAATAAGAGTGTTATGTTAAACATTGGATTATATATTTAGCTTATAGTTACAATTTTAATTATTTTGTGGTACAATTGTTATATTATTTTTGTCAAACATTTGAGTTATGTTATGACATTATATTTGTAGATTTTATCCTTTGGCCAAGTAACTCGTTTATGATGTTGTTATGAAATGAGTTTTTTTACTTATTTAAAGTAATTGAATTAAAATTTTATTAATTGGAAATTATATATCAATCTCTTTTTACATTATTAGTTACAAATATATAATTATTAATTAGTATATTTTAAATAAACTATATGTATCTTAAAAACCTTATTTAGTCTCATTTATAAAGACACATATCTGCCATGTACTAACTTAAATTAATTTTGAAATCAAAATTAATTTAATTGTAATTGTACTTGTTCAACTAAACAATACGCTTGTAATTACACTGTAATTATTTTAATAAAAACAAATAGGTTATCATAATTATTATATTGAGTAATTATTATGTTGTGTAATTATATAATTACAAGGGTGGTAATCGCATTAATTGTAATTAACATGTAGCTTTTCAAAGAGATCCTAAACAATTTAAGAATGGTAATGGATTCAGTTTTGTTATATATTCTTATTTTCAGCCTTGATAATTTTTTGGAAGTGTTTTTTGATTTTCTATGTCATGCCATGAGATGAGATTACATGGAATAGTGAAAATTCATATAGTCAATCCTAACTTATTTTCAATTAAGGTATGATTGTGGTTTCTTTGTTTCTATGAGCGGTTACTTAAAAATCATTCTTGCAACTCTTCTTGGAAAACTCTTCTTTTAATCTAATGGTTTTCTGTAAAAAAATCTATATCCAGAAGAGCCTTGTAAGATTATACTGAATATTTTGTTATTGTTTACCAATCTATGTTTTAGTCATTGTTGTGTACCTTTATTGTGTTATGTTATTTCAATAGTATCTCTGTTTCTCTGCCATATGTTAGTTATTATTGTATACTTATTCTTCTTTTTCTAATTTTATTTAAGGTGTTTTATATCTTATTAATTCTCTATTTTCTGCTAAAAGTTTGAATCATTATTTACTTTTTTAGAGAGAGGAAAAGAATAGAAGTGGATTTCATTTAAATAATCAACATCAGAAAAGGAAATATGAGTTTTTCCGATCAACCGCCTTATCCTCTGCATTTTATTCTAATGCCATTTGCTGATGGTGATACTGGAGGTGTTTGGTCTCATTCTCCGATGAACTGTGATCTATTTGAGTCCTATTGTCAGTTTGAGCATGCACCTTTTTTCAAGAGAATGACAGATTCTGATAACAACTTGCCAAATTCTATAACATTCCCAGCTATTAAATCTAGAGTGAATTCACCAAATCTTCAAGAAAGCAAAGGGATGAGTCATATATTTTATAAAACCCGCATGTGTGCTAAGTTCTTGAAAGAAACTTGCAAGAATGGGGAAAATTGTACTTTTGCTCATGGTGTTGAAGATCTGCGGGATCCTCCTCCCAATTGGCAGGATCTAGTCCGTGTAAAGGATAGAGAGTTGAATGGGGAAAAGGAAAAAATTCATAGGATGAAAATTTGCAAGATATTTTATGATGGAGAGGAGTGTCCTTATGGACATAAGTGCAAATTTCGTCATGAACGTCCTCCAAATTTTAAGACCAACATGCCAAAGGACAGGGAGAGTTCTGCAATAAGTATCGAAACTACAAGGAACATTAGTGATCCTAAGATGATTGAGACTAGTAAGAATGAAAATGATATTGTCCATTTTGAGATGCCTACATATTGGAAGACAAAGATATGTAACAAGTGGGAGACAACAGGTCAATGCTCCTTCCGTGATCGTTGTCACTTTGCTCATGGCCAATCAGGTAAGCTAATCTTTTTTTTCCCTCACATTTTCTATCATTTATATAATTCAATTACATATTTATTGTAAAAAAAATAAGGGTGAGTAATACTAGGTATTGATTGAGATCCTAGAGGAAATATTTTTTATTGCTATGTAAGTTCTTTGTTAGAGATGAAATAGTTCAAATTAGAATGAGAATCTTGTATAAAATTAGAAAGAGAGAAGGTCTTCATATGATTTACCTTTCGTATAGTAATTGCATTAGAAAAGAGAAAATATCATCTAAAAAAATTGTTGCCAAAATAGCATTCAACAGTTGTATTCTTTCATTAACATGAAAATCTTGATGTGTTTGGGTCCGTATAATATTCCAGGAATTGGTTGTGTTACAATGTCCTTTGATTGGTATTTCACATATTCACAACTATTTATTGTTCTCCAATGGTGACTATCTTATTTCCCCTGAAATACATTAGATATGTAGTTTCTTTGTCTATTCATAGCTAACATTTAAAGAAAGTAACAATGCAAACCTAACAACATCTATCCTACTTCTTGGATTTTATAGGTCTAACATTAAAGTAACTTGGTCGTTGCAAATTTTTTACTAAACAAGTAGACACAAAGTATGTGAATGATGGCTTCATGAGTTACGTATCTCTTATATATTAATTTTTTTTTTATATTTGACTTTCTATACTAAACAAGTAGACACAAAGTATGTGAATGATGGCCCTTCTTAGCTCCACTTGTTGCAAACACAGTGGTCAATGCTTCGGTAAAAGAGGAAAAAGGGGAAAAGAAAATCCTTGAGTGGAAACCATCAAAAAAGATCGCAGAGATATATGGAGATTGGCTCGATGGATATATTCCACCTCACCTCTTAATTAGAAACATCGAGAGCTGAACTTTCAATTTACCGTTTCCAATACTGATTACATAAATGGATGCATCCCAACAAGGATTATAAACTAATATGGATATCGTATTCATGGTGTGTCATCCAATAGTAGTTTGTTATATAGTTTCTTATATTATGTGTAAACTATTGGCTTTTGAAATTTGGAATTAAATATTCTTTTTGTTTTAAGGTAATACCTATCAGAATTTCATCGAGAGAAACATAGAAACATCATAAATTATTTTACTTTATTAGGATGGATTATCATTATTTTATATGTTTTTCATTTCTCTGAGAAGTTTGGTTTATTAATGATTGTACCAGAACACCAACATATACAAATGCTCATTTTTGTCTACCTTCATTGTAGTTCCAAGGCCAAACACTATTTTATTTTTTCAGATCTTTATGGGCCAGTTGACAAATTAATAGCTCATTTAGCCATGTTTTTGGTAGGCCAAATATCACAATTCAAAATCTTAGATCATGATGACACGTACATCCATTCCACTAGTAGGTAAGTCGAACCCATAGATTGGAACTAGAAGTAACGAGCTATCACACGAAATAGAAGAATGCTAAAGTAAAGAATAAATACAAGAAGTTAAGAGTCAAGATATACAAAAACATCCCGAAAACATTATATCAATTGATACTCGAGCTATTTGTCACGACCCAGACCGCCGTGATTGGCACCCACACTAAACCTCCGGTGGTAGAATCATTACTACAGCTCGACTAAGAAACTTAACAAAAAACTATGCATTTAAAGATACGGAAGCAGTTTTAAATGATAGAATAACATGGAGTTCCCATAAACTCCGAAAGCATTAAATAAACAACTAAACATAACTATTGTGGAAATTCAACCCCTAGAACATGAAAGTCAAGGTACCAAAACTCTACTAACGACGAGTCTAAGAAAAAGAGGTGCAACCCCAAAACTAACATACGAATAAGTCTAACTATAAAGTCTGAGTCCGAAAGGAATGGACCAAACAATAGAGGACCCATGGCAGCTTGGAAGAACTGGCTCACCCTTGAATCCAGTCTCGATCAGTGATCTCCTAATTGAGGTCTGTCAGTAACCGCCTGAAAATGCCCTATGCTCCATAAAGAATGAGGAAGTGCAGTATCAATACACAACCACAGTGTACTGATAGGATCACGCGGCCATTGTAATAAGCATAATATACACAAGCAATTACAACACAATCAACACACATATACGTAATGCACAAGTCAGTTATCATTTAAGAGCAATATACAATTTCCCAATATGAATGATAAGTAGAAATAAGCATAATAATCAAAAATAGTTCTCTCATGGAACCCATACCCAAATTGTTAGTGTGTTAGAACGTGATACTTGATCCAATGTATGTGTCGAAACGTGACACCTAGTCCAATATATGTGTCAGAACGTGACACCCGATTCAATGTATGTGTCGGAGCGTAACACCCGATCCAATCAGCACAGCCACAATCACAACCAAACTATAATGAATAGTACATATAGTCACATGGTCAAGTAGTAGGTTCATTGCATGTAGTTGTTCACACATATTCATTTCATTAGGTTCGATTCACATTTCCCTATTCACATACACGCATGCATACAATGCAGCAATCAATCGGTGTATATCACACAAATAGGAAATCAAACCATCACCTACCTCGAAACCAAGCTTGAATCCTCTTAAGACACTTGAGCCTTCCCTTTGCGGATTCTTTCCGCTTGTTCCTAGTCTAAAATAGTTAAATAATGCATGGATTAATAAACAAGGCCTAATTTATCCAAATTATAACTAAAATGATCAACCCAAGGCAATACCCAGATCCTAATGCTCAATTAGGACTTTTCCACCATGAACTTCAGGCTAAAACCGTCCCAAAATAATAATTACCCAAGATTCTAAGTTTTAAGAATTGAAACACATTTTGGGGGAGTAATTATCTTACCTTTAGTGTTAAAAATTATGGGAAAACTGTCAAGAACCTCTATGGGTCATCTCCTAGCTCTCAAGAATGATGTTTTGCAAAAAATAACAAAATTAAGGTTTTTCCCTAACTTAAGTCGCGACTGTCCTGCCACAGCGGCCCTTCCTTAGTGGGAATAATCCCACCCGATGGATTGCAGGGAGACAAAAGCTCAGAATTTGAGTTCCAAGCTCCCATTTCGCAACACACCTTCAACCCTTGACGTTGAGAAACTACCCTTTCACACCAAGATCAGTTTCGGGAGTTCTACATGCTCGAATTCGATTGTGTAAAGCCGTACAGGCTCCTTAACGTTTTGGCTATCCACTCATGTGATCAAAATCTTAATTAAATCCCCCATTCATTACTAGATTTCCCTAGACCTTTCCTGACTCATATTTCATCCAAATCTGGACTAGACTAGACATTTCCAAGTCACTACTCAAAAGTTTTCTGGCCCCAATTCTTTCTCCATTGGCTTTTCCATAATGACGGGAACATGTCGTTACAATAGATACCAGTTTACCCATCACTCATCCCTGAGTGATAAACTAGGAAAAACTGGCTAAGGTAAGAGTAGAGTAGTACCTGAATTGTTAAATAACTGTGGATACTTGTCTCACATGTCCTTCTCGGTTTCCCAAGTAGCTTCCTTAACTGGACGATGCTTACATTGAACTTTCACACACTTTATCTCCTTGGTCCTTAGCTTTTGGACATCATGGTCAAGAATTTTGATTGGTTCTTCCTCATACCGAAGGTCTTTTTCTAACAAAACTAAGTCCCACTTAATGATGTAATCCTCGTCAACATGATACTTTTTCAATATGGACACTTGAAACACTGGATGGACCCTAGATAGGCTAGGCGGTAAAGCCAACCTATAAGCCACTAGCCCTACATAGTCAAGAATCTCCAATGGCCTGATGTAGTGAGGCCTAAGCTTGACCTTCTTGATGAATATCATCACCCCTTTCATGGGTGACACTTTTAAAAGAACTTGCTCACTAGTATAAAATGTCATGTCCCTTACCTTACGATCTGCGTACTTTTTCTATCGACTCTAGGCTGCTAGAAGCTTAGTTTGGATGCTTCTCACCTTATCTTGAGCATCTTTCACCAAATCAACCCCCAAATGTTTCACATCTCCAGCCCCAAACCACCCCATGGGTGATCTACATCTCCTCCCATAAAGTGCCATGTTAATGCTGGAGTGGTAAATGTTATTATAAGAGAACTCACACAATGGTAGGAACTTATCCTAATGCCCTCTAAAGTCAATCACACATTCTCTCAACATGTCCTTTAACACTTGATTTGTCACGCCTCGAGGCTACCCTTTTGACGTAAACATGGGACTTAGGATCACGAGTGACCCCAAGCTAACCCTAAGCTGGCATATCATAAGTATACTAAGATAAACTAAAATGAGAAATACTATGCGAAAGCTTAAACATAATATAATATAAAATGATGGGGAATACCGAACCTAAGTCTAAATGTATAAAATGCGAGTTTAATAACAATTGAAAGATCAAACTCAAGCTAAAACTGAATCTAACTATGTCTTAAATAAGCCTCTAACTGACTAGAGATGCTAGGACATTCCCCCAGCTAACTCTAGCAATACTGAAAGTAAAGGAAAATATGTCTATCGTCCTCGAAGAATGAGGACTCACCATTGATACTGATGGAGATCGGGAATCAATCTATGCATGATCTGAATGCTGAGGACCTGAACCTACATCACGAGAAGATGTAGCGCAAAGTATGTGTAAGTACTTAAAAGGTACTGAGCATGCAGGATAGAATAAAGCTGAACAATATACACAACTGAACAAAACATACTGAGCAATGATATAAAATGAACATGATAAATATACTAAACATACTGAAGATGAACTAACTGAGTTCAATGACTAAATACATGACATGCTAAAACTGAATACTGAACTGTAACTGATAACCTGATCAACGTACTGGAATCTGACTGTGGGAGCTACTAATAACCGACATAAAACCACATGAGCTAAGCGTGGAGTTTGATGTATACGCCCCATCGAGAGGACCCAATATACCTTGCCTGGGGTATAGAGGCATGACTGGCGTGATCACTAAAAATGATGCCCAACAGAGGGGACTTATACTCTTATAGGGGCACATAATTCTGGGACTATGAGGGTGACTGACCCTAGTCCAACTCGGTCTAAGCCTACTCCCAACTAGAATGTGTACAATATAACATAACTACAAATAAACTGGATAGCTCAAGATTCTGACATGCTAACTAAAAATGCGACATTAAGTACTAATAATTAAACATTTGAAAACTGAGGCATGTATATCTGTGCTAACTAGTGTAATTCATGAACTAAAAGAACTACATGATTAGGGTTCTGAGTTCCATGTAAGAATCTTTGCAAAACATCACTAAGACATGATAATCTGATTAGGAACGTTACAACAACTAAATCATAGCAATTATCTGGAGTTCTAAAAACCCTAGGTTTAAGCAATATTTAGAGAATCAAGATTCTGACTAAAATTTAGGGACCTAGTGGATAAAAGGAATCCACCAGTGAAATCCCACATAGCTGGTGATAAATTTCACGGAGAAATCTTTCAATTTCAAGGATGGAACTGAAGAAAATCTTGTTGATGTTGTTGAGGATGGTAACACCTGAATTCTCTTTTTTTGCTCTAGTTTTTGGTGAATTATCGATTAGGGTAAGTTCTGATTATGTCACTAGGCTCAAACTGACCAAAATTACATAGTTTAGGGCTTAAACAACATAGTTTAGGTGTCCAATGCATAAGGGAAAAGACCAAAATGTCCCCACTTAAAATCTGATGGGGCTCGACCATGGACGCAACGACGGCCTATCATAAGGACCATGGTCTGTCGTATGGGTTGTGGTATGTTGGCCAGTAGCTATAGGTTATTGGCCCTTCCCTCTACCATCCACTTCACGGACCGTGTGAAGGATCACGAATCGTGAAGGTGATCGTGGTCCTTCACTTGGGCTAGGGGCATGCTGGCCTGGCTTCAAGGGAGCCACCATAGCCCATCATCAAGACCACAGCTTGTGAAGGGCTCCGTGGTCTTGTGTCTGAGCTTGGTGGGGTTCTGCCTGGAATACATGAGCCTCTCCACGACTCGTTGGGTGGTCCACTGCCCATGAAGGGTCCCATGCTCCACCTCTCCTGGGAGGGCATGAGCCACGGGAAGGCAACGGACCGTAGTTCCTTTCACGGTCCATGACACCTGCCGTGGTTCATAGATTTTTCTGTGAAGTCCAAAAGCTGATTTTTCTGAGGTGTTACAATATTTCCCCTTTGGGAACATTCGTCCTCAAAGGAAGCCTGAGCTAGCAGCGTATGTAGGGAAAGAACTGTAAACCCTACCACCAAGTACTGGAAACTGAAACCTAACTGAACTATCCCATGAACATTCAAATACGCTGAAAATGCAAATATAATTGAAAGAACATGATACTAAGACTGAAATTATGCAAGAGTAACTAAAAGACTGAAGAGGAACTATTACCTCAAGCTGGAATAGGATCGAAGGGAAATAGATGACTATACTTGGCTTTCATGGCTGCTTCTGCTTCCCAAGTAGCTCCCTCTACAGATTTACTCCTCCATAATACCTTAACTGAAGTGACTTCTTTATTTCTCAACCTTCGAACCTGACGATCAAGAATTTCAACTGGCACTTCCTCATAAGTGAGACTATCCTTCACAGCCACACTCTCTAAAGGTACTATGGATTCTACATCACCCACACACTTCTTTAACAACGTAATGTGAAAGACCGAATGCACTGCTGCTAGTTTCGCTGGTAACTCTAACTCATATGCTACTTTACCAACCCTTTTCAAGATCTTGTAAGGGCCAACATATCTAAGGCAGAGCTTCTCCTTTTTTCCAAATCTCATCACCCTCTTCATGGGTGACACTTTCGGGAAAACCCAATCAAGTTGGCACTCCAAGTCCCTTCTCTTCATGTTTGCATAGGACTTCTGGCGACTTTGGGCTGTCTTAAGTCTATCTCTGATGAGCTAAAATTTTTCCATAGCATTATGAACCGAGTCTAGCCCTATTGAGGCTGCTTCACCTACTTCATACCAACCAAGTGGAGGTCTGAATCTACGCCCATACAATGCCTCATAAGGGGCCATCTGAATGCTGGAATGACAGCTATTGTTGTAGGCAAACTCTATAAGAAGAAGGTGATCATCTTAAATACCCTTGAAGTCGATCACACAAGCTCTCAACATGTCTTCTAAGGTCTGAATGGTATGCTTTGCCTGACCATCCATCTGTGGATGAAATGTTGTGCTGAGGTTAACCTGAGCACCAAGACCTTTTTGAAATGACTTCCAGAAATGAGAGGTAAACTAAGGACCTCTATTTGAGATTATAGACAAAGGAACCCCATGCAAGCTGACTATCTCATTAATGTAAGGCTTGGCGTAGTCCTTCGCTGAATTAGTAGTCTTAACAGCCAAAAAGTGAGCGGACTTAGTAACTCTGTCTACTATCACCCAAATGGAGTCATGCTATCTACGAGTACGAGGTAAACTTGTAATGAGGTCCATGTTTATCACTTCCCACTTCCATGTAGGAATGTTAATCTCTTGAGTCATACCTCCTAGTTTCTGATATTCTACCTTCACCTGTTGGCAATTTGGGCACTTAGCCACAAAATCAACTATATCTCTCTTCATGCCATTCAACCAAAAGACTTCCCGCATATCACAATACATCTTGGTAGCACCTGGATGAATAGAATACCTGGAGTTATGGGCTTCTGTAAGGATTTACTGCTTCAACTTACCCACATTAGGAACAGATAAACGACCCTGGTAGAGAAGCACACCATCTCCCGCTTGGGAGAAAACCTCAACTTTCTACTGATGAACTGCACCCTTCAATTGAAGTAATAATGAATCACTGCCTTGTTTTTCCTTAACCTTCGCTACTAGTGAAGATTTTGAGCTATTCTAAACGGTCACACTATCATCTGATATGTTCAGAAGGCAAACTCCAAAGCGAGCAAGCCGGTGCACATCCTTTGCTAATTCCTTTCTTTCTTTCTCAATATGCGCTAAACTACCTATAGATAGTTTGCTAAGAGCATCAGCTACTACGTTGGCCTTACCTGGATGGTAGAGCACATTCATATCATAGTCTTTGAGGAATTTAAGCCAGATCCTCTAGCGAAGATTTAACTCTTTCTTGGTGAAAACATACTGAAGGCTCTTATGGTCTATGGACACATCTACGTGAACACCATACAAGTAATGTCTGCAAATATGAAGGGAATACTACGACTACAAGCTCGAGGTCATGAGTCGGATAGTTCTTCTCATGCATCTTAAGCTTTCAAGAAGCGTAAGCTATAACATTACCTCACAGTATCAACACACAACCTAGGCCAACTCTGGATGTATTACAATAGATCACATAACCGTCTGACCATTTTGTAGAGTCAAAATAGGAGTTGTAGTCAACCTAGGTTTCGGTTCTGAAAAGCTCTTCTTAGACTCTATTGACCACTGAAGCTTAACCTTTTTCTGAGTCAACTTAGTCAGTGAAGAAGCTATGGATGAAAATCCTTATACAAACCTTCTGTAATAACCGGCTAGACCCAAGAAACTTCTGATATCTATAGGAGAGGTTGGTCTGTGTAACACCTCAGAAACCAGACTTAGAAAAAGCAGCAGAAAAACACCAGAACCAATGAACCACGACAGGGTTCACGGACCGTGAGAGAGACCACAATCCGTTGACCTTCCCGTGAACTCAACACCCTTCCAACATAGGTTGACCACAGAGCCTTTCATGGGCCATGGACCACCTCATAGGCCGTACTGGCGATCGTGGGATCTAGGCAGAGTCCACCAGGTCCAAACGTTAGACCACGGGACCTTTCATGGGCCGCGGTCCTGACAACGAACTATGGTAGTGCCCGTGGAAGATCGTCCCAAAAACTAGCAACTACTGGACCAAGAACCACGGCCAGCTTGACTGTTCGTGGTCCTTTTGATTGCCCGTTAGAAAGGTCGTGGTCAGCTGCGTCATATTTTAAGTCAGGGGTCATTTTGTCTTTTCCCCTATGCATTAGACCTCTAAACTACATCGTTTAACCCCTAAACTACGTAATTTTTGTCAGTTTTAGCCTAGAAACTAAATTAGAACCTAACCTAATCAATCATTCACAAAAGAATCACCGATCTTAGAGCCAAACAAGAGGATAAGTCGAGCAACCTTAATCCAAGAACGCAACAAGATTTCGTCAATTCCAACCCCAAATAGAAAGATTTCTCCATAAAAGTCGTGACCAGGTATGTGGGATTTCACTAGTGGGTTCCTTTCACCCATTAGGTCCCTAGAATTCTGTCAAATTCTTTATTCTCTACATCATGCTTAGACCTAGGGTTTCTAGAATTTTAGATTTACGTTGGGAATCAGTTGTTAGACTAATCCAAATCAGATTATCATATTATCGTAGAATTGTTGCTTAGTTCTTGCATGAAATTCAGAACCCTAGTTGTGTAGATTCATTTAGCTCATGAATTATACTTGCTAGGCCATCTTATTCGGTTATACATGTTCCAGTTAAGAATGTTTCAGTATCAGTATATTAATGTTGCATTTTCAGTTAACATGTCAGAATCTCAAGCTATTTAGTTTATTATAGTTTTGTTGTATTTTATACATTCTATTAGGAGTAGGGTTAATACCGAGTTCGACTAGGATCATTCACCCTCATAGTCCCAGAACTAATTGCTCCGTAGGTAAGTCTCCTCTGTAGGCATTATATTTAGTGATCATGCCAGTCATGCCTCTATACCCTTAGCAAGGTATATTGGGTCCCCTCTATGGGGCGTATACATCGGACTCCATATTTAGCTCATGTGATTTTATGTTGGTTATTAGTAGCTCTCACATATAGATTCTAGTGTATTGACCAGGTTATTAGTTTCAATTCAGTATTCAGTATGTTATAAACTTGGTCATTACATTCAGTTAGTTCATATTCATCATGTTTAGCATTTTCTTCATCACTATGCTCTATTTAAGTTATGTTATATTGTTCAGCTTTATTCTATCCTACATGCTCAGTACCTTCAAGTACTGACACATACTCTGCTCTACATCTTCTCATGATGTAGGTTCGGGTCCTCAACATCCAGATCATGCATAGATTGGTTCTCGATCTCCAGTTCAGCAGCATCAGTGGTTAGTCCTCATTCTTTGAGGACGAGTGACATGTTATCTTTCCATTTTCAGTCTTCTAGTTTCAGTATTTGCTAGAGTTAGTTGGGGGCATGTCTAAGCATCTCTAGTCAGTTAGCATATAGATAGATTGAGCTTTAGCATTTGAGTTATAGTTCATTGTCTTAGAATCTTGTTCAGTATATATATATTCAGACTTAGAATGGGTATTCCCCATCATATCATTTTATGATATGTTTCTAGCTTCTGCAAAATATGTCTATTATGTTGAATATCTTTAAGTATGCTTATGATATGCTAACAGGGTTAGCTTGGGGTCACTCGTGATCCTAGGTCCTGTATCCACATCCTCGGGATAGCTTCGGGGAGTAACAAACTTGGTATCAGAGCATTAGGTTTAAGTGTCCTAGGATGTCTGAAAAGCTGTGATGCACTTAAATTACACCTCCCTACAGAAGTATAAGTGATCGTTATCAAGTAGAGAACCCAACTTGTAGGTTGGGATCGATCCCATAAGGAAAAATGGTTTCGACTTTACTTTAACCAACAATTATATTCAATTAGTCAAATTACTTCCAGAAACAGGTAATAAAGGGGGGGGGGGGTTTGTTTATATGAAACAAATAATAAGAATTCAGTAAGTAATCAGTAATCAAACAAAACTCAATTTTTGGTTGTTATTAAGATGAGAGAAATAACTAGGGTATACGTGTTTCCCACAAGCTCATAACGCAATAATCCTAGTAACAACAATCCTTTCCTAGTGTATTACATGCAAAGTGATAAGTTATGTATCTATAAATCCTTGATCCGGCATCTAGAGAATTTCACCCCGCACCTTGATCCGGCTACGTGTGTATAATTTACTAACCCTTAACTTTACCTCATATTAGACATCATAATCGATGTTTGGCTTAGTTATTACTTCGCACCAATCGACACTAGCCTATTAGATAGTATCACACTAAATCTATGTTGATAATTGTTTTCTCGTTGATTACCTTCTTGATCCGGCAAGTAGCAACAAGGCGAGTTCTAACGTGTGCACTCGTTAAAAAGACTTCTAAACGAAAGAATTATCAATGCATGCAAAACACTATTCAAGAATTGCTTATTTACTAGTCATATTTTGTTAATCGCTCATGGTTCCCACAACCCTAGTTGTGGATTTAGTTACTCATATTAGCAAGAACACAATTAATAATTTTAGATAAAGAAATCATGAACTTACGTAAAGAGAATAATAAACCCAGAAATTCAATTTGAGTTGCAATGCAAAAATCTTCAAAACAAACATATGAAATTAATAATTGCTAGAATTGTAACTAAATCTCCAAAGTCACAAAGTAGAACTAAAAGAATAATGTCCTATTTATAGAAAAATAAATCCTAACTTAAAAAGGAAGCAAATTAAGGAAAGTTTGTTCAGGCACGCGTCTTCAATCCACGAGACTGACTTACGGACCGTCGATGGATCTACGGTCCGTAAGTCCCTTCCGTCAGCCAGGACTTAGAAAATATTTCAGCTCTCAAACAACAGCCTCTCTGAAGCAAACGACGGACTTGCAGTATGGACCGTAGATCGATCTACGATCCGTCAATCCCCTTCGTAGCTCCATACTTAGAATCTTCAAAAATCAGGTACTGGAACCCTCGCAGTCTCCTTCTATGGTTTGATCAGTACGATCAGTAAACCAATCTACAGACCGTCAATTGCCACCGTGGTTCCACACTTGGTTAGATTTCCCTGATTTGTCATCTATCCCTTGGCTGCTGATCTACGGTCATCACCTACGGACCGTCAATGGACCTACGGTCCGTAGATCGTCTCCGTGAAAGCCCTTTTTCTGCATTTTGCTCAGTTGTCTCCATACTTCTGCGCCTGAACATCTTTCCTGCAAAAACATAATAAAACACATAAAAACCAATACAAAAAGGCTCTAGACACACACAACTTGTAAGTGAAATGTATTAGAAATACCGTAAACTCACGGTATATCAACACCCTCAACTTAAATTCGTTGTTTGTCCTCAAGCGACGCAATACGACTCTAAACGACACTTGTATAGAAGCAAGCATTTCAGGCCCAAGCAATCACATGGATCTCTACCCCCCTCACTTTTTAGATGCAACTACGTTCTCTTAGACTCGACAAGCTAATCCATGCAGATCAAACCATGACACAGATCGACCAACTGACACACAACATGCAACTTCTCACTATCACCAAGGTACCAATGTTCCGACAATGGAACTAGTGCCCTTACTTCAAACGAAATCCCCTTTTCATTTATGGTACAAAGATTTATTCAACACTCACGCTCAGAAATAATTTCAAATACAGTTAGTGCTTTATGCCATAAGCTTGCCCTTATTTTCACTGTTTAGACTCTCCAAACTAGATTCTAAGATCACTATAGGACTTTATTAGCTTGTAACGTAGGCTCAGGGTCAGGTGTGGTACATTTGGGTACTGCTTAGTGACTTTCTGCCCTCCTTGACATTACACTTTGGCTTTTAACCTCTTTTTGCCTTATTTCTGACATCCTACAGTTTTTCCTTCTTTCACTTGATTTTCTTCAACCAAGGATGTGACTTCAGAATTTGTAGCTCTTTATTTCTCACATTTTTTTTCTTTTTAAGCTTTAAAAAAGTCACATCCTTTCCTCATGTTTTCTCTCTTCTTAACCTCACTCTTTTCATACCCATTTTTCTCTCAGTATCCTCTTTCATAGCCACCCTCAACTTATGGATTTTTCATTCATTGTGGTGCATAGTACCCGATGTTGGGTCAGGGCCAAGATTGAAGTTACTTTTGGATTAGCTACCCTCAACTTAGGCTTTTGGCCTAAGTCGAAGTGCACATGTCCAAGGAGGGACCGGGGCCAACATAGTAGATTATGGGAAGGTGAGTTTGGGGTTTTAGAAAGAAATGATTTATTTTAGGCTCAAAGTTGGATCAAGGGGAACAATTATTTCATTTGGTTGAATCCTTCTAGGCAATTTGCGGACTTTTCAGAACAATGGCCTATGATCACTTCCTAACCTCTAGATTAAATTGTCTTAGCAGTACTAACCGGGCAAGTTCTAGTTTTGCACAAAACTGTTTGAACAATCAACGATTCTCACCCACTCTTGGCACATAGTTTCATTATCAGATTATTAGATTACCTAGTTCAAGTTTTAGCTCAAGTCATGCCATCGAGTTGATTTATTATGTCATGCTTAGAATCAACACAATCAACTAATCGTAGCCTACGATTTCTAGCATACATCCCAAAAATCTGACAGGTATCATTTTTTAATAAGTCATCCTGCTTCATTCTATATTATGCTTCTACACATACAATCCTAAGACATGCCGGTTCAACAAAAATTAAACAGTCCTTTGGAGAAAAAGAACACAGGCAAGAAAACCCCAAGGGAGGATTCATGAGTTGGGTTATTTAGATTTTACCCTATAACTTACAATCCATTTGCCCCACCCCCAACAAAAAATAGATGCAGTTGTCCCCAACGCATATAGAAATAGTAAAAGAAAATGGATTGGGTGAAGCAAACCTGTGGCGCAAAGCGCCGGCGAATCATCAACAAGCAGGAGGGTTCGGTTGCCCGGAACCCGCTGGAACACCAGTGGGTGCACCCTCAGTAGTGCCCACATCAACAGTCATAGCACCCTCAGTAGTGCTCTCTATCAATCTCTCTGCGTCCCCCAAAATAGGCTGTGCCGCTATAACTGGGGCAGAGCTCGATGCCCCTGCAACTCGCTCACGCTCCCTCTACTGGCGCAACTCCTCATCAACTATCGACGCCTTTCTAGCCTCCTTTTCCTACCTACGCTATTTCTTGAGGGCTTTTTCCTCCTCAGTGCGATGAGAGCGGTGCTGCTTGCCTTTGGCCTGTGTGAGTGCAAGTCCTTCCTCAGCGGTCCCACTAAATAGGGCATCGAGCACTGTATCATCAACCAGTGTAGTGGGGGCAACCTGAGGCTCAACTGAAGGTGCAGCAAGAATGGCCTCAACGTCAGATCGGAGGCTAGCTATGTCAGCCTGCAAAGCAGATAGATCTATGGCCGGGGCTGATCGCTTGAGGACTCTCAATTCGAAAGCATTTAGACGATTATGAACAGCCTGGACCTTTCGGTCCATCATCCCCTCCATCCTGCGCTCCACTCTAGCCTCGGACTCGGCGATCAATTTTTGCATCCACGGCTGAATGTGATGTAGCAGTGTGGCCATCTGAGCCTCTAACTTCTGTACTCTGGCCAAGGGAACAACAGCAATGCCCAACTGCAGTGTGTACCGGGAATAGCTAGGGCCCATGCTAGCTGCCTGAGAGGAGAAGCCCGGGACAGTGTCGGTGTGATCGGGGGCGCTGAGGTCATCGCCCTGTGTCTGCCCCACTGTGTCAGCAAGGTCTGTACTCAAGGGAGGTACCTCAACCTGAGGCTCTCTGCGAGGTGCTGCTACATTTGCTTCATCTTTAATAAGGCCGATGTCCAATGCCCCTGTATAGTGGATTAGCCTGTCACAATGCCAGATCTGCACTCCAGAGTCCCTGCATAACTGAAAAATTAAACATGGAAAGGGGTAAGTAGTGGAGGTCCTGAATGCCCTCTCGTGTATCTCTGCCAGCAACATGCAGGCAAAATCAATCTCCACCCCTGCTACCAATGCCACAACCATGACTGCTCTGTCCCAAGTGACTTGATTATCAGCTTTTGTCGGCGACACCCTGTTACGCACCAGCAGCCAGAAGACTTGGCCACAAAATTTAATGTCGCCTTTCGAATGCCCAACCGTGGAGCTGCGACCCATTTTGCACGCTTACCATTTGCAGCAATGTATCTGGCCAACCAAAGTATCATAGCCTCTCGCTGCTCAGAATTCCTCTGGAAAGCACCACTCCACACAATGTCCCATCTGTAGTCAAACTCCGCTATATTGAGAGACCAAGAGTGACCCGCAGTAGGACCATAGAGAAATCGTCTGATCGTGGCAGGTGATATGTCCACCGGGCACCCTCGAACCAATGTGGAAGTGGCGGATCCTGAGCTAAGGGCTTTGATCGCTTAGAAATGGAGCCCCGGAGAGTGCCAGCATAGGAAGCATAGAACTCCCGCACAATCTCCTCGCTGTACGTCCCTGGGTCTCGAGCCATCCAGTCACACTTGTAAAGGTTGAATAATCGGTGAATGTCTGGAACAGTGTGCAAGCTCCCCCTGAGAACTCTCCGCTCTTCTGTGATCAGTCGGGCCATTTTTTAGTTTTCATTGACCATCTTTGCATCCCGGTAAATTTGCCATTGGCCCTCGACACACCACCTATTTAGCTCGCCGGCTACAGGAGTGGGGTCATCATTTGGTTGTGCGGGTATGGACTCCGAACTAGTAGCCTCGTCAGATGAGGCTGCTTGGTCATTTTCTCCAGACCCGGTGAAAGATTTGGCATTGGACCTTGTAGTTTAGGTAGACTCGGATCATGAAGAGTGGGCAGACTTGGAGCTTGAAGCATGGTCAGATTCAGATCCTGACATAGACTCCTCTGAACTGGAAGCAGCCCCAGTTGGTGACCCGATCAGTGTGTGCTCCTCATCAGACTAGAAGACAGTGACTACGTCGGGAAGCACCTTCCGGGGTGTGCCTCTGGCGCGAGAAGTCCTGGTGTTGAGAGGCACGTATGCTGGATCAGTGTCGGTGTCAATGTCCTCATCAATCAACCGGAAACTAGGGGCAACAGATTTGGACTTGCCCCTTTTGGAGTAGGTGACCATCTTTTTTGGGTGCCATTGTACCTGCAAGAACGATATTAGTGCCCAAAACTAATGAAAACTATACTAAGAAAAAGTAAAAACTATAAACGAACAATAACAAAGTCTAAATTTTTTTTTAGACACAGGCTACAGTGGTCATCCACGGAGGGTACCTACGGTCCATAGACTTATCTACGGTCCTTGGGACTCTGCTGTGGATCAGGGGACTAGAAATATAGGTTGCAGGTGGAAACCACGGATGTGCAGAATGGTCCATAGATTGATCTACGGACCGTAGTCCACTTCCGTGGTTATACACTTGGATAATTTTTGCGTGTGCATCCAGTGACGAACCTCATCTACGGTTCGTAGATGGGTCTACGATCCGTAGACGGGGTATCGTGGATGCCATTTGTGCCCAGTTTTTTGCCATATATTACTAATTAGACATATATGGTCGTAAATTCCAACATTAACAAGCCTCATCATGCATTTCAACACTCAATTATGCTAGTTCTTCATTCTTACGATTTCGATCGATTATTTTAACACATAATTTAGATAAGTTTTGGAACCCTAAGTTGAGACTTACATATAGGCTTGCAATCACATACAATAAAACTACACAATCACTATCTATCATTTCAAGGGTATTGTAAATTGTAGATTTATCATGTAATTACATCAAACAATAACCCTAAGTTAAGACCCAACTCCCGACTTCCTATATTCAGGCGATGAATTGAAATTCAAAGTGAGGGGAAAGTCCATTACCTTACAAGCAACGAGGAGTGGGGGATTGTGTTTCGACACTTCTTAGCAAGACAATTGAAACACCGCTTTGCTACTAACCGAACACCGAACCTTAAAGGGTGGAATATGGAAGGGAGAGTAAATTAAATTGGAGGGATTTTGGGAATATATGGAAGGGAGTGTTTTATATGGTAGTTATAGAGTGATTTAGGGAGTTGAAAAGATGGGGAAACGGTTTTGGGAGTAAATGGAGGGAATGGGAATGATTCAAACCAAGGGGTTATTTAAGTAGGGGGTCCGGGTCGGGTCAGCAGCCTTAGGGTTTGGACTCACGAGACCCCGTCTACGGTCCGTGAGTCGATCTACGGTCCGTAGATCATGACCGTAGATCACTATTACAGTTGGAAAAATTTAGGGACTTACCTTGGATCTACGGACACCATTGACGGTTCGTGGATCAATCGACGGACCGTCGATGGGATCCGTAGACCTCTGCACTAGATCAATTTTTGCAGAATCATTATGTGATGTACCTGCACATATAGCAACCAATAAGCTATTATTTTTTTACATTTTCTTGACACTTTTTAGACACAGACCCTATACTAATTCTAGCCAACATTAAGAACTAAATTAATACAAAGACGCAATTAATCAAAGAAAACTAAATTACTAATTGGAAAACAGAACCCTATCATTGGCTAGATTGTACATCTTAGGTTGCCTCCCAAGTAGCGTTTGATTTAACGTCGCGGCACGATGCAGGTGTCTTGATTACTCAGACTTCATCAAGATTGTAGGCCTCAATCACTTCTTGCACAGTTTCATCATTGCCCAGATAGATCTTGATCCTTTACCCGTTCACCACGAACCTTGTTCCATCCTTTTTTTCAAGCTCACCGCTCCATGCGAGAGCACTTCAGTGAGCAAAAATGGCCCGGTCCACTTGGACTTGAGTTTGCTTGGAAACAGGCGCAGCTTAGAATTGAATAGCAGCACAAAATCACCAACCACAAATTCTCGCTTTTCAATTCTTTGGTCATGATACCTCTTCATCTTCTCTTTGTACAAGACTGAACTTTCATAAGCTTGTAGGCGAAACTCATCGAGCATATTCAAGTCATTCATCCTTTGGTTAGATGCGGCGCTTCAATCCAAATTTAACTTCTTCATTGCCCACATAGCCTTATGCTCTAGCTCTACTGGTAAATGACAAGACTTCCCATATACAAGTTGGTACAGAGACATACCTATGGGGGTCTTGTATGCAGTGCGATATGCCCATAGAGCATCATCAAGCTTCCTTGACCAATCCGTTCTATTAGCATTCACAGTCTTTGCCAATATCTGTTTGATCTCTCTGTTGGATACTTCAACTTGACCGCTAGTCTGTGGATGGTAAGGAGTGGCTACATTGTGACGGACACCATATTTCTCAAGTAGTACCTTGAATAACTTATTACAGAAGTGAGAACCTCCATTGCTAATTATGGCCCTCGGTGTACCAAATCTGGAGAAGATATTCTTTTTCAAGAATGCGATGACACTTTTACCTTCGTTGTTGGAGAGTGCAACTACTTCCACCCATTTCGATACATAATTAACCGCGACAAGAATATACTTCATCCCATATGAACTCACAAATAGACCCATAAAATCAATGCCCCATACATCAAACAACTCTATCACCAATATAGGATTCATTGGGAGCTCTTGCCTCTTTGAAATTCCTCCTTCTCTTTGGGAACGATCACAAGATTTGGCGAAGTCATGAGCATCTTGGTGAATGGTGGGCCAGTAGTACCCACATTGCAGAATCTTATGTGCAGTTCGAATACCACTATGTGGCGAAGTCATGAGCATCTTGGTGAATGGTGGGCCAGTAGTACCCACATTGCAGAATCTTATGTGCAGTCCGAATACCACTATGATGCCCACCAACAGGTGATAAATGACATGCTTCAAGTACACTCAACATCTCAACCTCAGGCACACATCGACGAATAATCCCATCAGCACAACTACGATACAAGTAAGGTTCATCCCAAAAGAATCTCTTCACATCATGCATAAATTTCTTTCTTTGGTGAAAAGACAAATCGGGGGCCACAATATCGCTTGCCAAATAATTAGCAAAGTCGGCAAACCAAGGAATCAAATCATGAGAAGCAGCCAATACCTTTTCATCTGGAAAAGTATCATTGATTTCAGCCCTATCTCCAAGCTTTAGCATAGCCTCTTCCTCTAATCTTGACAAGTGGTCGGCTACTTAATTTTCGGTCCCCTTTTTATCTTTTACTACAAAATCAAACTCTTGTAGCAGTAACACCCATCTAATCAATCTCGGTTTTGCATCCTGTTTCGCCATCAAATACCTCAATGCAGAATGGTCAGTATGCACTATGACCTTAGTACCAAGCAAGTATGATCAAAATTTCTCGAACGCAAAAACCACCGCAAGAAGTTCTTGTTCGGTCACAGTATAGTTCTTCTGAGCCATATTTAGAGCTTTACTGGCATAGTAAATAGGGTGAAAAATTTTCTCTCACCTTTGACCCAATACTACACCGAGTGCCAGTCCACTCGCATCGCACAATACCTCAAACGGTTGTTCCCAATCCGGTGAAATAATGATCGATGTTGTAACCAACTTTTTCTTCAACTCTTCAAATGCTTTAAGACAGTCATTATCAAAATAGAACTTACACTCCTTCTCAAGCAATTTGCACAACGGATGTGAAATTTTGGAGAAATCTTTGATGAATCTTCTATAAAAACCTGCATGCCCAAGAAAACTTCTAACACCTTTTACAGAGATAGGTGGTACAAGCTTTTCTATTACCTTAACTTTAGCTCTATCAACCTCAATACCTTTCTCAGAAATGCGATGACCCAACACTATATCTTCTTTCACCATGAAATGACACGTCTCCCAATTCAGCACCAAGTTGCAGTCTTCACATCTTTTAAGCACCTCGGCCAGATTAGCTAGACAATGGTCAAAAGAATCACCTACAACTGAAAAATCATCCATGAACACTTCAATAGCATCCTCCACCATATCTGAAAATATCGACATCATACACCGCTGGAAGGTTGCTGGAACATTGCACAACCCAAAAGACATCCGTTTGAAAGCAAAGGTCCCATATGGACAAGTGAAGGTGGTCTTCTCTTGGTCTTCTGGAGCTATAGAAATTTGATTGTAGCCAGAATACCCATCAAGAAAACAATACCAACCCTTTCCTGCAAGTCTATCCAACATCTGGTCCATGAATGGCATGGGAAAGTGATCCTTTTCAGTCCATGCATTCAACTTTCGATAATCCATGCAAACTCTCCATCCAGTAACGGGCCTCATTGGAACAAGCTCATTTTTTTCATTTGGAACCACACTCATACCTCCCTTCTTAGGCACACACTGCACAGGACATACCCAACTACTATCTGCAATGGGATAGATGACTCCTGCATCCAGGCACTTTATGATCTCCTTTTTAACTACCTCTTGAATAGGTGGATTTAATCTTCTCTGGTGCTCAATACTGGGCTTATGCTCTGGCATGAGTTGGATTTTGTGAGAGCAAATACCGAGGGGAATCCCAATAATATCTGCAATAGTCCACCCAATAGCTCGTTTGAATGTCTTTAATACAGTCACCAAACACTCTTCTTGCCTTGAATTCAAATCTGCTGCAATGCTGACCGGCAAAGTATTCTCTTCGCCTAAGTATACATACCTCAAGTGCGGTGGTAGAGCCTTAAGCTCCAATTTCGGTGCCTCCTTAATAGATGGTCTTGTGGGTGGGGACTCGCGATTTTTCATGTCTAGCTCATATTTCTTTGGTTTGGATCGGTATTCATGCTTATCAAGTGCGGCTACCAACTCATTATACTCTTCAATACCATCACTATCGAAATTCATCATGACCGCTGCTAGTGCCTCAACACCTAGTCGCTCTTCAATCTGTACTTCTGACCCACTCTCCACTCTGTATGTGATAGCAGATACTGTTTGGAGCTCACCATTCTGCTTCATGGACCTACAGATATTGAAAGTTGCTTTTTCATTGTTTAATCTGAACTTCATCTGTCCCTTTTCCATATCAACCATTGCACGCCCTGTAGCAAGAAATGGTCTCCCAAGGATGATGGGGACCTCAAAATCAACCTCACAGTCAAGAATCACAAAATTCGTCGAAAAGATAAAAGACTCCACTTTCACTAGCACATCATAGAGCACACCTATGGGCCTCTTTACAGTCCGATCAGCCATTAGTAACCGCATTGCAGTGGGCTTTGGGTCCCTCAGACCCAACTTCTTGTAAATGGACAAAGGCATGAGGTTGATGCTAGCACCAAGATCACACAATGCCTTAGCAAAAGTGTAACAACCCTATAGTACATGGGATCGTGAAAGCACCAGGGTCTTCCTTCTTACGCTTTTGAGAGATCTTGTAGCAATAGCACTACAATGCTGCAATCTGTCGTCATCTTCAAAACTTACAGACTTTTTCTTTATCACCATATCTTTCATAAACTTGGCATACCCAGACATTTGCTCCAATGCTTCTATCAAAGGGACATTGATAGAAAGCTGCTTCAACATAGTGATAAACCTGCAATATTTACCATCTTCAGTCTTCTTCACTAACCTCTGTGGAAAAGGTGGTGGAGGTCTAGGTATGGGGACCACTTTCTGAGGTATCTCAGCTTCTTGTTCTGTCACAGTCTCAGATTCCTTTCTAACTTCCACCACAGCACCTTCTTTTCTAATCTCAGTATCCACCACAGACGGCATGGGTGGATCTATGGTTTGCTTACCTCCTCGAGTAGTAATTGCCATACAATGACCAACATTCTTTGGATTCTGGATGGTGTTGCTAGGAAGAGTGTCAGGTTGACGTGGGTTCACTATAGTAGACAACTGAGTCATCTGCTGCTCTAGATGCTTTATTGACACTGCATGGACATCAACCTTTTGACCAATGCCAGATAAGTCGTTTCTCATCTCCTTCACATTCTCATCAGTTGCATCAAACCTTCTCATCATCTTCTGCATCATATCTTCAATCCACGCCAAATTACCTCCAGCTTCCTTAGCACCAGATTCCCAATTTTGAGGGGGAACATAGGGTCCAACTCGATCGTTTCTATTGCCATAATTGTTCCTGTTATAGTTGTTGTCTCGATTGAAGTTTCCATCCCGGACATAGTGACCCTCTCGGTTGTAATTTCCATAGTTCCGACCTTGGTTTCCTTGACCTTGGCGCCAATTTTCCGTGTTGGATCCTAGGGCATTTGGTCGGAAACCCCCCGTCTGATCATTCAGCGCATAAGTGTCCTTTTCATAGTAACACTCCTCAACTGGTGGTGGAGTTCTTGTTAAGTAGTTTACAACATTTACCTTTTCTGCTCCTCCGCTCACATGCTTCAGTACCAACCCCAACTCTGTCCTCATTTGAGCCATCTCCTCACGAATATCATCTACAGAGTTGACAGTTGCATTATGAATGGCAAATGTGTTTCTCCCAGTATCTGCTCTCCTAGTGTTCCATGCTTTATTATTGCAAGAAATCCTCTCCAATTTTTCAGAAATCTGTGCATATGTACAATCACCATATGAACCTCCAGCAATAGTGTCAAGGACTGCTTTATTGTTATCATCCTGACCTCGATAGAAGTATTCCTTCAACGACTCATCATCAATACGGTGATTTGGAACACCTCTTACGAATGCAATGAATCTGTCCCAAGAGCTGCTTACAGATTCTCCAGGTAATGCTACAAAATTATTGACCCTGTCTTTGTGATTTAGCTTCTTGGACACTGGATAGTACTTTGCTTTGAACACTTCCGCCAATTAATCCCATGTAAATATTGAGTTATAAGGAAGCTCAGTGAACTATACTGCAGCGTCACCTATGAGTGACAGAGAAAACACTTGTAAGCCAATGACGTCCATATCCAGGTCTGGTCTACCTACACAACTCTTGCAAACTACCCTTAGCTTGGCTAGGTGAGCATGTGGGTCCTCCGATGGCAATCCTGAGAGTAAGCCTCTTACTGTAAGCATCTGCATCAAACTTCTAGTCACCACAAATGTGTGCCCTGGAGGTAAAGGGGGTAGGACAATGGGTCCATCAGAGTTTTCTATGTTCATGTTGCCTCGATATTTGTCATATTGTCATGGGCCTAGTAGATCTTGCGCCCTCAGTGGATCTCCTAATCGATTTTCAGCTGGAACCTGGTTGTCCCCACCAACTATCCTCTGCTATTGTAACTCATCTGCATCATCCAGATTTCCTCTGATAGGATTAATTAGACCTCTTGGGTTATTCATTCTTCATAAAGTGCGATTTAGCTCTGAATCGTAAGGAGTAAGTGGTTCACCCTAACTCCGTGTACTTGGCATACACTGGAGTTAGAACCTGAGAGAGACAAAAACAAAGAGAAAAAGTAAAATACGAAAATATTTGACTAACGTTCAATAATGTAGTTAAAATAAATCTAGAAGCCAAAATTCCCCGGCAGCGATGCCAAAATTTGATATACTCAAATTACATCTCCCTACAGAAGTATAAGCGATCATTATCAAGTAGAGAACCCAACTTGTAGGTTGGGGTCGATCCCACAAGAAAAAATGGTTTAGACTTTACTTTAACCAACAATTATATTCAATTAGTCAAATTACTTCCAGAAACAGATAATAAAAATGGGGGGTTTGTTTATATAAAACAAATAATAAGAATTCAGTAAGTAATCAGTAATCAAACAAAACTCAATTTTTGGTTGTTATCAAGATGAGAGAAATAACTAGGGTATACGTGTTCCCCACAAGCTCATAACGCAATAATCCTAGTAACAGCAATCCTTTCCTAGTGTATTACTTGCAAAGTGATAAGTTATGTATCTCTAAATCCTTGATCCGGCATCTAAAGAATTTCACCCCGCACCTTGATCCGGTTACGTGTGTATAATTTACTAACCCTTAACTTTACCTCATATTAGATATCATAATCGATGTTTGGCTTAGTTATTACTTCGCACCAATCGACACTAGCCTATTAGATAATATCACACTAAATCTATGTTGATAATTCTTTTCTCGTTGATTACCTCCTTGATCCGGCAAGTAGCAGCAAGGTGAGTTCTAACGCGTGCACTCGTTAAAAAGACTTCTAAATGAAAGAATTATCAATACATGCAAAACACTATTCAAGAAATGCTTATTTACTAGTCATATTTTGTTAATCGCTCATGGTTCCCACAACCCTAGTTGTGGATTTAGTTACTCATATTAGCAAGAACACAATTAATAATTTTAGATAAAGAAATCATGAACTTACGTAAAGAGAATAATAAACCCAGAAATTCAACTTGAGTTGCAATGCAAAAATCTTCAAAACGAACTTATGAAATTAATAATTGCTAGAATTGTAACTAAATCTCCAAAGTCACAAAGTAGAACTAAAAGAATAATGTCTAACCCCCAAAAATGAGGTTTACATGTCCTATTTATAGAAAAACTAATCCTAACTTAAAAAGGAAACAAATTAAGGAAAGTTTGTTCAGGCACGTGTCTTCAATCTATGAGACTGACTTACAGGCCGTCGATGGATCTACGGTCCATAAGTCCTTTCCGTCAGCCAGGACTTAGAAAATATTTCAGCTCTCAAACAACAGCCTCTCTGAAGCAAACGACGGACTTGCAGTACGGACCGTAGATCGATCTACGATCTGTCAATCCCCTCCGTAGCTCCATACTTAGAATCTTCAAAAATCAGGTACTGGAACCCTCACAGTCTCCTTCTACAGTTTGATCAGTACGGTCTGTAGACCAATCTACAGACCGTCAATTGCCACCGTGGTTCCACACTTGGTCAGATTTCCCTGATTTGTCATCTATCCCTTGGCTGCTAATCTACGGTCATCACCTATGGACCGTCAATGGACCTACGGTCCGTAGATCATCTCCATGAAAGCCCTTTTTCTGCATTTTGCTCAGTTGTCTCCATACTTCTGCGCCTGAACATCTTTCCTGCAAAAACATAATAAAACACATAAAAACCAATACAAAAAGGCTCTAGACACACACAACTTGTAAGTGAAATGTACTAGAAATACCGTAAACTCACGGTATATCAAGCTGCACTAAGTAGAGTCCTTTTCATGGGTGTGAAGTGTACCACATATGATGAGAGGGAGTCTAGGAGGTGTTTTAGAAAAAAACATCACTTTCTTTACTACTCTTATCGTACGTGATGTATGATCCAACTTCTCTTTCTAATTGTCGTTATCCATTTTCAAATCGTGCCTCCTCGTAGAGTTTATGCAAGGAATGCGAATTTCTGCAATACTAACACAGTTCCTCCCGTCCCAGACTATGAGGTTTCGAATGCAGAGTTTCGAAATGCTATTCAAGTTTTGGCTCAGAGTGTAGCCAACTAGAACAATCACCAGGTTCCAGTTTCTGCAAATCCTAATGTTGGGTCCACACCAGCCAGGGTCTAAGACTTCGTCCGTATGAATCCACCAGAATTTATAGGGTTGCAAGTTGGAGAATATCTCCAGAACTTCATTGATGAGGTTAAGAAAATCTTTGGAGTGATGCAAGTGACTGGAAATGATAGAGTAGAGTGGGCGTCCTACTAGCTTAATGATGTATCTCACATCTGGTTTACTGAATGGAAAGAAAACAGGGGTACAAATGCATTTCCTATAATGTGGGAATGTTTTAATGAGGCTTTTATGGACAGGTTCTTCCCAAGAGAGTTGAGGGAGGCAAAAGCTCAGGAGTTCATGAATTTAAGGCAAGGTAGTATGTTAGTCCAATAGTACAGGCTCAAGTTCACACAACTCTCCAGGTATGCTCCCTATATGGTTGCTAAATTGAGGGCGCATATGGATAAGTTTCTATACGTGGGTTATTACAGAAGGTTCGCGGAAGGATTTTCATCCATAGCTTCTCCATTGACTAAGTTAAACTCAAAAAAAGGTTAAGTTTCAATGGTCAGATGAGTGTTAGAAGAGCTTCGCAGAACTAAAAACTAGGTTGACTACAACTCCTGTTTTGACTCTACCAGAGGGTTCATATAGTTATGTGATCTATTGTGATACGTCCAGAGACGCCCTAGGTTGTGTGTTGATGAAGCGAGGTTAGGTTATAACTTATGCTTCTAGACAACTTAAGGTACATGAGAAGAGCTATCTGACTCATGACCTCGAGCTTGCAGCTGTAGTATTTGCCTTAAAGATTTGGAGACATTTCTTGTATGGTGTTTATGTGGATGTGTTTACAGACCATAAGAGCCTTCAGTATGTGTTCACCCAAAATGAGTTGAATCTTCGCCAAAGGAGATGGCTTGAGTTTCTCAAAGATTATGAAATGAATGTGCTTTACCATCCTGGTAAGGCCAATGTAGTAGCTGATGCTCTTATTAGACTATCTATGAGTAGTGTAGCACATGTTAAGGAAGAAAGAAAAGAACTAGCAAAAGATGTTCACATGCTTGCTCGCTTGGGAGTTCGCCTTATGGGCATATCAAATGGTGGTGTAACAGTTCAGAATCTTCATCAGTAGTGGAGGTTAAGGAAAAACAAGACAATGTTCCGATATTGCTTCAACTGAAGGGTGCAGTTCATCAGCAGAGAGTTGAGGTTTTCTCCCAAGGGGGAGATGGTGTGCTTCACTATCATGGTCGATTATGTGTTCCTAAGGTGGGTCAGTTGAGACAACAGATTCTTGCAAAAGCCCATAACTCCAGGTATTCTATTCATCCAGGCGCCATTAAGATGTACCTTGATCTGCCGGAAGTCTTTTGGTGGAATGACTTGAAATGGGATATAGCAGATTTTATGGATAAGTGCCCCAATTATCAGCATGTGAAAGTATAACATTAGAAACCAGGAGGTATGACTCAAGAGATTAACATTCCTACATGGAAGTGGGAAGTGATCAACATGGACATCATTACAGTTTTACCTTGTACTCGCAGACAACATGACTCTATTTGGGTGATAGTAAACAAAGTTACTAAGTCTGCTCATTTCTTGGTTGTTAAGACTACAGATTTGGTGGAAGACTACACCAAGCTTTACATTAATGAGATAATTAGGTTGCATGGGATTTTTTTGTCTATCATCTCAGATAGAGGTCCTCAGTTTACCTCTCATTTTTGGAAGCCATTTCAGAAAGGTCATGGTACTCAGGTTAATCGCAACACAACTGTCACGACCCGAGAGCACCCTTTAGTCGTAACACGGTGTAATTGTCCCCGAAGGGGTCGCATACAATCCCTTAGCTTTCATCATCACATAAAGACATAGAAAAATGAGGATAAATTAAAAACTTTTACAATAGAAGTCACTTTTTCATATAAGGAAAATAGGAACTAGACATTATCTCAATCACCATCTAAACATAAGAGTACAAATAGGGACAATGGCCTTTACATCAATAAAGTTCCTAACAATGGGAAATACAACATAGTCTAGAACATAAGAAGTAAACTAGAAACTTGACTCAATAGCAACTCATGGGGGGATTGGCTGGGGTTTAAGTCGCTTGCACTGTGGGAAGGACTCCAAGGCCGACCAACCCCTTTAGAAAAGTCATGATTTGTTGAGCTAACACTGGGTCTAAGGGAGAAATACTTGTAATCTCAGCATGTACCTCCTTCTCTGGTCCAACATCCTTTTCGATTTCCATATTCTCTTGTACCTCTTCTTGGGTTAAAGGTGGGGCCTCTTCTCTGGGAACATTCTTAACTGAGGCTCCACTCTTAGCGGGTGCCACTCCTCCTTAACCTCTGCCCCTTACTCTTCTTCTACCCCTATCTCGACCGTGACCTCTTGTTGCGGGTTCCCTAGCTGGCATATTGATAGGGGCTACGAGCCTAACGTCATTGTATCATGTATTAACCATTTGCAGACAAAAGAGTGAAAGAGAATCAGATACCAATTTGGATCACGAGATACCAATTGATTTCAAGTCATAGCACTAAGATAGAAAAAGACAGAGAGAATTCCTAAAGTCATGTAGCCTCTTGAAGAAAAGTACAAATGTCTCTATACCGTTCCCCAAGACTTTACTAGAATCATTTTGGTACAATAAGATCAATGAACCTAGGGCCCTGATATATACTTTGTCACGACCCAGACCGCCGTGATTGGCACCCACACTAACCCTCTGGTGGGAGAACCATTACTACAACTCGACTAAGCAACTTAACTAAAAACTATGCATTTAAAGATACATAAACAGGTTTAAATGATTGAATAACATGGAGTTCCCATAAACTCCGAAAGCATTAAATAAACAACTAAACATAACTATTGCGGAAATTCAACCCCTAGAACCTGAATGTCAAGGTATGAAACTTTACTAACGACGAGTCTAAGAAAAAGGGGTGCAACCCTGAAACTAACATACGAATAAGTCTAACTATAAAGTCTGTGTCCAAAAGGAATTGACTAAACAATAGAGGACCCATAGCAGCTTGGAAGAACTGGCTCACCCTTGAATCCGGTCTCGATCAGTAATCTCCTAACTAAGGTCGGTTAGTAGCCGCCTGAAGATGTCATGTACTCAGTATAGTTTCAGTACACAACCACAGTGTACTGGTAGGATCATGTGGCCACTCCAGTAAGCACAATATACACAAGCAATTATAACACAGACAACACACATATAAAGAATGCACAAGTCAGTTATCATTTTAGAGCAACATGCAATCTCCCAATATCAATGACAAGTAGAGATAAGCCTAATTATCACAAGTGCTTCGCTCATGGAACCCATACCCAAACTGTTAGTATGTCAGAACGTGACACTCGATCCAATGTATGTGTCAAAACGTGACACCCGATCTAATATATGTCGGAAAGTGACACCCTATACAATGCATATGTCAGAACATGACACCCGATACAATCAGCACAACCACACCATAATGAATAGCATATATAATCACATTGTTAAGTAGTAGGTTCATTGCATGTAGTTGCTCACACATAATCATTTCATTGGGTTCGATTCACATTCCTTATTCACAAACATGCATGCATACAATAAAGCAATCAACCAACATATATAACACAAACAGGAAATCGAACCATCACCTACCTTGAAACCAAGCTTGAATCCTCCTAAGACACTTCAGCCTTCCCATTCCAGATTCTTTCCACTTGTTCTTGATCTAAAACAGTTAAATAATGCATGGATTAATAAAAAAAAAAAGCCTAATTTACCTGGATTATAACTAAATTTATCAATGCATGGCCAAACCCAGATCCTAATTATCAATTAGGGCTTTTTCCATTATCAACTTCAGGCCAAAACCTTCCACCCAATGATAATTACCCAAGATTCTAAGTTCTATATATTGAAACATGTTCTGGGGGAGTAATTATTTTACCTTTAGCGCTAGAAATTGTGGAAAATCTATCAAGAACTGCTCTGGGTCGTCTCCTAACTCTCAAGAACAAAGTTTTGCAGAAAATAACAAAAATGGGGTTTTCCCCGACTTAAGTCGCGACTGTCCCGCCACAGCGGGACCCAACCTGCCACATCGGCCCCGCTCTGGTAGGAATAATGCCACCCGATGGCTTGTACGGAACAAAAGCTCAAAATTTGAGTTCCAAGCTCCCATTTCACAACACACCTTAACCCTTGATGTTCAAAACTACCCTTTCATGCCACGATTAGTTTTGGGAGTTCTACGCACCTAATTCGATTTTGTAAAGCCGTACAAGCTCCTTAACGTCTTGGCTATCCACCTATGTGATCAAATTCATAATTAAATCCCCCATTCATTACCAGATTTCCCTAGACTTTACTTGACTCAGATTTTGTACAAATCTAGACTAGGCTAGACATTTACAAGTCACTACTCAAAAGTTTTCTGACCCCAATTCTTTCCCAATTGACTTTTCCATAACGATGGGAACATGTCGTTACATATTAATCATAACATAATTACAAGATAAGTACAATGTATATAACAATTTCCAAACAAAAAATATAGACTGGTCTTGCCAAAAACAAAAGGAGAAGAACAAATTTGAAAGGAACTTGTCCCTAGTCTCTGATCCATAGCTACTCCGCACACGTCAATGGTGAGAACTTGTACTATAGGGTGAGGAAGTGTAGTATGAGTACCAAATATGTGGTTCTCAATATATACAAAATATGTGGTTCTCAATATGCATAGGCCGACTTAGCTCCAAATAATGAAGTGATTCTTGAATAGTATTTATGAATGTATTGTTAATCCTTTTGTTTAGAAAGATTTTTAAAGGTGGCCAACATTAGAAATCGCCTCATTCCTACTTACCAGACAATGGAGGTAACAAATGAGAAAGGGATTAAACAATGTAGATTTAGACGTGACAATCCGCTATCTAATAACCTGACCCACTTACTGTGAAGGCTAATCTGGGGTTAAGGGTAAGGGTTAGTTAAGCATACACCCATAGATAGACCAAGTTGTGTGGTGAAATTCCTTATTTGGAGGACCAATCAATTAGGTGATACATAACTTAACCAACCTTGCATATTAACACTAGGATAGAGTTACTATAATTGGAATTACTGCGTTAAGAACTTGTGGGGAACACATGTACCCTAGTTTTCATCTCATATTGATATTTCAAACAACAAAGTGTGATTCCTTGTTACTTATTACTACAAATTAATCAACTATGATTTTATTTACAAATCCCCCCTTTTACGGAAGTAATTTGACTAAAACTAGATAATTGTAAGTTAGCCTAAGTCTAGACCATTTCCTCGTGGGATCGACCCTAACCTAACTGTTAGGTTCTTTATTTGACAACGATCACTTATACTTCTTTAGGGAGGTGTGATTTTGGCATATCAATAAGTCAAATGAAATATAGATGAAAAATATTATTCATTAGCAGATAGCAAAGAACAATATATTTAAAGTTAAGAAAAAAGAAAGAAGTCAAATAATTTCACTTTCTAAAGGAAAGTTGCATACTTGAGCTAGTTTGGACTTTATTTTCATGCCACAAAGAAAAATGTATATTTTTTTTATTTCAAAGAGTGCCAAAGGGAGGAGAAATTGGAAAGATAATGAAGAAGGTAGAATAGTGGGAGGGGAGAGAAAGAGAGCAGGAAATACATAAAATTAATAAATCATTGATATTTACCGTGGTTGTATTGTTTAATTCAGGAATTTTCATTTGTTATAAAATGTGAGTCTCGACTTACTATCATTTTTTTATTATCTCAAGCATTTTTTTATTAAAATATGAATAGATCAAAAAATCTGAGGGAACAAACAAATAGCAATACTGAAATAGGGGAGTGCCACATCACCAGCCTAAGATTCTCTCTCTCTCTCTCTCTCTCTATATATATATATATATATATATATATATATATATATATATATATATATAAAAGAGAATCCTAGTCTCGCCTATGTGGCACCACCACAAACATGATTCCTTTTAAAATTTATTTATTTCTAAAACTAACCTTCCCCTATCATGAAACGTTGTGACTTTTATGAAGGATTGCTACTTTAATGAAAAGTTGTGACTTTTATGAAGAGTTGTGTCTTTTATGAAGAGTTGCGACTTTTATGAAGAATTGCGACTTTTATGAAAAGTTGTGACTTTTATGAAAGGTTGTGACCTTTCCGAAGGGTTGTAACTTTTTCAAAGAGTTGTGGTGTCACGACCCAAGCCTAGGGCCTAGACGTGACCGGCGAATGGGGAACCCGAAGGAACCCCAAACAAGCCTCATAGCGTATCTTACACATCATTGGTCGCGGAAGCAATTAAAATGACCATAAGCGATAAGCATAATCAAGGGGGAAATCGGGACTAAGGGAGCAAGAAAAAAAAAAAGAAGAAGAAATGATACATAAATATCATAGGTGAATCAAGCTCAAACATAATACACAACTTGTCCAACACCACCTCTAAACATAGGTACTTTAGCGGGGCCAAGACAAACAACCGGGCTCACCCTCATAGTCAAAACATAACTAAAAGGAAAAGTCTTATACATAGCAAAAGATCATAAGCAACGCCCCCGGAATGGAGGACTCACCAATAACCTTGATAGAAAATCGTATTAGCCACGCGGAGGACGAGGTCAAGCGGTGCTCCGGTCCCTACATGGTGACATCATGTAGGCATAGAGTATGCGTTAGTACGTTTGAATGTACTAAGTATATGGGATGCAATGCAATGCAACAAGGGATGGACATCATAGGCAAAATGCATAATCGTACCCGATAGATGACATATTAATGAGATGATATGTATAATGATGCTTATATAAAAATCATATTTAGTAGGGCATAGTATATGTGTAGTGAGTGACCATCAATATAGCATTTCCAAGGCCTACCACCCCCTTGGAGAGGCGAAAGAGGTACAAACCCCTCAATGTGGTTACCCGGGCCTACCACCCCCGAGCTAGGGACCAAGGTACAAACCCCTCGATATGGTTATACGGGCCTACTACCCCCGTACTAGGCAACCAAGGTACCAACCCCTTGATACGGTTACCCGAGCCTACAACCCCGAGCTAGGCTTGGTCGACTCACACACCATATAGAGAAAATCATATACATGTATCCATTTCATCATAATTTCAATACTTATATAATCATCCGACTCATAGGACGTACATTGGACCTTCCATTTCATAAGAATTCTATAAATGACATTTTATCAAACATATGGTGGGCTACTTGTTCATGTAAATAAAATCATGTGTTTCAAGAGTACTAAGTCCAACCAATTTTCAAAATCTATATAAAACAGCCCACCAACAACATACATATATATATACATATATAACAACCTTCATAATTTGATCATGGAGGCATGAAAGCCATAAACATCACATAATAATACCATTTCATGAAAATATGCAAGATAGACCTTAATAGGGTGTGTAGTAGTGATTCCATAATTCAAGAGTTCATAAATGATCATAAGGACCCATAAACTTGAAGTAAAATAGAGGATAAATGGTTGGACTTGTGGAAAGGAAGGTTTCCACAATCAACCCACATACCTCAACTTTGGAGAATTCTTGATGAAGATTGGAATGGAGAATTGCTTGAGATTGAATCCGGAATTAAAGCTTGGGATCCTTGAATTTTGGTTGATGATCTTGGTGGAATTTTGGAGAGGGTTTAGAGAGAGTTTTTGGATGTTTGAGAAATGTTTTAGAGACTTGGAATGACTAATGATATAAAGGGAATATCATATGCCCTTTGGAAAAAAATTGTCCAACACTTAGAAAAATTAATGGGGCGGGTGAACAGTGTTTCGGCTTACTGGAAATGGCACTTTTCTGCCGGCGAGGGTTTACGAAAATGGTTATAACTCCTTCATCCTAACTCGGAATGAGGCGAAACAAATTGCGTTGGAAAGCTAACTCATAGAGCTTCAATTTTGATAGTTTGAGCTCCTTCCAGTTCCTTGTGTGCTGAGAGATATGCCCCTTTAAAGTTGACCCTCAAAATCGCATTTTTTGCGATTTTCGAATTTTGATACGGTTGCTCTAAAATTCGGGTTAGACCCATTTCCCACTCAATTTGACCCCCTGAATAAGAATATGAAGTCGAATTTCCGAAATGATGCACGGATTTTGAGATATATGGAAATTACAATTTTAGGTGTTTCCGAAGCACATTTTCGGGCATTTTTGGGGTCGTTTCAATATCTCCCCCTTGGGAACATTCGTCCCCGAATGTCAAAGAAACATACATGAGAAACACCAACATGGCAAATTCAGCCCACAAAGGGATGCAACAATGCACTTACACCTCATTTCAAAACTTCAACATAGTTGTAAAACCACAATGATCTAGTTAACTTAAACATGAATGCATGCAATGACATGGGGGTTGAACTTAAGACCCCGAGATTTTATAAAGGGCTTAGATCAATACCTTAAGCTTGAGTGGAGTGGAAAAGATAAGGATATCGCCTTTGCATGTCCGCTTCGGCCTCCCAAGTAGCACTTTCAACTTGTTGATTTCTCCAAAGGACTTTAACGGAAGCCACATCTTTGTTTCTCAATCTCTTCACTTGTCTATCTAAAATCTGGATCGGAACCTCTTCATAGGTCAAATTATCTTCAACAACACCCATAACATCAAGAGGCACGATGGCATTCGGATCACCCACACACTTCCTCAACATAGACACATGAAATACCGGATGAACCAAATCCATTTCGCTAGGCAATTCCAACTCATAAGCTACCTTGCCAATTCTCCTCATCACCTTATAAGGACCCACGTATCTTGGGCTCAACTTGCCCTTCTTACCAAAACGAACCACACCCTTCATGGGTGACACCTTCAAATAGACCCAATCACCAACTTGGAATTCAAGAGCCCTTCTCCTCACATCGGCATAGGACTTTTGGCGACTTTGGGCCGTCTTCAACCTTTCTCTAATCATCCTAACCTTCTCAAGAGCCTCCATAACTAGATCTGGTCCTAACAAGGCCACCTCACCAACCTCAAACCATCCAACCGGTGATCTACAACGCCTCCCATAGAGAGCCTCAAAAGGAGCCATACCGATGCTAGAATGATAACTATTGTTATAGGCAAACTCAATCAATGGAAGATGATCATCCCAACTACCCTTAAGTTCCAATACACAAGCCCTAAGCATATCCTCAAGTGTTTGGATAGTTCTTTCGGCTTGTCCATCCGTTTGCGGGTGAAAGGCCGTAGTAAGCTTAACTCTCGTACCTAGACCCCTTTGAAAGGACTTCCAAAAGTGTGAAGTAAATTGAGTACCACGGTCCGATATGATGGATAGAGGAATTCCATGCAACCTTACCAAGTCATGAATATATAACCTTGCATAATCTTCCGCCCCATATGTTGTCTTTACCGGTAGAAAATGAGCCGATTTTGTCATCCTATCAACCACCACCCAAATAGAATCAAAACCTTTTCTAGTCTTGGGTAAACCAACTACAAAATCCATATTAATTTCTTCCCACTTCCAAGTAGGAATCTCTATGTCTTGGGTTAGACCACCCGGTCTTTGATGTTCGGCCTTGACTTGTTGACAACTATGACAACCGGAGACGAATTTGGCAATGTCCTTCTTCATGCCTCCCCACCAATACACATCCCTCAAATCTCTATACATTTTGGTGGAACCGGGGTGAATGGAGTAGGAAGAATTATGAGCCTCCTCAAGAATTTTCTCCCTCAAATCATCAACACAAGGCACACACAACCTACCTTGGTACCTAAGGGCACCATCTCCCCCTTGGGAGAAAACTTCCACCTTACCCTCTTTCACCAAGGCCTTCAATTCTAACAAAGAAGAGTCAAGATCTTGTTTTGCTTTCACCTCATCAACCAAAGAAGACCTAGCACCATCAACAACGACCACACCACCATTACCAACCTCTTCCAACCTAACCCCCAACCTTGCCAACCGATGCACCTCCCTAGCCATTTCCCTATCACCAATATCAACATGAGCTAGGCTACCCATAGACACCCTACTCAAAGCATCCGCCACCACATTAGCTTTACCGGGATGATAATGCACACTCATATCATAATCTTTAAGAAATTCTAGCCACCTTCTTTGTCTCAAGTTGAGATCTTTTTGGGTGAAGACATATTGGAGGCTCTTATGATCGGTAAACACATCAACATGTACCCCATACAAATAATGACGCCAAATCTTTAAAGCAAACACCACCGCGGCTAATTCAAGATCATGCGTAGGATAGTTCTTTTCATGCACTTTGAGTTGTCTAGAAGCATAGGCTATCACCTTACCATTTTGCATTAGAACACAACCCAAGCCAACTCTAGAAGCATCACAATACACAACAAATCCCTCAAGCCCATCCGGTAGTGACAATATAGGAGCGGACACAAGTTTATCTTTCAAGGTTTGAAAACTCCTTTCACACTCGTCGGTCCACTCAAACTTAGCCTTCTTTTGTGTCAATTTAGTCATGGAAGAAGCAATAGAAGAAAACCCATTCACAAATCTTCGATAGTAACCCGCTAAGCCCAAGAAGCTCCTAATATCCGACGGGGTCAATGGCCTAGGCCAATTTCTAATCACATCGGTCTTCTTAGGATCTACCTTAATACCATCCCCCGACACCACATGACCTAGGAAGGCAACCTCCCTCAACCAAAATTCACACTTTTCATACTTGGCATACATCTTCTCCTCTCTCAATCTTTGCAACACAACCCTCAAGTGACCCATATGTTCTTCCTCGCTATGCGAATAGATTAAAATATCATCAATGAAGACCACAACAAAGGAATCAAGGTAGGGTTTAAAGACTCTATTCATTAGGTCCATAAAGATAGCCGGTGCATTGGTCAACCCAAAGGACATGACCACAAATTCATAATGCCCATACCTAGTCCGGAAGGCTGTCTTGGGAATGTCACACTCCCTCACCCTCACTTGATGATACCCGGATCGAAGATCAATCTTAGAGAAGTGGCTAGCCCCTTGTAATTAGTCGAACAAGTCATCAATCCTAGGAAGAGGATATTTATTCTTGACGGTGACCTTATTGAGTTGCCGGTAATCAATACACATCCTAAGGGACCCATCTTTCTTCTTCACAAACAACACCGGTGCACCCCATGGTGATTGGCTAGGCCTAATAAAACCCTTCTCCAACAAGTCCCTCAATTGTTCTTTCAACTCCTTTAACTCCGCCGGGGCCATACGGTAAGGGGGAATAGAAATAGGTTGAGTATCGGGGGAGGAGGTCTATGCCAAAATCTATTTCCCTTTCGGGAGGAACACCGGGAAGGTCATTAGGAAAGACATCAAGGAATTCATTTACAACCGGAACCGACTCTATAGGAAGGGTTTTGGACTCCACATCCCTAACCCTCACAAGATGATAGAGACACCCCTTAGAGATCAACTTACGGGTTTTAATGCAAGAGATGAACCTACCCTTGACTACCACATTTTGGCTCTCCCACTCAAGAATGGGTTCACTTGGGAATTGGAACTTGACCCTACGGGTTCTACAATCAATGGAAGCATAGTATGCATGCAACCAATCCATCCCAAGAACAACATCAAAATCGACCATGTTCAACTCAACAAGATCACAAGGCAATATTTTATGCAAGATGCAAATAGGACAATTTCTATAGACCTTCCTAGCAACCATATATGCACCAATAGGAGTAGACACCTTATATGACTCATGCAACAAGTCGGGCTCAACATGAAACCTCTTGGCAACAAAGGGGTGACAAAAGAAAGAGAGGCACCCGGATCAATTAATGCATATACATCAAAGTCAAAGATTTTCAACATACCGGTAACGACGTCGGGGACTTCATCGACCCCTTGCCTCCCATGCAAAGCATAAAATCGATTGTGCCTTGGGGCACCACCTTGTCGGCCCCCTCTCCCCAAAGGAACTGCATTGGCACCTTGTGGACGGACCTCCTTACCCTTGTTGTGATTCCGAGGACAATCTATTGCCTTGTGCCCCATTTCCCCACAACTATAGCAAGCACCGGTATTTCTCAAGCACGGGCCACCATGACCCTTACCACACTTCGGACATACATCAATAGGACCCATACCACCAACACCTTGGGCCCTTGGAACATCATTGGCAAACCCCTTATGGGGCGCATGAGAAGACCCTTGACCTTGATGAAACCGGCCTCCCGTTCTACTTTGGAACTTGCCCTCAAAACGGGCCCTCTTGGCCTCATGACCCCTCCTCTTCCTCAACTTCTCCTCCTCCATTTGTTCGGCGTAGACCATCAAGCGGGACAAGTCCATGTCACTAATCAACATTGCGGACCGGCATTCTTCACTCACTAGGTCGGACACACCCATCACGAATTTATTCATTCTAGATCGTGAGTCGGCAACCAAGTGTGGAGCATATCTTGAAAGTTGGTTAAACTTGAGGGCATACTCCCTCACACTCATAGACCCTTGTTTTAAATTCATGAACTCCACCAATTTGGCTTCCCTAAGCTCAAGAGGAAAGAATCGATTAAGGAAAGCCGTTTTGAACTCTTCCCAATGCACCACATAGTTTGCCCCTTCTGTTCCTTCCATTGGTTGTACCATATTTGGCCCACCCCTTTTAGTTGGTTGGCCGCCAACTCCGCCTTATCTTCGACTTCACGCCCATGATAGCTAATATCTTGAGGACTTCATCAATGAACTCTTGAGGGTCTTCATTTAACTTAGACCCATAGAATTAGGGGGATTCATCCGCACGAAGTCTCTCACCCGAGATGCCGGGGTAGGAGCCCGAGGAGCTTGGGCCCCGTGGTTGGCTTGATTAGCCAAAGCTTGTGCAAATAAAGTAAGGGCATCCCGAAGATCCCCATTGGTCGGTTGTTCCTCGGGTGCGCGGGCTCGTCTTCCTCTTGTATTAGGCATGATCTAGCATAGCAAAGAACAACCGTTAGGAAAGACCTTAATTCAACTCTACAAAGCACGACTTAGAACATGGAGAAGGGAAACATTTCCTAAAACGTCTCATAGCCTCCTACTCATAGTTGTGGTGCACAACACAACCATGAATCGGACTCTAATCAACGCGGTGTGTTGGACTCCGAGGATCTATCAACCTAGTACTTTGATACCAAGTTTGTCACGACCCAAGCCTAGGGCCTAGACGTGACCGGCGAATGGGGAACCCGAAGGAACCCCAAACAAGCCTCATAGCGTATCTTACACATCATTGGTCGCGGAAGCAATTAAAATGACCATAAGCGATAAGCATAATCAAGGGGAAATCGGAACTAAGGGAGCAAGAAGAAAAAAAAAAAGAAGAAATGATACATAAATATCATAGGTGAATCAAGCTCAAACATAATACACAACTTGTCCAACACCACCTCTAAACATAGGTACTTTAGCGGGGGCCAAGACAAACAACTGGGCTCACCCTCATAGTCAAAACATAACTAAAAGGAAAAGTCTTATACATAGCAAAAGATCATAAGCAACGTCCCCGGAATGGAGGACTCACCAATAACCTTGATAGAAAATCGTATTAGCCACGCGGAGGACGAGGGTCAAGCGGTGCTCCGGTCCCTACATGGTGACATCATGTAGGCATAGAGTATGCGTTAGTACGTTTGAATGTACTAAGTATATGGGATGCAATGCAATGCAACAAGGGATGGACATCATAGGCAAAATGCATAATCGTACCCGATAGATGACATATTAATGAGATGATATGTATAATGATGCTTATATAAAAATCATATTTAGTAGGGCATAGTATATGTGTAGTGAGTGACCATCAATATAGCATTTCCAAGGCCTACCACCCCCTTGGAGAGGCGAAAGAGGTACAAACCCCTCAATGTGGTTACCCGGGCCTACCACCCCCGAGCTAGGGACCAAGGTACAAACCCCTCGATATGGTAATACGGGCCTACTACCCCCGTACTAGGCAACCAAGGTACCAACCCCTTGATACGGTTACCCGAGCCTACAACCCCCGAGCTAGGCTTGGTCGACTCACACACCATATAGAGAAAATCATATACATGTATCCATTTCATCATAATTTCAATACTTATATAATCATCCGACTCATAGGACGTACATTGGACCTTCCATTTCATAAGAATTCTATAAATGACATTTTATCAAACATATGGTGGGCTACTTGTTCATGTAAATAAAATCATGTGTTTCAAGAGTACTAAGTCCAACCAATTTTCAAAATCTATATAAAACAGCCCACCAACAACATACATATATATATACATATATAACAACCTTCATAATTTGATCATGGAGGCATGAAAGCCATAAACATCACATAATAATACCATTTCATGAAAATATGCAAGATAGACCTTAATAGGGTGTGTAGTAGTGATTCCATAATTCAAGAGTTCATAAATGATCATAAGGACCCATAAACTTGAAGTAAAATAGAGGATAAATGGTTGGACTTGTGGAAAGGAAGGTTTCCACAATCAACCCACATACCTCAACTTTGGAAAATTCTTGATGAAGATTGGAATGGAGAATTGCTTGAGATTGAATCCGGAATTAAAGCTTGGGATCCTTGAATTTTGGTTGATGATCTTGGTGGAATTTTGGAGAGGGTTTAGAGAGAGTTTTTGGATGTTTGAGAAATGTTTTAGAGACTTGGAATGACTAATGATATAAAGGGAATATCATATGCCCTTTGGAAAAAAATTGTCCAACACTTAGAAAAATTAATGGGGCGGGTGAACAGTGTTTCGGCTTACTGGAAATGGCACTTTTCTGCCGGCGAGGGTTTACGAAAATGGTTATAACTCCTTCATCCTAACTCGGAATGAGGCGAAACAAATTGAGTTGGAAAGCTAACTCATAGAGCTTCAATTTTGATAGTTTGAGCTCCTTCCAGTTCCTTGTGTGCTGAGAGATATGCCCCTTTAAAGTTGACCCTCAAAATCGCATTTTTTGCGATTTTCGAATTTTGATACGGTTGCTCTAAAATTCGGGTTAGACCCATTTCCCACTCAATTTGACCCCCTGAATAAGAATATGAAGTCGAATTTCCGAAATGATGCACGGATTTTGAGATATATGGAAATTACAATTTTAGGTGTTTCCGAAGCACATTTTCGGGCATTTTTGGGGTCGTTTCATGTGGCCTTTTCGATAAAGCATAATAAACATTTGTCGACACTACCCTTTGTTATATATAAATAGAGGGATTTCCTGTCATTTTAAAACAACAAAATTGTAAAGTTCTTCTTCTTCTTTTTCCGCATAAATGAATATTCGTGTACTTTGCTCTTGTTGAGTGGCTTACTACACCATTGTATTTGTATCAATACACTGGTGAATAGAATCGTTCTATCTCGAGAGGATCTATTTCTTTAAACCTGAGATACTAGAGGGGAATAATTTCCTTAAGGGGACACTGTTCATTCAATGGGCTCAATTTTTTCCTTTCTATTTCATTCTATTGTTACAGATCCTGGTATATTTTTTTTACAGTCATTAGTTTATGCTTATGTTATTAATTATTGTTTTAGAGTAAATGCTTTAAACTTTGTTGTTTATGTTTCTGCAAAATTATTGCTATAAGTACTTGTTAATAAAGATTAAATAACACACATTAATAGAGTATTCAACAAGTTTTCTCTACTAAAATTGTTGAAGGTACAGTAAAAAATGACTTAAAGATCTATACTACCATCTGTTTAGGACAAAATTCAAATTTTGTATGCCATTGTTAGGACATAAAGACCTTAAAAATTTTATCGCACCTTGATGTGCGAAATGAACCAGGACAAAAAGGCATGATTTAATAAACTTTTGACATGGGTTTAAGGATGTGCCGGATGACCTATAGAGGAATATGACTAGACTGGAGCCCTTTTTAATTTCAAAGATATAGATAACTACACAATAAGTTAATTGCTCATATTTAATATGAAACATGGACAGATTCTCAAGTTAATGCAAGTTGTAAATTATTTTCTTGAAGTAATAGATGTGTTTCTCGACACTGCGATTGGAATAGAAGTGTAGTTATCACTCTGGTATGTTGATTTTAAAAAAACACCCAAACAAACTAAATAGTTTTGTGTAATATTTTTCCCTTTCAAGTATATACAATAAGTTGAATGGTTGTCCAACTGATACATTCTCCCTTTAATTTTTCATTTTAATAATTACTTATGATACTTTTAAATGGGGATCATTAAAATGACATATGTAAAGAAAAAGGTAAGGCTGAACTTTCTACACGTTAGAATTAGAATATTTGTTCACTTTTTTAGCATTTTAAAATTAATTATCCCTTTACCAACGAGTATTTATTTATTAGAAAATTTAATATCTCCGGTTGATGTTCATTTGATTCCCCAAAAATATCGAATAGTAATACTTCCCAAAAGCAGAAGGATAAATTATAAAATAAAATTAAATATGATTGATTGAAGGATAAATGATAAGATGTTATGATTATCATCTTCCTCTACTATATTAATGTTTGTTACTACGTAATCTTGTATGTAAGATCATATAGTGTTTTAGTTTTAATGAGTGATAGGTTTTAAGTATTTTTTTATAAGTTTCGTGATATATATATACTAAGACATATTCACAAAACAAAATTAAAAATTTCAAATTTGTGTTGTTTCATATCATTAAAAAATTAGTGTTAATTTAGTAATGTCAAATTAGTTGGGCCCCTTTAGAAAACCCACATGCCAGAAAATTGCCAAGGTATATTATAAAGGATAATCTCATAAATTATAATTAATTATGAAACTATTTAGGGGTTTGACCATTTTGGGATTTTAGGGTTTCACACATCACTTTAGTCTTGCTTCTATACGAGTTTTGCTTCTCAACTAAGGCTTACATTGGCGGCCATGGCTTCCAACTTTTGTGAGTCTTTTTTTACATTTATTTATTTAAATTTTATCCTCAAAATTTTAAAGGCTTCATATGTGATCCATTTCCTGTTTAAATTTTGTTGGAAACATTAAATTTTTGTTGAAGTGATTGAAGAACAAGATCTGACTCAAATTCGCCATACATTCTCGCTTTTAACTTGGAGTTTTTTTTTTGTTGAATTATTTTTTGATTTTCTATGAAATTCCATGAGTTGATCATAAATGGAACAGTGAAGATTTGCATAATAGATAATGACATGTTTAGAATTGAGATGTGATTGTGTTTTTTTATTTCCCATGAACTATATTTACGAATCTTTCTGGCAACTCAGTCACATAAATAATAAATGTATCCACAAAGGTAGTGTTAAGGTCTATGTTCCGCCTATATTTTCCACACCCCACTTGTTAGATTATACTGACTATGTGGTTTAACAATCTTTATTTTAGTTATTAGTGTTTACTTTTATCTTAGTTTCAAATTATTTATATTCCTAGTTTGTTTGCCTCATGTTTTTAATTCAGCATAACGATATTATTATTTTTGTTTTTGAAATTACACCTCCAAATATTTAATAGATTGTGTCATTTACAAATTTGGCTTTTAATGAGTGATAGTTATTAAAGTAGAATTTCATAATTAACTTTATTCTGTTTTTTGAATTATTTCTACTTAAGGTATGCTGAAATTTATTTCTTATTATATTGAATTAAAATAAGAGTGTTATGTTAAAAATTGGATTATATATTTAGCTCATAGTTTCAATTTTAATTATTTTGTAGTACAATTGATATATTATTTTTGTCAAACATTTGAGTTATGTTATGACAGTATATTTGTAGATTTTATCCTTTGGCCAAGTAACTCGTTTATGATGTTCTTATAAAATGTGTTCTTTTACTTATTTAAAGTAATTGAATTAAAATTTTATTAATTGGAAAATTATATATCAATCTTTTTTTACATTATTAATTACAAATATATAATTATTAATTAATATATTTTAAAAAAACTATATGTATCTTAAAAACCTTATTTAGTGTCATCTATAAAGACACATATTTTTCATATACTAACTTCAATTTTTTGATGATTAAATTTATTTCAAAATTAATTTAACTGTAATTGTACTTGTGCAACCAAACAATACGCCTGTAATTACACTACAATTATATTATGAAAAACAAATAGGTTATCATAATTATTATATTGAGTAATTATTATGTTGTGTAATTATATAATTACAAGGATCGTAATTACATTAATTGTAATTAACATGTAGCTTTTCAAAGAGATCCTAAACAATTTAAGAATGGTAACAGATTTAGTTTTGTTATATATTCTTGTTTTCAGCCTTGATAATTTTTTTAAAGTGTTTTTTTGGTCTTCTATGTCATGCCATGAGATGAGATTAAATGTAATAGTGAAAATTCATATTGTCAATCCTAACTTATTGTCAATTAAGGTATGATTGCGGTTTCTTTGTTTGTATGAGCTGTTATTTAAAAATAATTCTTGCAACTCTTCTTGGAAAACTCTTCTTTTAATCTGATGGTCTTCTGTAAAATAAATTATATACACAAAGGAAACGTAAAGGTTTGTGTACATCCTATTCTTTTCATAAAACACTTGTAAGACACTGAATATTTTGTTATTGTTTACCAATGTATGTTTTAGTCATTGTTGTGTACCGTTATTGTGTTCTTTTATTTCAATAGTATCTCTATTTCTCTGTCATATGTTAGTTATTATTGTTTACTTATTCTTCTTTTTCTAATTTTTATTTAAGGTGTTTTATATCTTATTAATTCTCTATTTTCTGCTAAAAGTTTGAATCATTATTTACTTTTTTAGAGAGAAGAAAAGAATAAAACTGGATTTCACTTAAATAATCAACATCAGAAAAGGAAATATGAGTTTTTCCGATCAATCGCCTTGTCCTCCACATTTTATGCCAATGCCATTTGCTGATGGTGATGCTGGAGGTGTTTGGCCTCATTCTCCGATGAACTATGATCGATTTGAGTCCTATTGTCAATTTGAGCATGCACCTTTTTTCAAGATATTGACAGATTCCGATAACAACTTGCCAAATTCTATAACATTCCCATCTATTAAATCTAGAGTGAATTCACCAAATCTTCAAGAAAGCAAAGGGATAAGTCATATATTTTATAAAACTTACATGTGTGCTAATTTCTTGCAAGAAACTTGCAAGAATGGGGAAAATTGTACATTTTCTCATGGTGTTGAAGATCTGCGGGAGCCTCCTTCTAACTGGCAGGATCTAGTCCGTGTAAAGGATAGAGAGTTGAATGAGGATAAGGAAAAAATGAATAGGAGGAAAATTTGCAAGATATTTTATGATGGAGAGGAGTGTCCTTATGGACATAAGTGCAAATTTCATCATAAACGTCCTCCAAAATTTAAGACCAACATGCCAAGGACAGGGAGAGTTCTGCAATAAGTATCGAAACTACAGGGAACATAAGTGATCGTAGGATTATTGAGACTACTAAGCATGAAAATGATATTGTCCGTTTAGAGATGCCTACATATTTGAAGACAAAGATATGTATCAAGTGGGAGACAACAGGTCAATGCTCCTTCCGTGATTGTTGTCACTTTGCTCATGGCCAATCAGGTAAGCTACTTTTTTTATGCCCTCACATTTTCTATCATGTATATTATTCATTTACATATTTAATGTAAATAATAAGGGCTAATAGTGCTAGGTATTGATTGAGATCCTAGAGGCAATATTTTTTGTTGCTATGTAAGTTCTTTGTTAGAGATGCAATAGTTCAAATTAGAACGAGAATCTTTTATAGAATTAGAAAGAGAGAAGGCCTTCATATGATTTACCTTTTGTATCGTAATTGCATTAGAAACGAGAAAAGATCATCTACAAAAAACTATAGCCAAAATAGCATTCAACAGTTGTTTTCTTTCCTTAAACATGAAAATCTTGATGTGTTTGGGCCCATATAATATTTCAGGAATTGGTTGTGTTACAATGTCCATTGATCGGTGTTTTGCATATTCACAACTATTTATTATTCTCCAATGACGACTATCTTATTTTCTCTGAAATACTTTAGATATGTAGTTTCTCTATCTATTCATATCTAACATTTAAAATAAGTAACAATACAACGTTAACAACATCTAGCCTACAACTTTGTTTTTATAGGTCTAACATTAAAGTAACTTGGATGTTGCAAAATTTTACTTAACATGTAGACACAAAATATGTGAATGATGGGCTTCATGAGCTACATATCTCTTATATATTATTTTTTTTCTTTTTGACTTTCTATAGTAAAATATGAGATCTATTGACTCTGATTGTGATTGCTTACTTGGAGTCATATTCTTATTTTTCTATTTAAGTCTAATCTTGTAAGCTCTTTCCTGAAGTTCTTTCTTTCTCTGCACATTTTGCTGATATTGGCTATTTCTTTTAGCGGAGTTGCAAGCACCTGTGATGATGAATTATGTCCCTATTACTCCAAGGCCCTTCTATGCTTTGCTTGTTGCAAACACAGTGGTCAATGCTTCTGTAAAAGAGGAAAAAGGGGTAAAGAAAATCCTTAAGTGGAAACCGTCATAAAAGATCGCCGAGATATATGGAGATTGGCTAGATGGTTATGTTCCACCCCACCTCTTATTTAGAAACACCAAGAGCTGAACTTTCAATTTACCGTTTCCAATCCCCATTACATAAATGGACGCATCCCAACAAGGATTATAAACTAATATGGATATTGTATTCATGGCGTATCATCCAATACTATTAGCTTTTGAAATTTGGAATTGAATATTTTTTTTGTTTTCAGGACCTATCAGAATTTCATCAAGAAAACCAGAGAAACAACATAAATTTATTTTACTTTATCAGGATGGATTATCATTATTTTATATGTTATTCTTTTCTCTGAGCAGATTGGTTTATTAAAGATCGTACCAGAACACCAACAAATATACAAATGCTCATTTTTGTCTACCTTCATTGTAGATCCAAGGCCAGAAACTATTTTAAATTTTTAGATCTTTATGGGCCAGTTGACAAATTAATAGCTCATTTAGCCATCTTTTGGTAGGCCAAATATCACGATTCAAAATCTTAGATCATGATGACACGTACATCCATTCCAAAGTAGGTAAGTCAAACCCATATATTGGAACTAGATGGAAAGACACTAATAGAAGAATGCTAAAGCAAAGAACAAATACAATAAGTGAAGAGTCAAGATAAATATAAAACATCCCCAAAACATTATATCAACTGATACTCGAGCTATTAATCATAACATAAGTACAAGATAAGTACACTGTATATAACATTTCCCAAACACAAAATAAAGACTAGTCTAGCTAAAAACAAAAGGAGAAGAACAAATTTGAAAGGAACTCACCACTAGTCTCTGATCCATAGCTACTCCGCACACGTCAATGGTGAGAGCTTTTACTATGAGCTATAGGGTGCGGAAGTGTAATATGAGTACCAAATACGTGGTTCTCAATATGCATAGGCCGACTTAGCATTCTCAACAGTATATATATATATATATATATATATATATATATATATATATATATATATATATATATATATATGTTATGTTTTATACACTGTTTCCCTTCTTCTTGTACTTGGATTTGATGTACTTGAGTTGAGGGTCTTCCGGAAACAGCCTCTCTACCTCCACGAGGTAGTGGTAAGGTCTGCGTACACCCTACCCTCCCCAGACCCCACCTAGTGGGATTTTACTGGGTATGTTATTGTTGTTGTTGTATATATATATATAAGGAGAGTGGGTTACTTAACAACTAAAATTTCATCAATACTATGCAACAAAAGTAGGTTATAAACACAAACAGGTTCTAATAAGTTTGGAAACTAGGGATGTGTGCATGACGATAGGGATTTTAACTCGAATAGGCAAAGATTAACCAAAACAAGATCGATTGATACATGGATAATGCTTGATCTAGGCTACAGTTTGATATTCTCTTGAACTATCAAGCTTATGTCCTATAGATTCTACCAAACTCCAAGACCCTTTCAAACCAAACACCAGTCATTGCTTGATAGATAGACTAATGCTAGATCATATCATTAAATGTGAAATCGCTCAGATTATCCTATCACTAGATCAAACCCATAGAGTAATTTCAACAAGTTCCCACTATTGAGTCTTACCTAGCTCTATTTTTCTTTTCCAAGTGAAAGTGGTGTTAAAGAGCTCAATCAATTTTTTCAACCACTAACTTTGAGATTAAAACTTCAAGACAACAATAGATCCATGCCATACCATTAGCATTAGAGTCAGTCAATCAATACCATTTAGGGTTTAACACTACCATCTAGCACACACACCCCTAGTTAAGGGTCTAGTTGCTCGTAAAATAAGAAATAGACACAATACCTATGTAGGAAATCTTTACTCCAAGCTAATTTGATAAGAAAAAACTAAATTTAAAGCTTATATTGACACAAATTTGAGGTTTCTTTGTCTACAAGCTAAGAAGTTCTTCACTTTAGTCTATCGATATTTCTTTCAATAACTGGGGTCTCTCCTCTCTATCCCTAATTGAAAAAATAATAATGGTACGTAATTGAACAAATCCATATTCTATCCTTGTGATACGGTAAAGAATTCGATTAAGAATTAAAATGGTGTTCTAATCATTTGTAGAGGTAAAAAATTCACAACAATTAATTAAATCAAGTAGAGAGGGTTTCTTGGGAGTGTGATAAATTGAATGTTAATTTCGCGTAATGGTTGATCACTAATTACTCAAAGTCGTTGAATCTCAGTGCGTAGGCTAGGTCTTGGGTGCAATAGTTATTTGTCAATTGACTATTACAAATCAAGCGAGTTCTTTCGAACCTTGATAAGCACAACACATATTACAACCCATTACCTTAATCAATCTACTTTTTCAAGCTAGATTTGTAAGATTGCATTCAAACCCACTTTCTCAAGCTACATTCATGACAACACAATCGCTACAATCATCAACCAATAATTTAACTCTAACACTTCTTTCTCAAGCAAGTATAGAGCACTAAGCTAGAATTGCATTTGCAACTACAATTCCTCAACTAAAACACAAACTACTAATTGAACCTGCCTCAAATCAATAATAAAATCAGTAACTATCAACACTCATTACCTAATTAATGCATTCAAGTATATAATCACACCCCCAAGAATGGAGATTTTAGCCAAACATAATAAAGAAGAAGAAATCGTTACCAATGAAATTTTTCATCAGGTTAGGCAACTATCCACAGGTCTCCAAATGTTCAAAATTAAGCTAAAAGTGAAAAAAAAACCTAAATCTCTACTCAAAAAGTGTAAAAACAAGTTTTAGAATGTTAAAGATCAAAAAACCCAGAAATGAAACATTTTTTACAACAAAAATCTTTAATACTGTCAAAAAAGTTGCGGTTAGAACTATACCTGCCAAGATGAACACCCGTAGATTATCGGACCACTGGTCTAGCTCCATCATTGAATCTGACTCTGATACCACTTGTTAGGACCTATATAATTAGGTTTCATGTGTAAGCTAGGAAAGCAAACCTCGAAAGACAATGAGTAAGAAGACAAACGAGAAATATACCAAAAGACACAAAGATTTAACGTGGTTCAATCAATCGATCTACATCGACAAAGGAGATGAGCAATCCACTATAAATATGAGAGTACAAAATATATAGAGAAATAACCTAAACCAATTCACTCGGAATACAAGGAGGTTCACAAATTCCCCCCCCCCCCCCCCAGAATTAAAACTCTCAAAACCCTAGGATTACATTGTGAATACTGGTTAAGTTAGAAGGAACAAAACTCTATTTATAGAGTCCTAAACCTTTTCCTACAAGAAAAGGACTACCCAAATATGGAGATTTTTTGTTTTCCTTTTTATAAAAGGATTACCTATTTATGGTAAGAAACTCAGCGCAAATAATACGCAACAATATATATACTAGTTTTGACGCACGTGTGTTGCACGTGAAAATCAAACCATGTACCACACTATTTTTAAAAATAATATGAATATTGCTAAATAAAAAATTAGTCATTCTTTAAACCTCCTAGTTACACCTCTTAAATAAACTTTCTACTCCCTTCCCCATAGTGCATTACTTTTTTATTATTGTTTTGTAGGTGTTCTTACTTTTAATATAATATAATATAAATTAATATTGATATCAAATATAGAATATATACTAAATTGGATGTTTTAGTTGGAGTATTTGATTAATTTAACCTTCATGTTATGGAGTGTTCTAATTTCACTGAACTTTGAGATTGTCAACATTTGTAAATCAAACATGAGGTTTTAAGAAGAGAAGAATAGAAAACATAAAAAACTGTAGTTTAAAAATGTGAGGAAACCCGTCCATTTATAGTTTAAAATGTGTAGTATTAGTATGTGCATATTGTTTCTTATCATAAAAATATAGAAGATATACTAAATTGTGTGTTTTAAGAATAATAATAATAATATATTTTTTTTAAATGTAGTTTAAAAATTTGATGAAGGCCCTCTTTTTACAGCCAACAAAGAGTAGTGTATGAAAAATTGCTCGTGGTGCCTTATAAAAAAGAAGTAACAACCCTTCAGAAAGGTCAGAACTCATTGGAAAAGTCATAACTCTTTGTAAAAGTCGCAATCCTTCGAAAATGTCACAACTCTTCGGAAAAGTCGCAACCCTATAGAAAAGTCACAACCCTTCAAAAATGTCACAACTCATCAGCAAGGTTATAACTCTTCGAAAATGTCACAACCCTTCAATGTGAAAAGCTGTATGCCTTTAATATAATATAATACACATAAATAAATATAATACAATATAAAATATAGAAGATATACTTCATTTGGTGTTTTAAGTTTGGGGTATTATAATAATTTAACATTTAAGTTATTAATTCATTCTTTTAGGTAGTATAGATTAAAAAAAAAAAAAAAGATAGATATAGATTGGTCTAATTTTAATTTTATATGAAAATTTTAAAAATAAAGAAGACTTTTAATTTAAGGATCATATGTAGAATATATAAAATTGTCTTTTAACTTTGTAGTCTTAAAGATGCGTCTTCACCCCTAAGGAAAAAAGAACATTCTATATAAAACTGAATAAAAATAAAAGTACAACAAACAAATTGAAAATGAAAGAGTACTTATTAAATGTAGTTTGGATTCTTCAAAAAAGTTATTGATCAAATACTCTTTCTCCAACAGTTCCAGACTTTTCGGATTCTAAACACCAAGTTGTAGTTTGTGCAATGAACAAGCATTGAACTTCTTGTCAAGGAAGAGTTGCTGCAAAAGTATATTTTATGGCTATGAAAATGAGTGTGTATATTAATTATCATGATACTCTTCTCGTTTGAAATTGAGTTATGTCATTCTCCTTTTTTCATCAATTTTTATTGATCTATCTAATTTTCCCACAAAAATATATATTGTAATTGCATAATCGAATAACTCTCACAATTTTTCTTGTTTTAAGTAGAAGAATAGAAAGCTTACAAAATTCATAGTTTAAAAGTGTGAGAAACCTTCTCTATTTATAGACAACAAATGATAGTATGAAAAAGGTGCTTATCACGTCTCTTCAGATAAGTCGCAATCCTTCAGAAAAATCACAACTTTTCTAAAATGTCATAACTCATCGAAAAAGTCACAACTCTAAAAAAAAAAGACACAACCTTTCGGAAAAGTCATTACCCATCAATGTGAAAATGTGTCTGCATTTAATATAATATAGTGTATATAAATATAATTTTAAATATAGAATATATAAAGTGTTGGGTGTCTTAAGTTGGGGGTATTATAGTAATTTAACATTAAAGTTAGGAAGTTCGTGCTTTTAAGGTAGTATAGAATAAATATATATATATCGTGATTCTTGCCTTGTAAAGAATGACAAAAATGAGAAGTGAGAAATTCCTCCTTCCTGTATTTTTTTGTGTGTTGGGTGTTTGTTTATGTTGAATCTTTCTAAGATTATGACTCCTAGTTTTATACTAGAAGAACTTTTTGAATCCTAGGGGATACACCTATACCAGGTGATATTCTTAAGGACATTTTCTTTTGACACGCCTCAAGCTATGGAGAATTCTCTACAAGTGTTTGTGAAGAAGTATTTTTGTAAGATTTCCAACAATCTAATGAATATTTTAATTTCTTTTATTACGAAAAATACTTGAGCAGGTGATTGATTTGAGAGAAAAGTGCAGCGTTGCTTAGAATATGATTTGATAGTTCTTACCCTCCAAAATAATTTCCAAGTAAAACTTCTATTCAAGTTTGAATGGACAATCTATAAATTTGGCCATTAATGATATACTTCAGCAGTAGTTATGTCAATGTAAAAGTTTCCAAAGAAAAAGTTCCAAATTATGTCAGTATTAACATGCTTGGAAGCTTGGACATGCTACATTTTTAGTTTTAATGAAAAGAGATACGGTTAGCGGAAAATAGTTATTACTATTATTTTGTGTATGGTGAACTAAATCATAATACCCTTTAATGTAGAAGATGATTCGAAGAATGATAATCCCACTAAGGAAAATCAATTTGTATAAGAGGATGATATAAATTATTGTTGTCATTTCTCTAGTGAATCTTGTTGCTAATATGTCAAAGATTGAGTGTTAAACTTTGCCATTGTTGAACAGATTTGTGTTAACTAAAAATTTTGTGTTCTACAAACCAAATTGAAGAAGAATAATAACTTTTATATGTTGGTGATTCTAGAACTACTCAAATTCTTAGAAGGGAAAAAATTGTTCTTATCAAACTCACATATGATAATATTGATATTATCTGAGGTGTTACATGATATTAGTAGTTATACAACTTAATTTTTGTGAAATTATGAGGAAATGATTGAATGAATGTTTATTTGAGTTTGATAATGTATAAATAAATGTTGTTATATATGAACCATGAATATTTTAAGCATGAATTATTTGTGGCTAATATTTTTTTAAGATAAGAATGCTAGTGCTTAAATTTATTGATTGTCATATAACTTGTGACAGGTTAGACATATAGTCTACTCTATTTATTTTATATTAATAAAATGTAAGGTCTTGATTTTAATATTAATTATTCAAGCAGTTTAAGTGCTATATTTGTATGCAGTTGATAAGTTTTTACTAAGTATTGTTTACACTTAACTATGTGTTGGGCAGGCATGTACCAAGTATGATAGCAAAGCATATAAACATTTAAATCATGCTAAAATAGGACATTTTCATAAGCATGCAATGATCAAAGTAAAACATGAAACTTGAGAGTTAGAAAACATGACTCATAAAACATGATCAATGCAAGTGAACATCATCTTAAAACACTTATGATACTTCTTGAAGTAACCTTGGTTCATCATAACTTTACTTGTTTGTGGGAAGTAGCCTTAACCGACATATAAGATTATGAGAGCTATCATCATGAAATCTAGTGTCTACCCCACACCGAAAAGGGGTTGTCATACTTGCCACGGTAAGGACCATAAACTTCTAGCTTACGTACTGAATCCACTAGCTAATGTATATCTAGACAATCTTGGCACATAGTTATGGGACATGGGTAATCTCCACTTGGCCACTCGGTACTAAGCTTAACTTCCACGAAGGAATATATGTAATCGCATCTTGTCCTTACATCATGTGACATAGGTAACTGCCTTTTGTATTTATATTGTATGACTGGGTAATCACCTATTGTCTTTTACTTAGAGAGCATGGGTAATCCCTCTTGCCTCAACATTAGCATAGCTTCTTACTTATTGGTTCATTTTAGGTGAGAAGACATGTCAACCTTACGAACCCTTATTATGTGAGAAATACTTTCATAATCATGCTTTCATGTGTGTATGATAAATCCTTTCAACAACACAACAACAACATTATTGATACTACACTCTCAAACCCACATTATATGCTAATAACATGGAAAACATGGGAATTACATGGGTTCATGGGCACTACTAGAAATTTGATCTACTGTCATGGTTCATTTACCGTTGCAATAGACTTTCCTACCGTAGCCATAGGTCTAAGGCCACGGTTAAGGCAACCGCTACAACAGATCGCGTAGCAATAGATCTGTTGCTACGGTTAGGTGCGACGGTATGCATAACCATAGTTGTAGATGGACCTATTGTCACGGTTTTCACTTTAATTAATTGCCAATGGTTAGTGTCGTATTAGTATGGTTATGAACCGTCGAAAAAGAGTTTTATGCATTAGTTCTTTTGAGACTATGGCTACAGTTTTTCTTTCGATTCAACAACCATTTCATTCTATTGCAACAGTTGTTATAGGGTAATGCAACAATTTTAAACAATTATAAATGTTGCTCAATGGCTATTGCAACGGTTATTACAGGGTACTGCAACAGTTCTTACTTTCTGCAACAATTATTATTAATCTATTGCAACGTATATATATTATTGGTGCATTTCCACAGATATTATATTATTGAGCTATTGCAGTAATTTTATAACATAAAATACACATAAATCATTCACGAGAAGAAATGTTCATTACCAAAATTATAATTCAAGATCCATGGTTGGCTAATATCAATAAAAGCAAAATATACAAATATTTTTTTACCATTCAAAAAAAGGTTAAACACATGCACCACACAGTTTTCAATCTTCAAAAATAAAAGATTTCTAGAAGAACATCATTAAAGTTAATATAAACAATTTAGCTCCTTTGTCAAATTTTCACTACTTCTTTCATCGCCTTCTTCGATTTCATCACCTACATACAATTAGAAAAAATATAAATAAAGCTTAATGGATCCACATTAGTCATATATTACAAAGTCATTACTCTATATCTAAGACGTACATATATAAACTCAATAAACTCAAATAACATTAAACAATATGGAGTATGGACTAATCTAAAAGTTTTCCGCAACTTCATTGCTGCCATAGATGCTTCAGCCTGGGGAGTTGGAAGTCTATGAATGCATGTATCTCATCCCAATTGGAGACGATGTAAAGAATATCATACATCACCCTCCAACCAGAACAACTACCTTCAGCTAGTTCTCTCTATTTTGTTACCAAACTAGAGAACAAAGGAACAAAAGAAATACGAAACTGGTCGCCATTCAGACTCATTAGCTCCAAGTTTCTAAAATCCACAAGTGCATCAGAAGATTTACTATAGCTTCCTGCAAGGTACAAATGAGCTACTTATTAAACTTTGTTTCCACTAGTCCACTTTGAGGCCATAAATAGTATCTTTTAGGATTCAAAACGTGCAACTTTGTGACACTTTGGGTGCCTTTAATTCGATATGTAGGAGAATATGACTGTTGCAGCATGTGATCTGCTTGAACCAAGCATTTCTCCAAAAACACCATTAGCTACTGACTAAAAATGAAACAAGCTTTGTAAATTTGAAATTCCAACCAAAGTTGCAATGGTTGTTGGGAACAACATTAGTATCTTTTTTCTTATTGTAATCGAGGACCAAGAGCCTACACAAGTTCATATTTGCTTCACAAGGATTAATGATTATATTTTACTGAAAGCATAGTAAGTGATTATGACTACAACCAGACAAACTAATTAGCAATAGTTAATCTTCTGACGTACTTGTGGATTTTAGAAACTTGGAGCTAAGGAGTCTGAATGGTGTGTGGATCAATTGTAAAAAAGATGGTATCTGATATGGAGCTAAGGAGTCTGAATGGTGTACTTTTCAAATGTTCGACAGGCTCGGCTCGTACCTTACTGGTATCTGATAAGATGGGGTTTCCTAGAGTTCATCTGCCAATTTTCAGAAATTTACAGCAACAAGATCCTTGTGCAGTTCTATTGCTAGTAGATGATTCTTCTTTGGAAGCTTTAATATGGATGGAATTTTTCTATCTGTAGTTTTTATAGTGCTGTTTCAGCACACTTTCACTACAAATAAGCTCCACAATTTAGCACATTACACTTCAAAATAAAAATGTAGATGTAAGCACATTCACATTTTCATCATACTTCAGTTTTAATGTCATATTTTAGCAAAAATTCTGCAGATTTTAGGACTCTAAAAACTTCACAAAAATAATCTGCACAATTCAGCATAATTAAACACGCTAAACTTCATATTCGAACACTCTAAATTCCCTAAAAAAATTCAGGTGTATTCATTTAAGGTAGCAGGCAATTAGTGCATTCAGATCCTCAAGTCTCTGAACTAAAACAGTCAGAATATGAGGCAAGACTTCCTAACAAAGTCATTGAGATGAGAAACATATCTCCGAGACAGAAGACTTCTTGTCACCAAGAAAATCGCTCCACTAGTCTAGCAGATAATTATTTAGGAATTAATAGAAACAAATAACAAATGCAGGATAACAATTCTGTAGATTTCCAAATTTATGCTCAAGGTAGATAATATCTATGAAGATGGCAATAAGACTATAAGATCTTCATCCAAGAGTGGCGAAACTTAAGGCCATCATCATGTAGTTCAAGCCAATAAGGAAAAAGATCTGGCTTTCTTTTTGCCTCATGTTTTTCTTTTTCTAGAATTTCTTTTTTGAGATGTAGGAAGATCAGCAGTGAAGTTTCAAATTGTATAACATACTCGTGAAAATGAATTCAACTGACTGGAAAAAGCAATTAAGCTATGTAAATGATAGGTGTCAAACTGTAGAAGTACCTGCGCTCAAATCGTCTGATTATTGCTTCATCGAGGTCGAAAGGTCTGTTGGTTGCAAAACTTCCTGTAGATATCAAATTACACATTGAAGCAAAAGGCAGAAACACCAAATGAGGACTGAATTAACAACCAAAAATCAAGTTGGATCAAATAGTAAAAGATACACGAATGCAAATAAGAGAATAAAAAATGGATATGCATAGTGTGAAAGGATGTTGTTGAAATGAATAGATCAGCATTAATTTTTTCACACGAACACAAATACATCCTAAATTTAGTTAGCCTAACATTTGAGGGGGGAAAAAAAACATCAATCAAAGTTCAGCTATGTCAACTTTTTACCAACTGAAAGGTTCTCTAAAGGAGATTGTGGTGATATTTTATCAAGTGTTGCACATACCGAGGCTTTTCATGCAGACAAAATCTCTCCATCCTTTTTTTGTTGAAGGACTTGACTTTTCAGCCTCACCCTTACTCTCAGACGTGGGGTTCTTCAACTTTGATTCAGGCTTTAATCCAATATCATCCACCGCAACATCTTATTTGTGATTGCAAAGAGATTAAAATCAATCCCATCTCAGTTAATTCCTCAATTTTCAACAGAAACACTAAAATGCAAAATAAACCTTGGACAATTCAGCATTCTCCTCCATTTTGAGGGAGTCTCTGCAACCACTCTTTCCGTCCTGAAAGACACCTAATCCTTGGGACAAACTGTACCAGGAGCAGACAAGTACACACATGAAACATAAAGTGTACAGATGGAAAAAAAAAGCTAATAACAATTGAAAGTTTGGCATCTACCTGTTAGATGATATGAGGAGCTTCCCATTTCGTTATTCTGGATCCTTGTTGTTCATCAAATGATGTGAGTAGCAAAATTATCTCAATATTTAAGCTACGGAAAGGAGGAGAATGCGACACATTCTACATCAACTAATGTCACACACAACACACATTAATCCCTCTGAATTAAGAGCCATTTGATCTAAAGTAAAATTTCCAGGGAACTAAGCACAAACCAAACTACTGGAAGATCAAGCCAAATAATTTTCAATATTGAAGAAAGGACAAAATATTTATGGGGGAAGCCAAAGCCAAAATTTAACAACAAAATCAGTCTCATCCCACTTGAAAGCAATACTTCCAAGACCACATAAACTACTGATCCAAAGGCAATTAAATCAGGCATATAAAATGAGAAAATAGGTCAAGGATTAATGAAATAAGCAAAGAAATCACAAGAACTAGGTGGATAGTTGCAACTTCCCAGTACTATGCTCTTTCAACTCATCGGAATTTGTTAAAGATGAAAGACGAAGCTCCACATATCACAAACAGGCATGAGAAAAATAATTACTCAAATTAATCTGGTAAGTAAAAGGAAGCAAGCACACAAGCTGAACTAGAGGAACAGTAAAGCAACCAGACAACTAGAAACCATGCTAACCAAACTTAAATAAAATTGATAGATAACTCCATAAACATACTTGACTAAAACCATTCAAAGGAACCAATAATTGAAGCCATATCACTCACGAACAAAACAACAACACAATAGCATAACTTATACCTCAAACAACTAAGACACTCAATTTGAAACCAAACAGTCCATCACTAGGCATCAACAGTAAATCAAAGAAGAAAAGAAGCATTTGAGAGAAGGAGTTACCTTTTCGGGGCAACGACACTAAGACGAGAACACAGAAAGGTTTCTAACAGATTCTTCTACAGTTCTACTTTACCAAGGGTTGGCTTCTTGTATCTTTTGTGTCTTTTGCAATACAAATAAATACTTGATAACTATACCCTCAAAGATTTTCCATCAAATTCATTTCAATAAAGACAAGGCAACTCTTAAACAATAAAGAGGGCATATTCAACAACAATCTAGCTTATCTTAAAGTCATTAGGCACAGGTACAAAGAAACTATATTTTGGATCTCCCAAGTGAGTCTGCTTGCATATAGTACAGACAACCAGAAAGCATTAGTGTTTTCAATCTAGAACCAGAGCCTGACTTAACCCTAGATCTTCTTCAAGTTTAACCCTAAATACTCAGCTGTAGCTTTAATTTTGATAGTCGAACACCCCACAATCAAATAGCTTCTCCATTGTAGAGAGAACATCGAGTCTGTGAAAAAGACATGCAAGTAAAAATATACGAAGACAACAAAAGTGGCTTCTTTTCTTGTTTCACTATACGTCACAGAGTTAAACAGGGGAAGTGTATACACTACCTAGATTAGAACAAATAACATAGATTTAAGACTAACCCATATATTATTCTTTAAGATTTTTCAAAAATCATTCAATGGGGACTTAGAAATGATGAACTAGCAGAGAAAACTTAAATATTATTCACCTTTATATGCAAGAATTCATAGTCAAACCTTGCTGTCCAAGAGGACCAATGAGCTTCACCAAAAGCTTCGCTGTCCAGGAGATTCGTAGTTCAAGAGATTGTTGTTCGCTATTGTTTTCCTCACCAAAAGCCTGCTGAAAATTTCTGTTATAGTCGCTTTGATTGAAAATTTCTGGAATAGGGCTTCCTAGTCGTTTTGTGGAGTATCCTCACTTCGCTGAAAATTTCTGGAATAGGGTTTTTTTCTTTTAGATTTATTAATGAGAGAACATATTTGGCGCTTTGCAAAATTAGTGGAGGGAAATATATTTAGGGATAAAAATCAGAAGCACAATATTTTTCCTAAAATAATCGTTGCCAAAGAGTCATCTATTGCAATGATTCTAAAATTTGTAGCCATAGAATTCTCTATAGGGATAGTTATAAGGATGATGCAACAGTTCATGTTGAGAATTGTTCTATTAGATTCAAGGATATTTGGTAACAGTTATAACCATTGTAATAGGTGAGCTATTGCTACGATTGTATGATCGTTGCTATATAAGCGTTGCAGTAAGTCAAATTTCTAGTAGTGGGGGAATCACATAAAATCATGAGATTAACTAAATTCATGGATCATAGATCATAAATCAATCAATTAGATCAACAATTAGGAGAACCAATAACATAGAAGAAAACTCTAACTCAATTGGGGAATTCTAACTTTGAAACTAGGAGAATTTGGGAACTCCATGAACGAAAGGCTTCCATGGATGAAAACTATCATACCTTAATGCCAAAAGCTTGCATTCAATGGTGAAATTGGAGTTTTGCCTTGAAACCCTAGGTTGAACCCTTCTTCTTCAAGTTTGTAGAGAGAGAAGTATTTTGAAGAGGAAGAACTTGATCTTCTTTGATAAATTTAAGAGAATGACTAGAATGGGTAAGTTTTGGGGTTAAAATCACTTATATAGGGGTTCTAGGTAAGGGAAAAGTGGCATAGTATCAAGATAGAATAGTTAGGAAAAGACTCAACTGCCCTTAACTTACAGCTGACGCGAACCCCAGATGGAGGCCCACACGATCCGTCTAGGGGTCCACAAGCCATTTGAGCAGTCGTGGTCCCTAGACCAGTGGCTTGGGAAGGCCCTAAGCTTCCTTATCCCACCACATGACCACCTTGACGAGTTATTTGGCTCTTCACGAGCCGTCTAGGGGCTCATGAGAGGAGCCTGCCTTGGGGAGCATACTGCCTACTCCTTCACGGGTACCACCACGAGTCGTGGTGCCCTTCACATGGCGTCTAAGGGCTCGTGGGTGGGGAGCTCGTCTTATCCAACCACTGGAAGGCTTCATGAGCACCGCCGTGAGCTATGGTCCCCTTCACGTCCCGTGAAGGGCTTCATGAATGGTGCCTTGGCTTAGTGGCGGGATGGTGACCTTCCACGTGACTACCTTTCTAGAATCCTTGATTTCGAGGTGTTACACGGACTCAACAGAACAACTGAAATTTCCATCGAAGGTCGTTTTAGCAAAAAGTAGGTCCTACATTGTTTCAAACCAAAATTGAAGAGGGGCCTCAGAATCATCCTAGAAGCCTGGGGACCTAAACAAAGAGTTGTTCTAGATCAATTTCAACATTCTAAAGCTAACCGCGATAACAAAATTCTCATCCGAGAAATTTTACTTAAGAGTGTTGACTAAGTCAAACTTAGGCCTCAACTTGAAAGTTAGAATGCCTAATCGCACACACCCGCACCGAAAACCTCGAGAGCGATCTTGACTATGCAACTAGCCTAAAATGACCCTTCTGAAGTTTATAAAATCGTTAGAATAAGATTCTGATCTCATCTTTTTGAACTTCCAATAAAAATATGACCGTTCAAGGTTCAAAAGCTCCAAAATGCTAAAACTCTCATAAAAACTAAACGAACAACCAGATGACCAAATTGTCAGTCCCAGAAAGCTCTAAACGATGAACATACAACATAAAAACCTAAATTACTTGTAGGTCATTACAATATCCACTACTAAAAAGGATTTTCGTCCGCAAAAGCAAGAGTCAAGAAGAACTTGAATGCTCAAACAAGCCAAGAGACTGCTCCTGCATATCATGCTCAGTCTCCTAGGTAGCCTCCTGAACTAGATGATGCCTTAAATGGACCTTAACCACAAGAATAACTCTCGAGCGCAACCGCCACACATCTCCAGCTAGAATGGCAATTGTCTCCTCCACAAAGGTCAAACGATCATCTTACTCAACTACATCATACTGAAGCACATGAGACTCATCGGGAACATACCGACACAACATCGAAACATGAAAAATTAGGTGGATGGCTAAGAACATCGGAGGGAAAGCTAACTCATGAGCAACATCTCCGACTGTTTGAAGGATCTCAAAAGACCCAACATATCTAGGTCTAAGCTTACCCTGCCTCACAAATCTTATCATGCCCTTTATGGGCGACACACAGAGTAAAACTCTATCACTAATGGAAAACCTCAAAGGCCACTGTCTACGATTAACATAACTCATGTCCTACACTAAGCTATTCGAAGTCTGTCCTAAATCACCCTCACCTTCTCCAAAGCCTCCTGAATCACGCCAGTACCACGAGGTCTAGGCTTTGTAAACTCAAGCCAACCAACTAGAGAGAGACAACGCCTACTATATAAGGCCTCAAATGGGTCCATTTGAATGCTAGAATGGTAGTTGTTATTATACGCAAACTCCGCCAAAGGAAAAAGTTAATCATGCTGATCTCCGAACTCTAACATACAAGCATGCAACATATCCTCAAAAATCTAGATAGTACACTCCACCTAACCATCAGTGTGCGGGTGGAAAGTTGTGCTAAGGTCTACACGAGTGCCCAACTCATCTTGAAAAGTCCTCCAAAAGCTAGAACTGAACTAAGCACCTTGGTCTAACATAATAAAGACTAGCACTCCATGAAGACAAACCATATCATAAATGTATATACGAGCAAACCTCTTGGAGCTGAATGAAGATTGAACAAAGAGAAAGTGTGTTGACATGGTAAATCAATCAACAATGACCCAAATGTTGTCAGCACCTTCAGAAGTCTAAGGCAAACGGCCCACAAGGTGCATAGTGATTCGATCCCATTTCCACTTTGGAATGGGTAATCTTTGGAATTCACCACCAGGTCTCAAATGCTCATCATTCACCTTTCGACAACTCAGGAAATAAGACACATAGTTTGCAATATCTCTCCACATATTAGCCCACCAATAATTCTACCTCAAGTCACGATACATCTTCGCAGTGCCCGGATGAATAGAATATCTATAATCGTGGGCCTCACGAAGTATTAGCTGAATCAAACGCCCAACCCTCGAAGCATAGATACAGCCTACAAACCTTAAAACCCTGTCTAAATCCAAGGTAACCTAACCGACCTCACCTTCCAACACTTCATCTCAAAGTTCCACTAAGGCCCCATTCTCAAACTGACAACTACATATCTGATCAAGTAGAGAGGACTAACTCCAACACAGGCTAAAACTAAACTAGAATCTGAAATATCCAATCGAACAATCTGATTATCAAGGATTGATTATATAAAGCAAAAGCTCACTCCATAGTAGAAAAGAAGGCTAGACTACCCATACTTACTGCATTCCGACTCAAGGTGTCCGCTACCATATTCACCGTGTCTAGATGGTAGAGAATAGAATGGTAATAGTCTTTTAAAATCTCAACCCAGCAACACTACCCTAGATTAATATCCCTTTGACTCATAATATACTGAAGACTCTTGTCATCAGTGTAGATCTCACAATGAACTCCATACAGGTGGTGCCTCTAGATATTAAGTGCAAAAACTACCACTACCAACTCCAAGTTATGAGTGGGGTAGTTACGCTCATAGAGTCTAAGCTTCCTTGAGGAATAAGATATTACCCAACCCTGCAATATCAAAACATAACCCGAACCAACGCCAAATGCGTCACAATAGATCGTGAAACCCTCGCCCTATATCGAGTCCTAAATGTGGTCTTAGGGATGCCTACTGCGCTAATCCTTAAATGATGGTAACCAGAACTAAACTCAATCTTTAAAAACACTGTGACACCCTGTAGTTGGTCAAATAGATCATCAATCCTAGGCATTGGGTAGCGGTTCTTCACCGTTACCTTATTCAACTACCTATAGTCAATACACATATGCATTATGCCATCTTTCTTCTTCACATATAGAATGGGAATTCCCCAAGGCCATAGACTAGGCATGATAAATCCCTTAGCTAAGAGATCATAAAGCTGAACACTAAGCTCTTAAAGCTCCGCAGGAGCCATTCAATATAGTGGAATGGAAATAGGCCGAATACCCGACTCAAGCTTAATAAGAAAATTAAAATCACGCTCTAGGGGTATGCCACATAGGTCAGTAGGAAATACATCTAAAAAATCACAAACGATTGGAATGGACTCAACTAGAGGGACCTCCCTACTTACATCACACTCATAGGCCAAGTAAGACAAACATCCACTAGCCACTAGTCTTCGAGCCTGAATAAAAGAGATAACTCCAATTGGATTCTACTGATGAAGCCCTACCACACAACTAGGGGAACACAAGGCAGAGCTAAGGTAATGTTGTTAGAGAAATAATCTAAGACTGCATAGTTGAGGGATAACTAGTCCATGCCTAGAATCACATCAAAATCAAGCATATCTAATAATATAAGGTCATCCCATGTGTCATACCCTCGTATAGTAACTAAGTAAGATTGAAACATCCAATTCACCACTAAAGATTCACTCACATAGGTTTACACATGCAACGATGCTATCATAAGTTCAGAACACATACCCATACGAGAAGCAAAACACATAGACATATAAGAATAGGTAGAGCCTGCATCAATTAAAGCTGAGGTGGGTTGATGACATAAAAGAATCATACATGTGATCATATCATTCGATGCTTCAGCCTTTTCCCTTGTTGGAGCTGCATAGAAATGGCCATATCTGCCACTACCCTGGCCATCAGTCCTACCATCTAAACTCCTCCCTATAGACCACCTTGAATACTCTACTTTCCATCGCGACCATCCTGACCATAATCTCGACCCTTAGCTAGAGGTGTTGCTGGTGGAGGTGGTAGAGTTGCCTAAAGAGTTGGGGAAATCCGTCTACGCAAAGGGTAATCTCTGGTCAAGTGACCTAACTCACCATAGTCAAAACAACACAATGATGACTTGCCCCCAAAAGAATGGCCACCACGACCAAAAATACTAACTTGGGACCTATTAATCTAACTAGAGCTAATCTCACTCCGACTATAACGATCACCCTCTAAATTCTACAATGAGGCCTGAATAGGCTGACTGGGCTAAACCTGTTGAAAGTGTTGCAGAGTTCTATAATATATATCTTTGGGCCTTGAACGGGACCTACTGTAGCTATCCTCATATCTAGCTCTCTCTGGTTGCTATCCCTTTGGTCCTCACGATGGAGCTGCTCAATAATGTGGGCCTGATATATAACATATAGAAAGGAGCAACCTAGTGAGACCATAGAGTGAGTCTCAACTCGGAGCTGCAGTCTCAACTTACGAACAAAAAATCAAACCATATCCTTCTCAATAAGTAGAATCATGGTGGCATGACGAGAGAGATCATGGAATCTCGCCTAGTACTGAGATATGGTACTCATCGAACCCTGCTTCAACATAGAGAAATGATCCCCGTGATGATCTATGACGTTGTGAGGGATGAACTTAGCCAAAAAGGCCTCAAAAAACTCAACCCAGGTGACTAAAGGAGACCCAACTGACCTGGTCTTAAAAATGGCACGCCACATCTACCTAGCTGACACATCTAACTGATAAGGACAAAAATCAAATCCTCTTGACTCCGCTAGACTCAAAGTCTACAGCTGCTCATATCTAGTAGTCAAAAACTCGTGGGCATCCTCACTCATCGCCCTAGAAAACCTTAGAGGTGAAAGCCTCAAGAACACCCCAATAATCATTTGGTCCTCTAGTGGCATAGCTCTTATGGTAGAGAGAACAAGGTTATAACTAAATAGAAAATAATACTAACAATTAGAAAAGACAGAAACAAAAAGCAAACGAAAAATTATATATGAAGGAACCCTCCAAGAACTTGGAATTAACGAGTACATAGTTGGCTAACAATATTAATACAAGTCCCAAAAATAGACCACAACAAGCCATCTCAAAGGCAAAGTCAAAGTCAAGCTAACATATATACATAGATATATCTACACACACACACACACATATATATACTGATCCAGGATGCCACGTACTCACCCTCACCTCTAATATCCACAAGCTGCAAAAAAAGGGCATGAACAATCGCCATAGGTAGTTGGTACTAGGTATTGCATCACGAGAATATGCATAGTGTAGCATAAGTACCAAAACAAGGTAGTTAGTTGGCATCACAGGTCAAGCGAGCAAGAAAGATAAAAACAATCTGATACGATAGAATCTAGATGAGAGTACAGGTCAATGCGAATAAGAAAAGAAGGCACATGAGCATACCAAAAGTAAATCGAAGTATAACTAAAATAAACCTAATTGGACCTTCGTAATCCCAGATGGTACACTTGTGCACAAGTTTAAATAAAACCCGAACAAACCCCATATGCCCGACAGATACATATAATAGCTAAGTCTACAAGAAAGAAGAGTAACCCAGATCAAATCCAAGAACATCAGTCGAGCTCCTAGCCCAAGTAACCAAGAACCAGTCAACTCCTAGCCCAACTAGCTAGAGTGATAATCAACTGAGGCCGCCCAGCCAAGCAATCTACTCCCAGGGCATAAAACGTAAAGCTAGTAAGAGTGTCGCATGGGCGTGTCAACACTATTGAGGATCTTAGATATCAAGGTTGCCCATCCAACCAATCCACTCCTAGGGTTTTAAGCTGCCCAACTAGAAAGAGTTATCAGGGGCGTATCCCCCAAGTGATGAGTCGTGGATTTGCATTCATTTAGAACTCTTTTATTATGATTTAATGTCACTCAAAGTAGATAAAGAGGCTAATTATGCTTTGAATTGTGTTATTTCAAGTCTTTTGATATTGGGAAAGAAAATTATAATCAAAAGTGGAATCAAAGCTTAAAGAGAGCAAAACTGGTAGAAAAACAAGTTCTAGGTATTGCACATGTGGAGCACTGGTCGCTAAAGAGAACCAGTCAACGAAGTCAGTTATATGCTTAAGCGAGGACACGGGGTTCACTTTTGCAAACTAGGATAAAAGGGCAAATGTCGCTTAAGCGAACTTCAGTTCACTTTTGCAAAGGTCGCTTTTGCAAACCTCTTACCGCGTTTGCGAAGCCTGCCTTTTCAGACAGGAGAAGAATGGGAAATTCTCAAGCTTTGGACCCAAAATTAAGAAAATAAGGTTAGATATTGGCATTATTCATAATCCAAGAATTGTAGAGAGAGAGAACATTATAGACAAAAACACACATCCAAAAAGTAGATGTCTTACTGTTCTTGATTTGGAGTCGAGACATTGAAGGCGAGTTGCCTAACATATCAGTTGTGGATTTGAAGATTGTGTTCTATTTTTGTAATATCTTCCTCTTCCTTCATTTCATTGTTCTTAATGGCTAGAAATGTGGGTGTGATGATCTGTATGAAATTGGGGCTTTTGTGCTAGAAATAGACAAAGCTATTTGGGTGTTTTATTAATTACTCTATTGGTTTTGTAGTTCCTTTTTTTCCATGTTTGATTTTATGAAATAGATTCAATCTAGTTTTCATGTTTGAATTTATGGGCTGAGAGTGCATGCTTGAAAGAAATTGATTAGAGTGGATAATTAGATTGATAATCACATTTTGACTTAGAATCTTGAATTTGAGATCGAAAGATGAAATTTTAGGGTTTCATTGTTGGGTGCAAGGCTTCCTTCAAAGAGAGGTATAAGTTAAGGTGGTGGGTTATTGTGTATTTTTCTGATTGAGACCGAAAGGAGATATCACAATAAAACAGTTTGATATCGGAAGATAATTAGCGTAATCGAAGAAGACCTAGCCTACTTATTAGTGATTGATCTTGGATTGAATTGCAATGGATCGTTGAGTGTTAATTGAATCTCAAGTTTTTCCAATCTCCATACTTCCCTTGCTTGATATCCTCTTGGCCCACATTCGTAGTTTAATTAAAAAAATTATCTTTTGTTTGATATTTTTGTAACTTGTATGTCTAGGTTCAAACTAGTATCTAGTTAGCCTTTATCTTTTCAATTGCCATTACATTGTTCCTTGTGGGATTCGACCCAGACTCTTAGTTGTGTATTTTTATTGACGACGATCGCTCACTCTTTTAATTGGTTTTGGAGGGTGATTTGAGTGTTATCACCAAGCCACTGTAAATCGATGTCCACTCTCATAAATATCCCAAAACGCTCCAAGCCTCAAGTTCTCCAATCTAGAGAAAGCACATAACATCCGATAATGCATCAGAGTGACAGAAGTAGGGAGAGAAGACAAAAGGGCTAACAAGCTACACAAACACCTATATTAAGGCTCTACTATCAAACAAAGTATGCTACTCAAGTCTACAAGAACCTAGTCCTTCCAAACGATGTCGGAGACATACCAAATCACAAGGTTCAAAAGTCTAAGGCAACAATAGCCTATCCTAGATTAAGGCCAAACATGCTTCAAGAAACACTTAGTAAAACAAGTAAATCACATAGCTTGTTGAAACATAGATACGGCGTCCAACTAACATAGTATTACCTTTGAAACAGTAGTATATAGTCCTAAAACATGGTTTCTAAGAAGAAAAGCATGAATAACTAGGTACCCGCCCCAATTCACATTAATCATCATGGTTTCACACATTCGTGCTCAATGGTATTAGAAGAGAAGTTATAGCTTACTTGTAGGCCGATCGCGCGTTCCAATTCACAAGGACGGATATTTTCCCTTTCTAACGGCCTCTAAATGTTGCCACACAATCAGTAATAGGATCACTACGTCAATACGGTCGTAGAGACACTAAAATCACACAAAATAGAGACAGATCAATTTTCTAGTCAAATGGAAATCATAATATCCATGCTAGAAATTCAAAAATTGACTCTATCAAAAGGTCCTAAGTTATGCCTTGAACTTATGTACCAAAATAGAACACAATTCGCAGCCTAAAATATCGGAAAGAATAATCACACAAAAATCAACAAGAAAACTGAGCTAAGGCATCAGTTTCCCTGAGAAATTTACCTCAAACAGAGTGTTCAATACAATAGCTTCACCATGTAGCCCCAAAAATTATGAATGCGTGGGACCTTGGATCGCCAAAAATGGAGTTAAGATAGAGGAGAAATCACAATTTTATTGTTGGAGCCAAAGCTGAGTCGCCATCACGCACGAATGTGAGGCTAGATGGATGCTCTCATATGTGGTAGCCTGCACGTGAACGGACATGCATGGGAACCATCCATTCGGGACCATGAGGCTGCCTCAGCTAACGAAAAAGTGCAAAGGCCTCCAAACTTTGATGGGGTGCCTGAGATTCATTCGGAACCCTATGCCTGCAAATGAACTACGCTACCCCATCATATTAGGCATTCATGACTAAACGGAACCATCAAAATTTGCTTCTAAGGTCGTTTTAGAAAAAAATGGGTCCCACACCCAATTTCCATTTTAAAGTCAAAATCAACGAAGGGCTTCAGAATCAACTCGGAAGCCTTGGGACCTAAGCGAAGGATCATTCTAGACCAAACTCAACATTCTGGAGCTAACCGCGCTATCAAAATCCTCATCCTAGCTTGTTCAATCAAAATGTTGACTAAACTCAAACTTAGGCCTCAACTTATAATTTAAAATGCCTAATCACACAAACTCGCATTGAATAATTCGGAAGTCGTGCTGACTATGCTACTAATGCACAATGATCCTTCTAGAGCTGATGGAATTGTCAAAATTAGATTATGATGTCATCTTCCTAAACTTCTTATAAAAATGACAGTTCAAGGTTCAAAAGCTCCAAAATGCTAAAACTCGTATAAAAACCAAATGAACAACCTGCTGATTGAATTGTCGGTCCCAACAAGTCATAAATGTTTTGGGTTGCTATAGAATAGCCCTAAACAATGAACAGGAGGCATAAACAGAGAAATGACCTAGAGTCATTACAAAAAATGTTATCGAATTATCCTTTTTAGAAAGAATAAATTTTAAATATTATAAATATGTAATTTGAAAAATAGTGCTACATGTCATCATCAATATAAATCTTGAATTTAAAGTTTGAATTTTTTTTTAAAGAAATCAAAATATTGATCCAATTTTTTTATATCATTTTAATTTGTTAAATAATTATGTAAAACTCTATCAAATAAAACTGTCAGAAAAATATATTAAATTCTTATATAAAATTACTTTACAAATTTTAAAACTAAATGCTAATTTTATGTGTCGATGTTAAGTTATACGTATTACTAAAGAATAAAATCTACAACATATTTAATAAAAGGCTAAACAAATCCAAAGATCCAATAAAAAAAGAGAGAGAGACAAATTGTAAATCAAAGGAATAGAAGAAAACCCATTTTTTTATCTCTCAAATTTTCATTTGCACTATAAATAGTTTATTTTAGGTTGTGTGTGTGTGTATATATATATATATATATATATAGGGGCATAACCATGTGCATGTGAGGGTGTCCAATTGGACACCCTTCATCGGGAAAAATGTCATATACAAGTAAAATGATACACAAAGTGATTAAATAATATATTTTGGACACCCATAACACAATAGGTTGTTGTAGCCTAGTATATTTAGACCCCTTAGATGGGTTCCAGACGTCTTGAATGAGTCAATGCTTGTGTGTTCAAATCTCACTAGCAACAATTTTTTTCCTCTTTTTAATTAGCACAAAATCAATTCATTGCACACCACATATGCTATTAATCTTTCAATATACTTAGAAGAAGTTGTTAGAATAATGTTTAGTGTATTGAAGAACATATCCTCATTGCACATAGATTAGGGTAAAAATCAAAACATTATATATGATTGTACATGCACTTCTGTTATTCAATAATTCGTATTAGTTATTTTTAAAATTTTAAATTATTATATTTTAAAATATTCATGCAACGCGCAGATACGTATACTAGTATTATCTAATAAAAAGAGTAATAATTTTCTTTTGAAGTTTGTCTACAATTTTTTTTTGTTCTATATGATGATTTGCATCATATGTGAGACATTAAATTGTGAGAAATGAGATGTAACTTAAAGTAATTTATTTGTTCAAATGAACATTATAAAGCAAAAAAAGTCAAACCAATTGGATTACGGTAGATTGATAATTACTCGTTCATCCTTAATAAGATGTCCCGGGTTTGAGTTTCCATGAGTACAGAGCCACCTTTGTTAGAGAGCACTTTACCCCCCCCCCCCCCAATGTGGAAATTTCCGATGTGAATTTGAATTTAGTCAAACTCCAATATAGGTACCAAACACGATGTAGGAATTTTTTTTTTAAAAGCAGCCAAATAAATATTCTAGCAAGGTAAACTTGATAGAGCTAGAGGGGCGCATACATTCTATTAAAAGTAAAGAACGAAGATAAATCAACTAGGGATAAAAGCTTATCTGAAGGTTATGTGTAGAGGTCTCAAAATTGATCCCAATTGTAGGTAACCAGCCCAACCTGTCCATAATTTCTAGGGTTGGACTCAAGATAATTTGAATTGGGTTCAATCTCAACACATTCAAGTCATAACCCATTTCAGAGAATCCTCAATTGAGCATAATTTAATCTCCAATTTCAACTCGTTTTAAGACTCTTTATTTGCATTGATGTAATATATGTTCCTATATTAAAGGCAATAATTACTATCTATTTTATATCTTTTAGAATTTATCTATCCGTTTGTAACTTCTTTTTCAAAATTTTCTTTAGTTGAAATTCAAATTGTGGTTATAAAACTTAAATAACAATATATTAAAATTATTGAATTAAGCGAGTCAAATTGGGGGGGTCAAGACCCAACCCATTTTTAAGCCCATTTGAGCCCAAAGTAAACTTGGGCGGGTCAGGACCCAACCCAATTTCTATTTCAACACATTTTAATATCTCCAATTTCAACCCAACCCGCCTATTTGAGACCCCTAATTATGTGGTTAATTAAATTAGATAAGTGGACTAATTCAATTTACTGATCAACCCCAAAATTAGAGACATATTTTTCATATCAAATTATGTACCCAGTATTCAAAATTGGTTAATGAAAATTAGATAAGTGGACGAATTCAACCTATTGATCAACCCCATGAGTAGAGACATCATTTTCATATCAAACATCTGATTTTCGAATTCTAATTATTTTGGAGTTGATGCATTCTAAATTTATAATCCGAATATATTAAGTAAAGATTTGAGTTAACTTATTGATTCTGCTAAATAAATACCATAAATAATACATGTATATCTGGTCACTACAAGAAAAAAAAAACTTTCTATCGATCATTTTAATTTCAAAAACTTAATCGAAAGCTTATTATTAAAAGCGGAAAAATTCTGGTTATTCATTGTAAGCTCCATGACCCACCCCAAGTTTTGGTTTCTCTTTTATTTGCATTTGATAAAAAATAGAACCAAAAAGTGAGTTGTTTTTGTTGGAGTTAACTTATTATAAACTACTTGTAGAGAAGTCTATTTTGTGTTTATTACTGTACTTATCTTTTATGTAGATATATGTTGTATATTCCCCTTATAAATTCAAGAATACAAAATGTGCAAGGCTCACGATTTAGCATTCACTTTATCTCTTTCATCTTGGTATCAAGACCCCTAAATGATCCTTTCCATGGGTCTCAAAAGTTCCTCATCTCAAAAACACCCTATGTTTAGATCAAGTGTGTCTTCCTCTTTCATTCACCTCAAGTCCAAATTCCAAAATTTCAAAAAAGGTTCCCTTTCTATGGAATATTATCTTCAAAAACTTCACTCAAATGCCTACTCTTTTAGGGAAATTGATAAACCTATTAGTGATGATGATTTAGTCACTCAAGTTTTGCAAGGATTACCTCCTTCCTATCGGACCATTGTGTGTGGATTAAATACTATTGACATGCTTCCTTACTTCATTGCATTATAACCACTTCTTCTAACAAAAGAAGCTCACATTAATGTACATAATTCTGCAGAGTCAAATCCTCAAACTACTTTGTTGGCGTTCACTCAAGGGAAGACCATTTCTAATTTCTTGGCATCCGTTAATGGAAATAAGACTGCAAAAGGACACTCCAATGGACATGACCGTGGTAGAAATTGTTGAGAATTGATATAAAAAAAATAAAATTTAAGTTTACTGCTTAGGATATGTTTTTCTGTAGGTTGAATAAATCTTTTACTAGAGTTGAAAGAGTCTTTATTAGGTTCCTATTTTTCAGGTACATTTCCTAGTTTTAAGTCAAGTGGAGTCTATGATATTTCTGAGTTTGTAAGCCTATAAAAGGCAAAAACTTCTAGTTAGTAAAGTACACTCAAATATTTCCTTCATCTTTGTTGTGCAACTCTAATATTTCTAGTTGAATGTTCTCTCTTTTTCCTAGATTGTGGTATCAGAGCCTACGTTCGGTCTCTGACTGGGCGATAAGAGACTAAGAAATAGTAAAGGAGTGAAATATAAGAAAAAAAGAGTTATGGCAGCAAATGGTATGTCCTCTTCTTCACATCATGTCATACCCATCTTCAATGATGAGAAATATCACTCTTCATTGATGTAAAAGAACCGGATGCAGAGGATGAAAGAAGATTAAAAGACATTAGAAAAAGAACGCCAAAGCTCTGTTGTTTATTCAGCTTGCTATTCATGAGACAATTTTCTCAAGAATTGCAGCAGCTAATAACTCAAGAGATGTTTGGATGATTTTGAAAATAGAGTTTCAAGGTTCCTCAAAGGTAATCATTATGAAACTATATTCTCTTTGTCGTGATTTTGAAACATTTCTCATGAAAAATAATGAAGCAAGATTTTTTATCAAGAGTTAGCGAAATTCTAAGTCAAATAAAATCATATGGTGAAGGGGTAGGTGATGAAATTGTAGTCTCGAAAGTTTTAAGAAGTTTATTTTCGAAGTTTGATCATATGGTTGTAGCCATATAGGAATCAAAAGACTTATCTGTGTTTTCATTTGATCAACTAATGGGTTCTTTGCAATCTCATTAGTCACAAATCAATGAGTCAATAGAGAGGACTAAAGAATAAGATTTTTAAGTGAAGGAAGAGCCTCAAATTCAGAATGAGATGTCACTAGAACAAGGCGTACAGGGACGTAGCAAAGGATCTTTTAGAGGCACGTGGCGTGGTGGAGGTAGAAGCCAATCCAGGTGGACAAATAGCCACAAAATTGGTGTGCAATGTTACAATTCTCATAGGTTTGGCCATATACAAGCTAACTGCTGGTACAAAAATGATCAAGATGGTTATGTCGAGGAAGAGGAAGAGGAAAGCATGCTTTTCATGGCTCGCTCTAGCACCATAGATCATAAAATGGATGTTTGGTTTGTTGATAGTGGCTGCTCCCATCACATGAATGGTGAAAGAAAAGGGTTTGAAGAGTTAGATGAGTCTAAAAAGAGGCTAATTTGGCTTGGAGATAATTAGGAAATTCAAGTCAAAGGTGAAGGTATTGTTACTGTCCAAACTAGTCAAAGGTAAAGTGAAACTTATTCAAAATATTTTATTTGCTCCTAGATTAGCCCATAGCCTGCTAAGTGTTGGGCAATTGTTGAATAGTGGATTGTCTGTCTTATTTGATGATGGCTAATGTGTTATTAAGAATAAAACGTTTGGGAAAATCTTAGAAACTACTCGTATGACAAAGAATAAAATGTTTCCACTTGAAGTTTCAAAAATCGAACATGGTTGTTAGTGAGAAAAATCTTGACGATTCTAAGTTGTGGCGTTTGTATTATGGACACTTAAAAATGGGTGGATTGAGATTGCTAAGTCGAAATAAGATAGTTCATGGCTTGCCAAATATAGGATCTGTTGAAAATGTATGTGAAGGTTGTATATATGGCAAGCAATATAGAAAATCTTTTCATGGTGGAAGATCTTTCAGAGTTTCTAGTTGTCTTGAAATCATTCATGCAGATTTATGTGGTCCTATGAAAATAGAATCACTAGCTGGTTCTTGATATTTTTTGTTATTAACTAATGATTAAAGTAAGATCAGTTGGATATAATTTTTTGAAGCTCAAATTAGAATGTTTTCAAAAAATTCAAGGTGCTGGTGGAAAACAAAGTCGGTAACAAAGTTAAGGTTCTTCGTACCGACATTGGTGGTGTAGTTACACTTTGTTGTGAAGAAAATGGTATTCATAGTGAATTGACTGCACCTTATACTCTGGAGAAAAATGGGATTGTTGAGCGGAAGAACCGAACTGTAATGGAGATGACAAGGAGCATGTTCAAGAGTAAGGATATCCCAAAATAGTTTTGGGCTGAGGTTGTTGATACTGCAATTTATCTAATAAATATTTCTCCGACTAAGGCAGTCATGGGTCAGACACCGTTTGAAATCTGGAAAGGTAGAAAACAGTGGGTAAGTCATTTGAGAAGTTTTGATTGTATTGCATATGCTTTGTTAAATTCCCAACACCATATGAAGCTTGGTGAAAAGTCTAAAAAATGCATTCTCTTTAGATATTGCTCTGAATCCAAGGCTTTTAGATTGTATAATCCCACAAATGATAAAGCTATTATCAGGAGAGATGTTGTATTTGATTAAAATGCTTGCTGAAAATGGGAAAGCAGCAATCGAAGTTCACAAGTTGTAGTGGGAGATGAAGCATTTCCTAGTGAAGTAGTAAGTCAACTTTTTGCTGAGACACCAAGCCACTCTTCAGAAAATTCAGCCAACATCAGTCCAAGTGGTAGAAACCCAACATTGATGGTACCTGACTTGGAAGATTCTTATGAAACTCCTCCACATAATTTTATGTTGATGTCAGATACTTATGAAACATGTACCTTTTTTTTATTTGATGTAGACACAACGAGCTTTGAGGAAGCTTCAACAAAAAGGGAATGGAGGGATGTAATGAAAGAAGAATTTATGGCAATAAGGAATAATGGGACATGGGACTTGGTGGACCTTTCAAATGGAAAAAATGTTATCGGATTAAAATAGGTGTTCAAGACAAAATACAATGTTGACCGGAGCGTGCAAAAACATAAAGCCGGATTGGTTGCAAAAGGATATTCACATCAACAAGGTATTAACTTTGATGAGACTCTCTCTAGTTGTTCGCTTTGAAACAGTAAGAATCCTTTTAGCTTTGGCTGTGCAATTAAAATGGAAGGTTTATCAATTTGATGTTAAGTTTGCATTCCTAAATATCTATTGAAAAAAGAAGTGTATGTGACACAACCAGATGGTTATGTGGAGAAACGAAAGGAGAACAAAGTGTACAAGTTAAAGAAAGCAATCTACTGGCTCAAACAAGCTCCTCGCACATGGTATAGCAAAATCGACTCACATTTTAGGGAAAATGGATTTGAAAGAAGTTAGAATGAACCAACTTTATATGTGAAGAAATATGGAAAAATAGATCTCTTGGTGGTGTGTTTGTATGTTGATGATATGATCTATACGGGTTCATGATATCGTTCAAATATACCTCTTGAAAAGAAATATAAACGATCGTATGTAATATATTTACCAACTATGAGTCGGGATCAATCCCACAGAGAATATGGAAGAATATTGTCAATAGCAAATATTTAACTCGATATTTTGTATATAAAAATGGGGGGATTTAAATTGAGATAAAATAAAAACAATAAAAAGATAGCTTTGAACTAAGTATTTATTTATATTCAGATTATTAAAAGTAACTAGGAATGTGTTCCCCATAAGCTCATAACGCGGTAATCCTAATAATAGTAATCATTTTCTAGTGTATTACATGCAAAGTGATAAGTTAGGTATCTCTAAATCCTTGGTCAGGCATCTAGAAAATTTCACCCCGCACCTTGGTCCAGCTACGTGTGTATAATTTACTAACCCTTACCTTTACCTCATATTAGACATCATAATCAATGTTTGGCTTAGTTATTACTTCGCACCAATCGACACTAGCCTATTAGATAGTATCACACTAAATCTATGTTGATAATTCTTTTCTTGTTGATTACCTCCTTGGTCCGGCAAGTAGTAACAAGGCGAGTTCTAACGCGTGCACTCATTAAAATTACTTCTAAATGAAAGAATTATCAATGCATGCAAGACACTATTCAAGAATTACTTAGTTATTATTCATACTTTGTTAATCCCTTATGGTTCCCACAACCCTAGTTATGAAAGTTAGCAACTCATTATCTCAAAAACACAATCAAAATTCATTAAAATAAATATCCTTGTGTTAATCATAAAAAGTTAAGAACAATAGCTAAACTATCTTTTATTAAGCACGAATACAAACAAATAATAAAGGAGAATAAAGAATAAACCACAATTCTCTGGCCTCCACGGCGGCTCTTCCAAAGTTCTTAAGCTAGAAGAAAATTTATATTGTGTCTTGTATCTTGGTTCTTGGCCTCCCTAAAGAATAATTTTTCATGCCCTATTTATAGACATAGAAACCCTAAATAAAATAATTAAGTTCAAGACAAATTAGGAAAACAAAACCCAATTGGGTTTCCAATTGCTCACTGGATTTCTTCAAATTGTTGGCGGCAGAGGGGCGGTTAGCTATAGACACGTGGTAGCAGCGAGCCAAATTCAATTTGAATTGGCAATTCGTTCACATTGGCCTCATATGTATAAGCATATTATTTTAATAAATTTAATCCATTAAGCTGTCTGTTTGATTTCCTTCTTCAACCTTCCATCTTTAATTCGTTTTAGCTCCAACCTTCTTCATTTTTTCACCAATTTAATCCTACACATAAAATACACAATTTAGTACAATCCATAAAATTCATGCTCAAAAAGGACAAATATAAATAATAAATGTGAGGAAATAATGATTAAAAATATGTATTTTTAGCCTCACATCAGTTCATCTCACTCTCTTTTATGTGATTTCAAATCTTCTATGTTGAAGAAGTTTGAAATGACTGATGTGGAATTGTTGTACTATTTTGTTGGACTTGAAGTGAAACAAGAAGAAGATGTAATTTTCATTTTCAAAGGAAGTATGTCGTTGATCTTCTCAAAAGATTTAATTTGCTTAATTGCAAAACAGTGGCAACTCCTATGAATGTAAATGAGCATCTGCTGCTTGATAATGATATTGAAAAAGCTAATGGAATTTATTTTATAAGCTTAGTTGAAGGCTTAATTTATTTGATGCACACTCGTCCTGATATATCATTTTCTGTGGGAATGATTTAAAGGTTAATGCACATGCCTTCAAAGCATCATCTTGGAGCGGCAAAGAGAGTCCTGCATTATGTTTCTGGAACTAGGGGATTTGGACTATGGTACTTCCTAAATTCTAATTTTAATCTCTATGGTTATTCAAATAGTGTTTGGATGATAGGAAGAGTGTTTTTGGTAACCTTTTCACTCTTGGTTCTGTAGCTATTACGTGGAGCTCAAAGAAACAACCAACAACATTGTTGTCTACTTTTGAAGCTGAATATGTTGCTACAACATCTTTAACATGCCAAGCATTGTGGATCAGGAAAATACTTGCGAATCTTCACCAAGAACAAATGGGGGCAAAAAATATTTTCTGCAATAATTTATTAGGAATTGCAATGGCCAAAAATCCAAATTGTCATGGAAAATCGAAGCAAATAGCTACTCAACACCATTTCATCCGTGAACTCGTTGCAGTTGGGCTGATTGAGTTGAAGGGATGTAGCAGGGAAGAACAAGTTGCAAATATTATTAATAAAGCACTTCCTCCAGCAAAGCACAATTACTTTATGTTATGTCTGGCATATGTGATTTTGAATCAAGGGGGAGTATGGAGAACTGATTTAAATCTAATTTTTTTTAAGTTTACTGCTTAGAATAAGTTTTACTGTAGGTTGAATAAGTCTTTTACTAGAGTTGGCAAAGTCTAGGTTACTACTTTTCTAGTATGTTTCCTAGGTTTTAGTCAAGTGGAGTCTATGATCTTTGTGAGTTTGTAAGCCTATAAAAGGCAGTTAACTTCTAGTTAATAAAGTACGATCAAATATTTCCTTCATCTTCATTGTGCAACTATAACTCTTCTAGTTGAATACTCTCTCTTTTTCCTACATAAATAACAGGGTCATTATGGTACAAGCCGAGGTTACCACAACTCTTCATGGTTTGGTTTTCAACATTAATCTCAAACTCCTCCCCCTAGTACTGATATTTTAGGTAAAGCCCCTTTCGCCCCTATTAAACAATGTCAAATTTGATTTCACTTTAATCACACTACATTGGAGTGTAAAAACAGGTTCAATCATTCCTTTTTGGCTAACGATATTCCTGAATCATTTGCTTCCATGAGTTGGAGGAGTTTCAATCAACAGTTTAGTACACAAACTCTGGGGCATCTGCGCACATGACACATGATCCTTCCACTCTAATTGCACACAATCTTTATTTTGTTCTTCTCAATTTATGGTTTGAGATGGTACTCGTCGATATATTAATAAATACATTGGTTAATGTACTCTTCCAACGACTTCTAAGCCTCTTCTCTTAAAGAAAATTTTATTTGTACCTTCCTTTATAAAAAGTTTACTCTCTGTTCAATGGTTATGTGTTGATAATGATTGTTTTATTCATTTTAGTGACTCTGGTTTTTTGTCAAGGATATGAAGGCCGGACTAACAGTTCTCCACTGTAACAATTCTGGATCTCTCTATCCCTTACGTTTTGCTCCATCTGGCTCCTTCAACTTTGGTTTCTTTGCTAAAAAAATTCCTTCTTCTCTGTCACAAGTGTCTTGAACATCCTGGCCGAGAGTCTCTTAGCTCTTTAGTTTTTAGAAAATTTATTAGTAGTACTTCATCTATTAGAAATAGTTCTTGTAATGTTTTTCATTTTGGAAAACAAACTTGAATGCATTTTCCGTTATCAAGTAATAATGTAAGTTGTCCATTCGTCTTAATTCATTCTAATGTATGGCATGCTCATATTGTCTCAATTCTGGTTATCATTATTACATTTTATTCCTTGATGATCACACCAAGTTCTCTTGGGTTAACTTGATGCACGAAAAATTTGAATCCATTGAAAAATTCAAATAGTTTTATACAATTGTTAAAAATGTTTTTCACTCCTCTACTTCTTATTTCAAGCCTGATAGAGGTGGTGAATATATCAACAACAATTTTAGTTCGTTCTTCAAACAAAATAGCATATTCCATCGTTTTTCATGTCCTCACACATATTCTAAAAATGGTAGGTTTGAGTGGACACATAGACACGTTGCAAATGTCCTACGCTGTATTACTCTTCAAACATCTACGGCCTTTAAATTTTGGATTGATGCTTGTTTGTATGTTGTCTCCCTTATTAATGTTATTCCTCTTCCATTTCTGCATTTCAATTCCCCTTTTGAACAACTTTATGGTCATGTGCCTGATTATAATTTTATTCGTGTATTTGGATGTCTCTATTATCCCTATGTGGCAGTTGGTTCCTTCTCCAAGTTCCTACCACGTTCAAAGACTTGTTTATTCCTTGGTTCATCTGATAAACACGAAGGCTTTAAAAGTATGCATCCTAGTTCAAATAGAGTTATTATCTCTCGACATGATCATTTTGTTGAAGACTCTTTCCTACTAGGCAACCAATCTCACCCAAATTTATTCCATCGGCAAGTATTTTAGATAACTCATCTAAGCATTCTCACTTCTCAATACATATCACACGTTCTTGGAGGAGCTTCACCTAATATTAATTCTGTTAATTTAATAACTCATATCCCTAAAAAGATGCGGCAAATCACACATAGTAGAAGTCCTCGGAGTTCTACATTCAATCACCTGATTCTTGCCTTAAAGCTTCTAATCCAATTTCTCCAACTTCTCCTTTACACCTTGTGTGCTCCCCTTCGAATCAATCTCCACTAAATACCTTAGAATCTTCTTCTGAACGAGTTGCTTCAGTCCCATAAACAACCACCACAAAATCAATCTTTCTCAGGCAATATTAGTGTGCCTAACTCCACTCCAACCTCTGTAAAATCACATTCTCATCACATGAGATATGCCCATTGGAAGTTGGGTTATTCAAATAAGGAAAGTGTAATCTGGATTTTGGAAGGGTAGTTTGGTCATTTCCTTACCAAATTACTTTATTTCGTTTTGAGGAGTTTAATTGCGGTCTAAACTGATCTTGGTCAGTTTACGCTTTTGAAAACTAAGTTAGGGTTTTGAGAGAAGAGAAAAAAAGAGGAGAAGGAGAAAAAATCGTCAAGTTCTTCAAGAATCGCTTATGGATTTCGTCAAGGAGTACTGATCCCTACGAGTTTGTGAGACTTTCATAACATTGGTTTCATTCACTCATGTGCCAAGCATGTTTATTTCAATGTGTATTCGTCCAAAAAGGGTTGAAAGTTTGATGTTCTTGATATGTGTTCATTAATTTGTTTTCGTTCTTGAATTGGGCTGAGATTGAGAAGATTTTGAGATTATTGCGTCAAATTATGGAGTTGTTTTGAGTTAGGTTCTTAGGTACATTTACTGGTATCTGAATCTAAATAGAATTTGGGAAAAAGAACCAAGTTTAGGCGAATTGGGGCTGGAAAACAAAGAAGGAAAAATTCGGGCGAATCTAGGTACCAGGTCTGCGTCGCGGACCATGAGTGTCAAATTTGATGCTCTTGTTACTTTATCCTTTCATCTGTTTTTATACTCAAAACACAGATTCTTATTGTCTATTTCTGCGTTAGTTTAATCACGGATTTTATCCATACAGATGTAACTATAAAATATTGGAGCACGTGCACTATATAATATTTCCTCTATTTTAATTTGATATATTATTTAAGAAAGTCGTGAGGATTTTAAAATCTTGTGGTTTAAACATGTCATATGTAAATTGAAATCAAATAGTTTCCAAAAAGAAAAAATGAATCCTTTTTAAAAATAACTAAAAAGAAAAGTAAGACAAACAAATTGAAATAGAGGGATTACCAAATAGGAAAACATTATTGTTAACTATGTTTTTAATTTTCCAAGTTGCTAACAAATACAGTGGATTTTGTGAAGTTACTAGTTTTCGAACATGTGCATTGCACATGTATCTCTTGCTAATTAGTATTAACATTTTAAAATGATATAAACAACATTGAAGTACATATGAGATGAGAACCCTTAGAGAAAAATACAAGGACCAATTGATGAATGATTAACCTATTGGACTGATCTTTATCGCCATCGTTGTAGATAATAAAATTTGCGTCGAGAAAAACAATAATCAAGAACGATAAATTATGCAACAATCATTTTATTGATTTAAAGTGTGAGTGTTACAATCTCTATGATTCCTCTGAATTCACTTTTTCAAATATAAATTTAAGGGCTCTTGAGCTTAATCTTGAATTTGTCTTGAACTTGATCTTGGATTCAAGGGCTTTAAAGCTTGTTCGTGAATCTATGATGAACTTGAACTTAAACTTTATTTTGATCTTGATTTTTACTTGAATTCAAGGGCTTCGAGCTTGTTTTTGAATCCGATGGTCTTGATCTTGATCATTCGTGAACTTGAATGCTTGAATTCTTAAACTTGTTGCTTATAGAGAATTTTATGGCATTTGTATCATGAACTTTCTCTAGCTTCTTGTTTAGAATTTTTGGTCCCCTTTCTGAATTATGAGGATCCAAATTATAGTTTTAGAATAGCGAAGTTGTGATTGGAACAGGATTCCCTTCGGCCAATCAGATTTAAATGAGATGACATATGAGCTTTATGAAACGGGCTTGTCATCTTTGACACATGTCATGATCCTATTGACTTCTTTTTGACTTGGCATGCCACGTCATTTGCCATGTGGCACCAAAAAAATGGGCCTCTAGGATGAGGTGAAATTGGACTTAGCAAATTGGGCTCATCTATTGTAGCCCAAATCAATTAGTTTTTACTTTAATTAAATCCATATTTATTGGACTTGAATAATTAGCCCAATTATATCAATCCATAATTTATTTGGACTAATATATTCATGAATTTAACATAATCCGAATCATTTCATATATTTATATTTAATAAATTTTAAATGATTACAAATGCCCCATATTTCAAGTCTTGTCAAACTATTTTATCTTTAGGAGACTAGACTTGAAGTATTTTTAATTAAATAATAATTAGTTACCGGGCACACACTAGAGTGTATAATTTAGTATACCACTTTAATATATAAAATTAAAGTAATATAATTAAGTGGGAAGAGATACAATCCCACGAGGATAATTTGCCACCTCTGACCAATTAGAATTAGGAATAGAAACAAGTAAATACTTGTTACAAAACCAAGCAGAAACCAATTTGAACACGGAAGTAATGTATTTCCGTTAGTTTTGAATTGTTCCAATTTAGTCGAAAGGAGGTATTATTAGTTTAGGAGAAGGACTCCATATCAATGCTATTGAGCATCTATAGTCGAAGGGTTCGGAAGATCTTCAAACAACCAAAAGTTTCAGATTTGTACGATGACACTAAAAAAACTGTATCTCGAGATACAAGCATCGAAACTGCGATCCGCTCGATTCTAAAGAAGCTAGACACAGAAGGCCACAACATATCCATAATTTAGGAGTAAACTTCTTAAATATTTTTCTAGACAATATTTTGTAGTTAACTTTAAATTCTGTCAGATAGTTGATTGCAGATTTTTGTTGCCTCACAAAATATTGTATATCTTGATGTTCGAACATCATCACCAAAAAAGTTTGTGATTGCTGGAAACTATACATCAAGAGTTTTATTATTACCAAGAAAATATTGTCTCAAGTCTAACCTGGTTAGCTTAGCATATCTTCCAAGTCTCAAACGTCTTGACAGGTAACAATCTCTCCTTTACTTGTATTATCTTTGTATTGTCTCTTTTTTTTTTTTTGTGTGTTTTTTTTGTAGATCAACATAAGAAATATATGCATTTATTTCAGATTCTACACAATGGAATGCTTTATCACACAAGAATTTGATCTCGAGGTGTGAAGGGATGTGTTTAACGTCCTAACCTTGAGATAAACAACAAAAGCAATATTTTCATTTTGCGGAGGCTACACAATGGAGAGTTTTATCACACAAGAATTTGATATTGAGGTGTGAAGGGATGTGTTTAACGTCTCCGCTTTGAGATCAACAACATAATAAATGTTTGTTTCTTGCAGAGGCTACACAATGGGAGCTTTATCACACTAGAATTTGATCTTGAGGTGTGAAGCAATGTGTTTAACGTCCCTGCCTTGAGATCAACAACATAAGAAATATTTGTATTTTACGGAGGCTGCACAATGGAGAGCTTTATCACACAAGAATTTAATCTTGAGGTGTGAAGGGATGTGTTTAACGTCCCCGCCTTGAGATCAACAACATAAGCAATATTTGTTTCTTGCGGAGGCTACACAATGGAGGGCTTTATCACACAAAAATTTGATCTTGAGCTGTGAAGGGATGTGTTTAAAGTCCCCGCCTTGAGATCAACAACATAAGCAATATTTGTATCTTGCAGAGGCTACACAATGGAGATTTTTGTCTCACACAAGAGTTTGATCTTGAGGTATGAAAGGATGTTTTGAACATTCTAGCTGCCTTGAGATCACTAACTTAAGGCTTTATAATATTCCGAATACTACACAAGAATTTGATCTTGAGGTGTGTAAGGATGTGTTGAACATCCCCACCTTGAGATCAACAACTTGAGGCTTTATAAGATCCCGAATAGTACACGAGAATTTGATCTTGAGGTATCTAAGAATGTGTTGAACATCCCCGCATTGACACCAAAAACTTGAGGCTTTATAAGATCCTGAATACTACACAAGAATTTGATCTTGAGATGTGTAAGGATGTGTTGAACATCCCCACCTTGAGATCACTAACTTGAGGCTTTATAAGATCTATTTAAGGATAAATCCGCGTAAAGATCAATTTAAGGTGCAAAGGGACAAATCTTGTTCACCTTAAGGCATGAAAATTTAAAGATCTTTTTAAGGATGAATCCGTGAAAAGGCAAGCTCAAGGTGCAAAGGGATAAATATCGTCCATCTTGAGGCATGGAAATTTAATGATCCATTTAAGGATAAATCTATGAAATGGCCAGCTTAAGATGAAAAGGGACAAATATGTCCACCTTAAGGCATTGAAATTCAAAGATCCATTTAAGGATTAATCTGCGAAAAGGCTAGCTTAAGGTGCGAAGGGATAAATATCGTCCACTTTAAGGCATGGAAATTTAATGATCCATTTAAGGATAAATCTGCGAAATGGCTAGCTTAAGGTGCAAAGGGACAAACCTCGTCCACCTTAAGGCATGGGAATTTAATGATCCATTTAAGGATTAATCCGTGAAAAGGCCAGCTAAAGTTGCAAAAGGACAAATATATCCACCTTAAGGCATGAAAATTCGACAACATGCACATTTGGAGGATTTGAAGACTTCTACTTATATACTTGAAGGATTTGAAGACTTCAACTTGCATACTTGGAGGATTTGAAGACTTCTACTTATATACTTGAAGAATTTGAAGACTTCAACTTGCATACTCGAAGGATTTGAAGATTTCAATTTACATACTTGTAGGATTTGAACACTTCAACTTGCATAATTGAAGACTTCAACTTGCAAACTTGAAGAATTTAAAGACTTCAACTTGCATACTTGGAGGATTTGAAGACTTCTACTTGCATATTTGAAGAATTTGAAGACTTCAACTTGCATACTTTAAAGATTTGAATTCTTCAACTTTCATACTTAGAGGATTCAAATACATGAACTTGCAAACTCGAAGAATTTAAAGACTTCAACTTGCATACTTGGCTAAATTTAAAGACTTCAAGCATACTGTTAAAGAACATCATATTTTATAAGGGTTTGCCCCCTCCATTTACCCATCAATACTTAGTGCAAGTTTAAAGTTTTGATGAAAAAAAATAAAAATAAAATACTTATCGCCTTAACTTTCATGTGGAGGATCAAGCGGGAACATGTGGTTTTTTTACACTCATGCAACTGAACTTAGAATATATTCTAAGTGCCTATGTACCTCGGTGAAGAGGATCAAGTCACAACGTAGTTCTGGGAGAGTGTTTTTTTGGTGTGCCATACACAATTTATACTTGTGGGCCAAGAGTTACATGCAATTTAGGCTCGTGCCTTAAGGAGCATTATCTTACTTTAAGGGTAGTACCTCTTCAGGAATTTTGCATTAATAGGACCAATCCTTACGCCATCTGCGTCAACAAGCTTGTAAGCACCATTTGAATATTCTTCTTGTATGACATATGGTCCATCCCACTTTGAGGTAAATTTCCCCCCAGACTTATTCAAAGTAATGATAGGTCTTGTTACCGCGAGAACTTGGAAGCACCTAAAGAGAACCTTCTTATTGAAAGCACGAGATAGTCGAGCTTGATAACATTCATGGTGTTTTGAGCATCTAGCCTCTTTTCATCGAGTGCTTCTAACTCTGCAAGAAATAGTCGAGCATTTTCTTCTTTAGTGATCCCTTCTTGAATAGCAAGTCTTAAGGAAGGTATTTGACGCTCAAGTGGTAAGACTACTTCAACACCAAAAGGAAGTGAATATGGTGTTGCTTACATCTTGCATTTTCTTCTTCAGTGAGCCTTTCTTGAATAGCAAGTCTTAAGGAAGGTATTTGACGCTCAAGTGGTAAGACTTCTTCAACACCAAAAGTAAGTGAATATGATGTTGCTTTAGTTGGTGTGCGGTATGTTGTATTATATGCCCACAAAGCTTCTTCCATTTTTTCATGCCAATCTCTTTTGGACTTGGAGACAACTTCCTTGAGTAGATTGAATAGAGTCTTATTGAATGCTTCAACAAGACCATTGGAGGCAGCATTATACATAGAAGATTTACGCTGCTTGAAGCCAAAGAGATCACAAATCTTATTCATTATCTTGTTGTCAAATGTCTTTCCATTGTCTGTTATTTTGTAGTGAGGGATGCCATAACGGTAGATGATATTCACTCGAATGAAATTTGCAACATTCTCTTACTTCACTTCTTTAAGAGTAATAGCTTAGGCCCATTTTGAAAAGTAATTTGTCGCAGCCAAGCTGCATAAGTGTCCACCAGAAGATTTTGGTAGTGGTCCTACAAAATCCAACCCCCAAGTGTCAAATGGACAAGATGCACGTATGAGCATAATCTAAGCAATCCTTCACCATGGTTGGCAAAAAATACCCCATTCTCTTTCTGTGAAAGTGGAGCTTCGATCCAGAATGATGTGATCCACATACTCCTGAGTGTGCTTCTTGCAGATCTTGGATTACTTCTTCCTTTCCCAAGCATCAATGATCTTCGGTATAATGTGTCCTTGTAGTAAAGGAAATGAGGTGCACGACGATGAATGTCACATACTCCTGAGTGTGCGTCTTGCAGATCTTGGATTGCTTCTTCCTTTCCCAAACATCAATGATCTTCAGTATAATGTGTGTTTGTAGTAAAGGAAACGAGGTACACGACGATGAATGTCAATCCTTTTCTTTGGATTTTTCGAAAGTATCCCATAACACATATAGTCAATAATGGGTTGTCTCCAATCTTCCTTTACGACTTTAGAAATGCCAACGAGATGCTCAAGTTCATCTTCTGCATATTCGTCCTCATTTGGTGGTGGTACTATCCATTTTGACAAATAGTAACTTGTGTTTGATCAGGAAGGGATAACATTGAAGCTAGGGCATCCAATGCATCAACTTTCTTATTTTCCATTCTACATACATGTTGAAGGGTTACATCTTAAAGCCATCCTATCAACTTTTGAGAATAATAATGATATGAGTGGAATTCAAACTTCTTCACCGCATAACTTCCCAAGAGTTGATTGATCACCAACTGAGAGTCACAAAAGACTTGTAAGTGTAATTGCTTCATGTTGACGGCCATTTCAAGTCCAAGTATCAACGCTTGGTATTCAACGACATGATTGGATCAACACTACTTCAAAGTAAAAGAGAATGATAGTTTCTTTTCTTGTGAAGTGATGAATACCACGCCAGGGCCAGCTCCACCACGATGTGCAACCCCATCAAAGTATATTTCCTAAGGAGGTTAAATCTCAATAGACATCACATTTTCATTAGGAAGCTCATCAGTTAACTCCCAATCATCCGATATCGGATGGTATGCCAATAAATTTGCTACTGCTTGTCCCTTCACAACTTTTTGAGTGATGTACACAATCTCAAACTACTGGAATTGGATGTACCATTTTGCTAGTCGGTCATTAAGAAAAGGTTTTGACATAACAAACTTGATGGGATTTGCTCTAGAAATAAGGGGGAACAACATGAGCTTGAAAATAATGCTTCATCTTTTGAATTTAGAGTACTAGTGCTAGGCACAATTTTTCAATTGGTGAATAGTTCAGCTCATTTGGCGTCATCGTTCTGCTCAAGTAATAAAGAGATTTTTCTTTGCCTTCACTATTCTCTTGAGCTAATAGGGCTCTTACAGACCTTTCTTGTGCCGCTATGTAGAGTATCAATGGCTTTTCAGGTATAGGGGCTGCCAAAACTGGAGGTTTCGCTAGATATGATTTGATACTTTTAAAGACATCACTACATGTTTGGTCTCAATTAAAAGGAGAACCTTGCTTCTTTAGAGGGACGAATGGCTGGCATCTTCCCCGCTAGATTTGAGATGAACCTCTTCAAGTTGGCTAGCTTTCCTTGGAGACTTTTTAACTCGTGAATATTTTGAGGTTCGGGCATCTTTGAAATTGCATCAACATTGGCTTGATTAATTTCAATTTCTCGATGTCTCACAATAAAGCCAAGGAACTTATCAGAAGTAACTTCGAAGGCATATTTCAATGGATTCATCCTTAATTGATATCTTCAGAGCAACCCAAACACCATTCTTAAGTCTTTCAAATGATCACCCCTCTTTCTCGACTTTACCACCAAGTCATCAACATAGCATTCAACATTTTTATGGAGCTACTCATCAAATATATTTTTCATAGCCCTTTGATATGTGGAATCAACATTCTTAAAACCAAATGGAATCACTTTGTAGCAATAATACCTTTATTTGTGAGAAATGTGGTGAGTTTTTCATGTTTTGGTGCCATGTGGATTTGAGTATAGCTGGAAGAACCATCCATGAAAGACATCACCTCATAACCAGTGGTGGCATGGATCATCAGCTCTGGAATGGGAAGAGGGAACTCATTTTTAAGGCATGCATTATTTAGATCTCCAAAGTTAACACAACCTCGAATTTGACCATTCTTCTTCCTCACATGAATAATACTTGAAATCCATGTAGGATATTTGATCTCACTAATAAAGCCTGCTTCAATGAGTTTTTTAACTTCATTTTCTATCAATGGAACCAAGGCTGGCCTAAAATGTCTTTGAGCTTGCTAACCAAAACAAGAACTATTTTTGAATTCCAATTAATGGACCGCTACTTTAGGATTCAAGCCATACATGTCTTCATAAATCCAAGAAAAGAAAACCCTATATTATTTGAGTATATTCATATAATTGATTTCTTCATCAACTTCTAGAAAGGCACTCAAGTAAGTTGGCCTTGGGTCTTCATTAATGCCAAGGTTAACATTTTTTAAAGGATCTATTGTGGTCTTCAGTCCTTCTTCAAGTTCTGGTGAAGCATCTCCAGAATCTTCCTCTTCTAGAGGGTCATGGTCATTGACAAATATATGACAACAACAGATGATATCTTCCAACTCTTCATCGATCTTCATTTTAGGCAAGACATCATGCTAATTCTGGATCGTAACATAATATGAGGAGCCTACACTTTCTTTACAGGAACAATACTTGAAATCCATATAGGATATTTGACCTCACGGATAAAGCCTACCTCAATTAGTTTGTTAAATTCATTTTCTATCAATGGAACTAAGTCTAGCCTAAAGCGTCTTTAAGTTTGCTTAACAGGACGGGAACCACTTTTTACTGCAAACTGATGGACTGCTACTTTAGGATTCAAGCCAGAAATTTCTTGATAAATCTAAGCGAAGACATACATATATTCTTTGAGTATATTCATATAAGTGATATCTTCATCAACTTCTAGAAAGGCACTCAAGTAAGTTAGCCTTGGGTCTTCATCAATGCCAAGGTTAACTTACTTTAAAGGATCTATTGTGGTCTTCACTCCTTTTTCAAGTTATGGTGGAGCATCTCTAGCATCTTCCTCTGCTAGAGGGTCATTGTCATTGACAGATATATGACAACAACACACAATATCTTCTAACTTTTCATCGATCTTCATTTTAGGCAATGCATCATGCTCATTCTAGATCATAACATGATATGAGGAGCCTGCACTTTCTTCATCTTCCTCACGCTTCTTGATGTAAACTACAGTGTGAGCTTTTGCCTTGAGTTCCTCTTTACAAGAAACCACAAGTTCCACTTATCGCCTCAATCTAGAAGGAATAAAACATTTGAAATACTTCTAGATAATAGGTGAAGTAAGCGTTGTCACTTTTAGATAACTTCTCAGGTTCTTGTTATTCTTCTTATTCAATGGACCTAACCTCTCAAACACAAAAGTTCTTGCAGTCGATTCTCTAAGTCTATCAAAGACGGATGGCTTTTTTGTTGGGCGTAGTGACATCATCTTCAAAAGTTATATGGTTATTTCTTACCCTTCTTATGGAAATATGAATTGGCGGCAGTTGGCTATAGCCTAGGTGTCACGACCCAAGCCTAGGGCCTAGACGTGACATGGCGAATGAGGAACCCGAAGGAACCCCATAGAAGCCTCTCAAACTTGTCATCACACTTCATCGGTCGCGGAAGTACATTCAACATTAAATAACGGGAATTAGGGACTAAGGGCAAACCATTTCAAAATAACATCATAGAATAAGAGTCAAGCTCATTTACAAAATACTTGTCCAACGCACACCTCTACATACATAGATAGGACGGGGGCCATGACATACTACCTGCTCCCCTTATAGTCAAAATACAATTGCAAGCTAAAGTCTCAAAACATAGGGGTAGGAAACATAACATAGCCCTCGAATCATTGAGGACTCACCAACAAACTCGGATAAGCACCGTACTAGCCACGTGGATGGAGAGAAGGATCAAGAGTAGCTCTGGTCCCTACATGGTGACATCATGTAAGCAAAATATGCGTTAGTACTTTGGAATATACTAAGTATGCGGGGTGCAATACAACAATAGACAAGGACACAATCGAAATGCAAGAGATAGTTCCATAGGCATAATAAATAACAATATGAGGATGCATGATCAAAGTGAAGTCAAAACATGTTTAAGTAAATCTATACTAATAGTAGATATCATATGTGTGTGCATAATCCAACCAATCTATAACCCCAACTTAGGATGGGGGATGCCGTTCACACCCGGACACCTGGTGGCAAGGTATAAACCCCTCACATGGTTGATGTTGGTCACACCCCAAGCATCCTAGGTGGTGAGGTATAAACCCCTCACATGGTTGATGTTGGTCACACCCCAAGCATCCTAGGTGGTGAGGTATAAACCCCTCACATAGTTGATGTTGGTCACACCCCAAGCATCCTAGGTGGTGAGGTGTAAACCCCTCACATGGTTGATGTTGGTCACACCCCAAGCATCCTAGGTGGTGAGGTATAAACCCCTCACATGGTTGATGTTGGTCACACCCCAAGCATCCTAGGTGGTGAGGTATAAACCCCTCACATGATTGATGTTGGTCACACCCCAAGCATCCTAGGTGGTGAGGTATAAACCCCTTACATGGTTATCCGGTTCTTTTCCCCTGGACCGGGCATGGTCATGCAACACTTTGTATAGGAAATTCACATTAGGCTCTAATGCAATCTCATGTATGGAATGAACATATACACAAGCTTAGTTTGTCATCAACACATCTCTAGAATGCCATACATCTCATAACTCGAGCCTTAAAGCATCAATTCATCAATTCTCCATAATTGGACATTTTGTCAAACACCTTGAAGGCATGTAATGGGGTCAAAGAACATGGAAAATAGGGTAATAATTATGCAGCAAAACCAGTGAACAACCTGCAACAACGCATTTTAACACCCACAAGACCACATGAAACATCTCCACATCAATTCCAAGTTTAGATTCAAGTTCTAGAGTCACAACATGATCAAAACAACCACTTTTCATTTTAGAATTCACTGTGCAGGAAATTTATACAAGGAACAAGACTAATTTATGAATCTCAACTTAAACCATGAATTAGTGAGTAGAATAGAGTCTAGGCACTATGGGTGGAAGGACCCATGAGTTCAACACCACATACCTTGAGTCTTTATGAAGGTCTTGAGAGTGTCTTCAATGGAAGCTTGGAACTTGGAGCAAGAATCTCTTCAATCTTGAGGAAGGTTTTGGATTAGGGTTCTTGAGAGAAAATGTGTCTAAGTATGGGAGTTGTATTTTGGGAAATGTTTTAGAGATGAGAATTGAATTAATGATATATAGGAAATAAAATATGCCCTTGGAAAAAACGGGTCTAACACTTAGAAAAAAAAATGAGGCTTATGAACAGTAAATTCGCTCTCTGGAAATTGCATTTCCTGTATGGACAGATTTTACGAAAATGGGCATAACTTCTTTGTCCAGACTCCAAATGAGGTGAAATGAAGTGCGTTGGGTAGCTAACTCAAAGGGCTTTCCATGGATATGTTATGGACCACCCAATTATTTTTGTGCTAGGAGATATGACCCTCCAAAGTAGACCCTCGAAAAAAGCTTCACTTGGAAATTTTGAATTTTGATACGGTTGCTCTAAAATTTGGGTTAGACCCATTTCCCACTCAATTTGACCCCCTAAACAAGAATATGAAGTCGAATTTTTGAAAAACGAAACGAATTTTTAGATATAACTAAAACAAGTTTCCGCTAACTTCCAAAGCACATTTTTAGGAACTTTTTGGGTCGTTTCAATATCTCTACCTTGGGAACATTCGTCCCCGAATGTGGAAGAGACGTACAAGGCAAGACTTAGCAAGAACATATCAGCCCCAACATGAATGCAAAATTTTTATTTAAACATCACTTCAAGATTTCAAAACTTAGTGTAAAGTATCCATAAAACATATATGCACATGAATGATCTAGGGGCTGAAATGTAAGACTCAATGGAGTACAAAGGACTTGATTTAATACCTTAGGCTTGAGTGGAGTTGAATAGATAAGGATAACGTCTTTGCATGTCCGCTTCGGCCTCCCAAGTAGCACTCTCCACTTGTTGATTTCTCCAAAGCACCTTAACGGACGCCACTTCTTTGTTCCTCAATCTCTTAACTTGTCTATCTAAGATCTGAACCGGGACTTCTTCATACGTCAAATTATCTTCTACAACACCCACAACCTCAAGAGGTACAATAGCGTTAGGATCACCAACACATTTCCTCAACATCGATACATGGAATACCGGATGAACTAATTCCATCTCCTTGGGCAGCCCCAACTCATAGGCTACTTTACCAGCCCTTCTTATTACCTCATAAGGACCGACATACCTAGGACTTAACTTCCCCTTCTTACCAAAATGAACCACACCTTTCATTGGAGAAACTTTCAAATAAACCCAATCACCCACTTTGAATTCAAGATCCCTTCTCCTCACATCGGCATAAGACTTTTGACGACTCTGGGCTGTTTTCAACCTCTCCCTAATCATCCTTACCTTCTCAAGAGCATCCATGACCAGATCCGAACCCAACAAGGCCACCTCTTCAACTTCAAACCACCCAACCGGTGATCTACACCGTCTACCATAAAGTGCCTCAAAAAGAGGCATACCGATACTAGAATGATAACTATTGTTGTATGCAAACTCAATCAAAGGAAGATGATCATCCCAACTACCTTTCAACTCCAAGACACAAGCTCTAAGCATATCCTCCAAGGTTTGAATTGTTCTTTCGGCTTGGCCATCCGTTTGAGGGTGGAAGGCCGTGCTAAGCTTTACCTTTGTACCAAGACCCCTTTGGAAAGATTTCCAAAAGTGAGAAGTGAATTGGGCACCACTATCCAAGATGATAGACAAGGGAATCCCATGCAATCTTACCAATTCATGAATGTACAACTTGGAATACTCTTTAGCCCCGTAAGTAGTTTTAACCGGTAGGAAATGAGCCGATTTTGTCATCTGATCAACCACCACCCAAACCGAATCAAAACCTCTTCTAGTCTTGGGCAAGCCCACTACAAAATCCATGTTGATTTCTTCCCACTTCAAAGTAGGTATCTCAATGTCTTGAGTTAGGCCACCCGGCCTTTGATGTTCGGCCTTGACTTGTTGACAACTATGGCAACCCGAAACAAATTTTGCAATGTCCTTCTTCATACCGCCTCACCAATACACATCCCTCAAGTCTCTATACATCTTTGTTGACCCCGGATAAATAGAATAAAAAGAATTATGAGCCTCAACAAGGATTCTTTCCCTCACACCATCCACACAAGGAACACATAATCTACCTTGGTACCTAAGGGCACCATCTCCCCCTTGGGAGAAAACCTCCACCTTACCACTACTCACCGAAGCCTTTAATTCCACCAAAGAAGGATCAAGATCTTGCTTGGCTATCACCTCATCAACCAAGGAAGACCTTGAACCATCCACAACAACTACTCCTTCACTATCCACCCCTTCTAACCTAACTCCCAATTTGGCCAACCGATGGACCTCCTTAGCCAACTCTTTACTACCTTCCTCCACATGAGCCAAGCTATCCATGGACACTCTACTCAATGCATCCGCCACCACATTAGCTTTCCCCGAATGATAGTGAACACTCATATCATAATCCTTAAGGAACTCTAACCACCTCCTTTGTCTCAAGTTAAGATCTTTTTGCGTGAACACATATTGGAGACTCTTATGGTCGGTGAAGGTATCAACATGCACCCCATACAAATAGTGATGCCACATATTTAAAGCAAAAACCACGGCGGCCAATTCAAAATCATGGGTTGGGTAATTTTTTTCATGAACCTTAAGTTGCCTAGAAGCATAGGCTATAACCTTACCACTTTGCATGAACACACAATCCAAACCAATACAGGAAGCATCACAATAAACAACAAAACCTTCTAACCCATTCGGAAATGACAAAATAGGAGCGGACACAAGCCTTTCTTTCAAAGTTTGGAAGCTTTCCTCACACTCATCCGACCACACAAATCTAGCCTTCTTTTGAGTCAACTTAGTCATAGGAGAAGCAAGAGAAGAAAACCCTTCCACAAATCTCCTATAATAAACCGCTAAACCCAAGAAACTCCTTATATTCGACGGGGTCAAAGGTTTAGGCCAATTCCTAATAACATCGGTCTTCTTAGGATCCACCTTAATACCATCCCCCGACACCACATGGCCTAAGAAAGCAACTTCCTTCAACCAAAACTCACACTTTTTATATTTAGCGTACAACTTCTCTTCCCTCAATCTTTGGAGTACAACCCTCAAGTGACCCATGTGCTCTTCCTCACCCCGAGAATAGATCAAGATGTCATCTATAAACACCACCACAAAAGAATCAAGGTAGGGTTTGAAGACCCTATTCATCAAATTCATAAAGATAGTCGAAGCATTAGTCAACCCGAAAGACATCACCACAAACTCATAGTGCCCATACCTAGTACGAAAGGTCGTCTTGGGAATATCACACTCCCTCACCTTCACTTGATGATACCCGGACCGAAGATCAATCTTAGAGAAGTGACTAGCCCCATGCAATTGGTCAAATAAATCGTCAATCCTTGGAAGAGGATACCTATTCTTGACAGTGGCCCTATTAAGTTGTCGATAATCAATACACATTCTAAGAGACCCATCTTTCTTCTTCACAAACAAAACCGGAGCACCCCATGGAGAATGACTAGGTCTAATAAACCCCTTCTCTAACAAATCTTTTAATTGCTCTTTCAAATCTTTCAACTTCGTCGAGGCCATACGGTAAGGGGGAATAGAAATAGGTTGAGTATCGGAAAGGAGGTCTATACCAAAACCTATCTCCCTTTCAGGAGGGACACCGGGAAGGTCTTTTGGGAAGACATCTAGAAACTCATTAACAACCGGAATAGACTCAATAGGAGGGACTGTAGACTCCACATCATTGACTCTGACAATATGGTATAAGCACCCTTTGAAAATCAACCTATGGGCTTTAATGCAAGAAATGAATTTCCCCTTCACCACAGCATCCCGACTCTCCCACTCAAAGACGGGTTCGTTAGGAAATCGGAACTTGACTTTACGAGTCCTACAATCAATAGAAGCATAATATGCAAGCAACCAATCCATCCCAAGAATAACATCAAAATCCACCATGTTCAACTCAACAAGATCACAAGGCAACAACTTATTCATTATGCAAACCGGACAATTTCTATACACTTTTCTAGCAACAATAGAGACACCAATGGGAGTAGATACTTCATATGACTCATGCAACAATTTCGACTCGACATGAAATTTTCTAGCAACTAAGGGGTAACAAAGGAAAGGGTGGCACCCGGATCAATCAAAGTATAAATATCAAGATCAAAGATTTGCAACACACCGGTCACCACATCGGGAGTCTCATTAACACCTTGTCTACCATGCAAAGCATAAAATCGATTGTGCCTTGGGGCACCACTTTGAGAAGCACCTCTACCCAAAGGAGTAGTGTTAGCATTTCGAACCTTGTTGCGGATCTTGGGACACTCAAACCTCTTGTGACCCACTTCTCCACATTCAAAGCAAGCACCCGAACCCTTCATGCAAGGACCACCATGCTTTCTCCCACACTTAGAGCATACATCCATAGAACCCACTTCACCTCCCCCTTGAGGTCTAGGAACATTGATAGCAAATCCCCGGTTGACATGAGGGTTTCCTCGGCCTTGAAATCTAGCACCCTTAGGGAATCTATACTCCAATCGGGCCCTCTTGGCCTCGTGCCCCCTTCTCTTCCTCAATTTCTCCTCCTCTATTTGCTCGGCATAAGTCATCAACCGAGACAAATCCATATCTCCAATGAGCATAGCGGACCAACACTCCTCACTAACTAAGTCGGATACACCCATCACAAATTTGTTCATCCTCGACCTAGAGTTGGCCACCAAGTGAGGTGCATACTTAGAGAGTTGGACAAATTTGAGGGCATACTCCCTCACACTCATAGCTCCTTGCTTCAAGTTCATGAACTCCACCAACTTTGCCTCCCTAAGCTCAAGAGGGAAGAACCTATTAAGGAAAGCAAGTTTAAACTCCTCCCACAACACCATATAGCCATTACCTTTCTCACCCTTCCATTGATCAAACCAAATTTGAGCAACCCCCTTGAGTTGGTAGGCCGCCAACTACGCCTTCTCACAAGCACCAACATTCATAATGGTCAAGATTTTGCATACCTCATCGATGAACTCTTGCGGGTCCTCATCCACCTTTGAACCATGGAAGACCGGAGGGTTCATCCTCATGAAATCTCTCACCCTTTCCCCCGGGTGGTAGCTCGAGGAGCTTGGGCTCCTTGTTGCACTTGGTTAGCTACCACTTGTGCAAGCATGGTGAGTGCATCAGGGAGCTCACCATTGGTGGGTGGCTCTTCCGGTGATCGGGCCCATCTTCCCCTCATGTTTGGCATGATGATCTAGCAATCCAAAGAACAAGCGTTAGGGAGAAATCACCTTATTACACTCTAAGCATGACATAGAACATGAAGAAGGGAAACCTTTTCTAAAACATTTTGTAGCCTCCCATTCATAGTCGTGGCGCGCTTCACAACCATGATTAGGACTCTACTCAACGCGGTGTGTTCGACTTCCAGGATTTAACAACCTAGTGCTCTGATACAAAGATTGTCACGACCCAAGCCTAGGGCCTAGACGTGACATGGCAAATGAGGAACTCGAAGGAACCCCAAACAAGCCTCTCAAACTTGTCATCACACTTCATCGGTCGCGAAAGTACATTCAACATTAAATAAAGGGAATTAGGGACTAAGGGCAAACCATTTCAAAATAACATCATAGAATAAGAGTCAAGCTCATTTACAAAATACTTGTCCAACGCACACCTCTACATACATAGATAGGACGGGGGCCATGACATACTACCGGCCCTCATAGTCAAAATACAATTGCAAGCTAAAGACTCAAAACATAGGAGTAGGAAACATAACATAGCCCTCGAATTATTGAGGACTCACCAACAAACTCGGATAAGCACCGTACTAGCCACGTGGATGGAGAGAAGGATCAAGAGTAGCTCCGGTCCCTACATGGTGACATCATGTAGGCAAAATATACGTTAGTACTTTGGAATATACTAAGTATGCGGGGTGCAATACAACAATAGACAAGGACACAATCGAAATGCAAGAGATAGTTCCATAGGCATAATAAATAACAATATGAGGATGCATGATCAAAGTGAAGTCAAAACATGTTTAAGTAAATCTATACTAATAGTAGATATCATATGTGTGTGCATAATCCAACCAATCTTTAACCCCAACTTATGATGGGGGATGCCGTTCACACCCGGACACCCTGGTGGCAAGGTATAAACCCCTCACATGGTTGATATTGGTCACACCCCAAGCATCCTAGGTGGTGAGGTATAAACCCCTCACATAGTTGATGTTGGTCACACCCCAAGCATCCTAGGTGGTGAGGTATAAACCCCTCACATGGTTGATGTTGGTCACACCCCAAGCATCCTAGGTGGTGAGGTATAAACCCTCACATGGTTGATGTTGGTCACACCCCAAGCATCCTAGGTGGTGAGGTATAAACCCCTCACATGATTGATGTTGGTCACACCCCAAGCATCCTAGGTGGAGAGGTATAAACCCTCACATGGTTATCCGGTTCTTTTCCCCGGACCGGGCATGGTCATGCAACACTTTGTATAGGAAATTCACATTAGGCTCTAATGCAATCTCATGTATGGAATGAACATATACACAAGCTTAGTTTGTCATCAACACATCTCTAGAATGCCATACATCTCATAACTCGAGCCTTAAAGCATCAATTCATCAATTTTCCATAATTGAACATTTTGTCAAACACCTTGAAGGCATGTAATGGGGTCAAAGAACATGGAAAATAGGGTAGTAATTATGCAGCAAAACCAGTGAACAACCTGCAACAACGCATTTTAACACCCACAAGACCACATGAAACATCTCCACATCAATTCCAAGTTTAGATTCAAGTTATAGAGTCACAACATGCTCAAAACAACCACTTTTCATTCTAGAATTCACTGTGCAGGAAATTTATACAAGGAACAAGTGAGTAGAATAGAGTCTAGGCACTATGTGTGGAAGGACCCATGAGTTCAACACCACATACCTTGAGTCTTTATGAAGGTCTTGAAAGTGTCTTCAATGGAAGCTTGGAACTTGGAGCAAGAATCTCTTCAATCTTGAGGAAGGTTTTGGATTAGGGTTCTTGAGAGAAAATGTGTCTAAGTATGGGAGTTGTATTTTGGGAAATGTTTTAGAGATGGGAATTGAATTAATGCTATATAGGAAATAAAATATGCCCTTGGAAAAAACGGGTCTGACACTTAGAAAAAAAAATGAGGCTTATGAACAGTAAATTCGCTCTCCTGGAAATTGCATTTTCTGCACGGACAGATTTTACGAAAATGGGCATAACTTCTTTGTTCGGACTCCAAATGAGGTGAAACGAAGTGCGTTGGGTAGCTAACTCAAAGGGCTTTCCATGGATATGTTATGGACCACCCAATTATTTTTGTGCTAGGAGATATGACCCTCCAAAGTAGACCCTCGAAAAAAGCTTCACTTGGAAATTTCGGATTTTGATACGGTTGCTCTAAAATTTGGGTTAGACCCATTTCCCACTCAATTTGACCCCCTAAACAAGAATATGAAGTCGAATTTTCAAAAAATGAAATGGATTTTTAGATAGAGCTAAAACAAATTTCCGGTAACTTCCGAAGCACGTTTTTAGGAACTTTTTGGGTCATTTCACTTGGCCTTCACGTGCTTGCCTAGTTGTATCTTCTGATGGGAGTTTTCCTAACATTGATGGCTCATTAAGTTTGTATCCAGCCTTCACAAATAACTCGTAAGCATTGGGATCAAAACCTTCGTTTGTGCATTTTGTAAGGAGTTCCACATCTCGCACTTAATTTTGAGCAATTGACTTTCTTGGCAGATTCAAAGACAAGATTATTGCATCGATCTGTCTGATAGGACGAGTTAGTCCTCTCAATGCATTTTGTTGAAGGCTAGATGATTGACATTCTTCTTTCTCCACTTTTGGAACATAGCGAAGTCCAAAAGTCTGCTTCTTCTTCGAATACATGATCTTCCCTTCATGAAGAATGGGACAAGGTTCTTTAGTGTCATCTTTACTTTTCTGATAGCCACATGGATTCTTTTGCTTATGATCTTATCAGACTTGATTGATTTGAATCATTAGATTTTGTCCCTTTAACAACATGACTCTTCAAATAAAATTTTGCATTGGCAAAGTGTGTCTCAACTTTGGTGAAAGGATTATCATCTGTAACTATCTTCCTTTCAATCCCTCCTTCAATATACTTAATACATTGATAGTAAGAAGATGAGACAATTCTATTATCATGTACCCAAGGCCTGCTAAGTAATATATTATATGAAGCCTTTGCATCGATCACATGTATCCATGTGCTTGATCACAAATCTTCCATGTGGATTTGTAATTTAATAAAGCCTTTGGACCTCTGTCCCCCTTGATTAAATCCTTGTATCAACAAACGACTTTCACTAAGTTCTTTAGTCGTGATGTCGACTTCCTTGAATGTGTGGATAGGCAAAATGTTAACTCCATAACCTTCATTTATTAAGATTTTATATATATTTTTCTCTAGCACATGACCCACCATATAAAAAGGACAGTTGTGTAGTGTTTCACCAAATAGAAGATCATTATCTGTAAATGTGATTTCTGTATCACATGCATGTGCTTCTTGGAAAGAATGTTCAATAGGTTTTTCAGAAGATGTAGGAGACTTCATTGATGAGATTTCCCTTGTTGATTTTTCTTCATCAGTAGGAGACACTTTTGGTGAGAATTCACTCATTCCTTCTATGTCAGTAGGAAGCACCTTCATTGTTTCTTCTTTATCAGCATTGAAACATGATGCCTCGACATTGTCTTGAGTAGACTTTGTACAAAATGAACTTGGTAAGAATTCCCCTAGAGTCACAGGATGTCGGGGTTTCTGATAAGGATGCACTTCTACCTTTGCCCTCTTTGGGCGCTTGATTGATTTTTGTTTCTCCAATCTCCTCACCATTTTTCTTCTAATTGGTTGCTCGGATGATTATTTTTGTAAGCTTGACTTGTTGCGTCTTCGCCTAGTCACAAGAATCCAACCTTCATGCTTTTCAGAGATATATATTTGGACCGGATCGAGCTAGCGGAATGTGATAGAGATCTGGTTAGAACTAGCCTTCTCATCATCAAGAACAATTTCTTTTTGTTAACCAATCGCATCACTTTATCCTTGAAGACAAAATATTTTTCAAGAGGTTGACTCACAAGTTTGTGATACTTACAATAATTTGGGTCATTAGCTTTTCCAGCTTCATCAGGTCGCTTTATCTCTGGCAACTCATCAAAAATCTCAGAAACATCAGAATCCAAGAAGGGATATTTTTTTCCTTACATCTCCCTTAGTGTCGATTTTTTTAATTGAACGTGCTTGGAAATTCGTTTTCACGCTTTCCTTCATGTCTTCCTTCATAGTGAACTTCACAGGTGACACATTAACATTCATAGATTCTTTGTTGTCATTCCTGGGCACAAATTTGCTCCATCTTTTTGTTTCCTACTTGTCTCTTCCTTTGCGAGGATCATGGAAAAACGTCACATCTTTTCTAGCAAAGGACATGCTCAACTCTATATCATGACCACAAGTACTTAAATCTTTGAAGGATTTTGGTTTTATTCCTTGTAAGATGTAAAGAAGCTCCCAGTGCATTCCTTGGATACACATCTCTATTGAAGAAGCTTCACTAAGCCTATCGTTGCAATTTAGGCTCGCGCTCCTCCATCTATTTATGAAATCTATAACTATCTAATCCTTCCTATGATGAGTATTCGTGAGTTCTACCATCCTTATCGTATGCCTTGTACTATAAAAGTGATTGTGAAACTCATGCTCTAGTTTCTCCCTACTATCGACAAAATTAGGCTCGAGATCCGTGTACCAATCAAAGGCATTTCCTTTTATAGAGTAGACGAACTTCTTGACAAGATGGTATAGGTTCCAACATTATTACAATCTCCATAAAGTGTGCAACATGTTGCTTCGGATAACCTTTGCCCTCAAATTGTTGAAATTTGGAAGGTTGATAATCAACAGGCATTCTGAAGTTATCAATTCTTGTAGTGTATGGCTTGTCATACATATGAGAAGAATTGGTGGAGACTTCATACTTATCTTTGATTGTGCCTTCAATGAACTTCTTCAAGAGATCGAGTGGGATCACTCCTCTAGAGGAAATTGGTATCTCATTAACAAGCGGTGTTTTCTTCGCAGGATTTTCGATCTCTTGAACTTCAACACCCTTTCTAGGTGCATGACTCACATATCCATCTAAAATTCCTTCCATCCTATCCATCAACTTATCGATTCGAAACTCTTAGTGTTCTACATGCTTTGTCAATCCTTCAACCAACTTTGTCAGATTTGCAAGTTGATCCTCAGGGGATGAAGCAGCAGTCACCACCATTTGCATGATCATTGGAGCTGTAGGAGAGTAGCATGGATTGTCTCGTAAGTTGATCTTCAGCGAACTCACGTTACATGATGCATGTGGAGATAATTCATTGGTTGAATCATAGTTCTCCCTTGTCGTAGAGTTCTTGCAACTAGATTGCTCAAGTAGAGTCAATGTCTTCTTGATCTGTTTAGCAAGACTGTTTCCTCCTTATAAAGCATTTGTGGAAAAACTTGCTCCTTTTAGAGTTGAAGACCCAAAAATAGGAGTTGATGCGGACGACACTTGAAGTATTTGTTGTCCTAGTCTAGCAACCTTGCTCCTCGTAACAGCTCCGAAACTTCCAAAGGTAACATCAAGAATTCCTTCAACTTCAGTAGAGAACTTGGAGGTAGTGGCCTTAAGGAAGTTGATTAAGAGTTGATCTTCGTGGAATTCATCTCGATATTCTTTGATACTTGAATAGTGAGATGAGATGTCACGACCTAGAGGTACACCCTACATGTAACATGGTGTATAGGACCTCCAGAGGCCCCATACAAGCCACTTAACATTCATAACATAACAAATAGAACCAAAAGAGATAAAGAAATACATTTCAAGTCCAAAAAAGTTTTTATAAAAGTAAAGTGGAAGTCTAAGCACTGTGTCAATAGCAATCTAATATAATAGAATGAAATTGGGCCTAGCCCATACATCATGTCCAAAACTGAAAGTAAGACAAAAACTGAAAACAATGAGAATCCTTCCTCGAAGCATGATGACTCACCAAATCTCGGAAATCTCTCAAGTCAACCTCTAGCCACGAAACTGAGAACCCTAATTGTCAGTCCCTACATTTGGGGATATATAGGCAAGAGTATGCATTAGTACAAAACAATGTACCAAGTATGATATACATGCATAAAGCATTTAAATCATGCTAAAAGGGGACATTTACATAAGTATGCAATGATCATGCTAAAACATGTATTTTGAGAGTTAGAAACCATAAGTCATAAAACCATGATCAATGCAAGTGAACATCATCTTTCAACCCATGTGAGATTCTTGTGGAAGTATCTTTAGTTCATTAGTATTGTGGGAATGAGCCTTAACCGACATAAAGACGATGTGAGCTATAGCATTATCCCCCTGTGTCTCCCACTCCGAAAAGGGTTGTCCTACTTGCCAAGGTAGAACTATGAACTTCTAGCTTAGGTGGATCCACTAGCTAATGTCTATCTAGGCAATCATCCTATAGGGGCACATAAGTAAGGGATAAGGAGATTGCTTCTAGAAACCTATCCTCTACTCACGGGAGATCTTCCATCTCAATATCCTCTCTGTGCTAAGCATAAATCCCACAGAATAGTCATTTCTTACTTGTTCTTATTATCCATAGAAAGGCACGTCATCTTACCAATCAAATCTAGGTCATAAGTCATTCATGGAAAGGTATCATTTAATAACCAATCCAATCTAAGACGTTATCCATGGGAAGGCACGTCATCTTACCAATCCAAGCTAGGTTTCATTAGGATAGCTCTTAATCTTTGATTCAATTAGGTGAGAAGACCTTTCAACCTTAGAATTGTTATTAAGTGAGAAAACATTTCACAATCATGCTTCCATGTGTATATGAAAAAAATCCTTTGAACAACAAATCATCATCATTGATACTTTACTCTCAAAGAATCCTTAAAACATTTGCTTAGATTTCATAAGAATATGCATAATTTCATATTCACCTTTCAAGGTTCCAAACCACGTTCAATCATCAACATCTAGAAATCATGGGTTCGATATCGGTTTATATATATTCATCATAAAATCGTATAATTCTATCAATTCATGCTTGATTTCATAAAAATCTTCTTTCATAATCCAAACTCACATTATTTCATCATAATAGGAAAATATGGGATTTACATGGATTCATGGGGTATCATCATAAAAACCATAGTATTTCATCAATTCATGCCTAAAAATCATAATTCAATCATTTAAATCAACATTGAAGAGAACCCATGGCAATTAAAGAAAATCCTAACTCAATTGGGGATTTCTAACTTTAAAAATAGAGGAATTTGGGAACTCCATGGATGGAAGAAATCCATGGATGAAAATTATCATATATTGATGTCAAAATCTTGAAAGCAATGGAAGATTTGGAGGCTTGATCTTGAAATCCTAGCTTTCTTCTAGAATTTCTAGAGAGAGAAATATTTGAGAGGAGGAGGTTGATCTTCTTTCGGAAATTTAAGAGAATAAATTTAGTTTGGGTGATTTGGGGGTTTAGAATCATTATATAGGGCTTTGGGTAGAAAGAATAATGACATAGTATTGAGTTAAAGTAATTGGCAAAAGACTTAATAACCCCTGACTTTAAAATTGCCGAATTGGCTCACTAGAAGCCCATCACGGGTCATCATGACCACCACGGCCCGTCAAATGGGTCGTGAAGAAGTTCTTTCTGATAGTGCTTCACTATTTCGGGCATAACTTTTTACTCTGATATGGGTATTGAAACTTGGTGGCGTTGGAAAGAGGACTTAGAGGCCTTTAATTTGATAGGTCTGGGCCACCTAATTTGTTTTGAGTTAAAGGATATGATCGTTTTAAGTTGACCCTAAACTCTATGTCTAAGGAAAACCCATCACAAACGACTTCACTGTCGGTGTGAAGCTTCACAGACTGTTTTGATGCCTATGGTGCTCAACCAGTGGCTACGGGAGGACCCCTACTTACTTGACCCCCTTCACGACCACTTGTACGGCCCGTCTGGCTATTCATGAGCTGTGTAAGGGCTCGTGGGAGAAGCCTTCCTTAAAGAGTATATTGCCTACTCCTTCACGGGCACCACCACGAATAGTGGTGCCCTTCACGGCCCGTGAAGGGTTCCATGAAGGGTGCCTTGGCTTAGTGGAGGGCTGGTGACCTCCCACTTGACTCCCTTTCTAGACTCCTTGATTTTGTGGTGTTACATTATCTCCCCCTTGGGAACATTCATCCTTGAATGGAACTCAAACTAGCACGAAAAGAGTAACAGAGAAACTAGTAACCCAATCATTAATGAAACTTCATCTAAATGCACATAACCAAGGAGGAACCTCGACTCCAAGCAAGAACATATTCAAAACACGATTAGGAAGATAGGAGCTAGACCTAGCAGCCCAACATGAATGCAATCACATAAATGCAAATACCCGAGGAGGAAACTCCATCTCCAAGCTAAAGCTTACTTTTAAAAAACATATTTTCACAAGACAAACATGCAAGATCATACTCAAATGCACATAAACATGAAGTAATAAAGCAATTAAACTAAATCATTTTTTTGAAAATCAAATTTTCCATGAGTATGCATGCATGAGGAAATGTGAGGATGACTAAGACACAACAATCCTAAAGAGTGAATCATGAGGACTAAGACCTCAAGCTAGACTCCAAGATAGAAGGAAAGAGATAGGGATACTAAGAAGTCACATCGCCTCCAAACCATAACAAGGAACTCTTACAAAACCAACATAGTTCTACTCACATTCCAACCATGAAGCACAATATCTCCACCATGGGAGCAAACACCACTAGTCTTTTCAAATCCATCTCCATCCATCCCAATCATAACACGAACGTCTTCACAACCACTAAACCATTGATACAATTAAACATTTAAGAAGTTTCCACAAGGATTTTCAAGGACTACTTCAAAAACAATCACCATACATGGAGTCTTACCATATCCTACGAAACACTTAATATCAAGCAATGCATAACAACAAGCTAAAAGACCTTAACTTACCAATTACCACATTCGGGAACCATCATGATCTTCTTGAGTTTGATCTTTCCTATCATCATTTCCCTTAGAAGTAAGAATTGGTCAATCTCTTATGTTGCGACCACTCTTTCCACAGCCAAAACAAGCATTAGAACCAGCTAGACATTTACCCTCATGTCTTCTCCTATACTCCCTACACTCGGGCCACACTTTCTCACTACCACCCTTACCTTGAGTACGATTTCCTCCATCGAACTTTGAATGTGAAGAATCACCATCATCCCTTCTTGCCCTCTTTGAATCCCTAGTTTTCTCCTTAAGTTTTTCTTATTCTATTTGTTGTGCATGTATCGTTAACCAAGTAACATTCATCTCCTTACCAAGCATGGCCGTTAGGAATTCTTTTACCACTAAGTTGGAAGCACCAAACACAAACTTACTCATTCTTTCCCTTGGATCTGCAACCACAGTTAGAGCATATTTAGACAATTGTGTGAATTTCAAAGCATTCTCATTCACACTCAGATCACCTTGGCAAAGGTTAATGAACTCAAGAACTTTTGCCTCTCTCATCTCAATGGGAAAGAACCTATCAAGCAAAGTAACCTTAATGTTCTTCCAATCAAGAGAACTCTCATCTACCACCCTCTATTCTTTCCATTGATTGAACCAAACTGGAGCAACACCCTTAAATTGATAAGCAGCCAATTCCAACTTTTCCACCGGCGTCGCTCCCATGATCTTTAACACCTTATACACCTCATCAATGAACTATTGAGGATCTCCCTCAATGTTAGATCCATGAAATTCTGGAGGATTAATTCTAATAAAGTCTCTCACCCTTGTTGCTGTTGAACCCACCCTTGGGTTCACGGGAGCAATAACCTCTCTATTTGCTTGAGCCATCATAGCTTGGGCCAATGCATGAATTGTGGCTCAAAACTCATCATTAGTCACTTTCTCGTCCAAAGAGTTGACCGAAACTTGGGGAACCTCTTATCTCACATTCTCATGAGCATTCCTATTCATTCTCACGGGATTCCTTCATGGAGGCATATTTTGAAAAGTGTACATAGGGTTAGGATATAAAGACATCTAGAGTTACTACTAGAAAAAATGACCTACGACAACAGTGATTTTGCAAAGGTTTAGTAACTATTGCTATAAATAGGAATTTGCAACAGTTTTAACCGTTGCCGAAGATCATTACAGCTACTACAACACTTGTTAAAATGAACTGTTGCATTAGTGCATAACCGTAGCTATAAAGGTACTTTTTGCAACGATTATAGAAACCATTGTAATAGAAAACTCTATAGGAACGGTTCTGATTAAAAAAAGATCTATCGGTACGGTTTTGGCCCAAATATATTTTCCCTCCACTGATTTTATAATCCTGCGATTTTTATTTTATTTTAAAAGTAGTTCTTAATTCTAAAATTGAGGACTTTTCTAGAACTAGTGGGTTGCATCAAATCCTTAACCCACATCTTATTACCCTTTACAATTTTAAGTGTACAATCTCTTGAGTTTCAAAACTGGGAGTGTGGGTTGTTTCTAGCAAAAGAACGACTATCACCACTAGGACCAGTGGGTCATCTTCGACAACTTCAACAACTGATTTGTGGGGTTTTTCTACAGTTTCAACAAGTGGTTCATCTCGGACAAGTCATTCATCTCCAACATCTTCACAAAAAGGTATGATTTTTATGACTTCCTGTGAAAGGCTGTTCAAAAAGTCTTGTTCTCAAAAATTGGAAATTCCATTGAAGGGTTTTTGAAATAGACAAGTAAATTTCTATGAAATAGATGTTGCTTATTCTATTTTACCTATTCAGTTTAATCTATTTGTGTTTTGAAGTTTATATCTCAAGCTTGGTGAAGGTTAGTGAGTAAACTATGTTGTTTTTATTTTTCTGGGAGGCTGGATCTGCACATTTTTTCAATTCTGGAAATTTCAGTTTTTAAGCTTATTTTTTAGAAGCCTCAATTTACGGGAGGTGTTAGATTTAATAATGTAGGTTGAGGGTATACAGGTTAGCCAGCTGACCACCTTGCTAGGTATCTGCTTAAACATTTAAGTTATGAACTTATTTCAATCTAGAGGCAAGTAGTGTCTAGATACTCTTTGATGTGTATGTGTTGTATATATAGGTTATGGACCTATCTTACTAAGTATTTTGTTATTAGGTTCTAGTAAAGGCTTCATAGACTAGTGTGGGCATTTAAGTCATATATGTCTCTCACTATTTAGATATCAGTAGGTCATGTCATACATATGATTCATGCTTATATTAGTAATTGTTTGTGTATCTACAATTATGTATTGGAACTAGCTAATTAGATCTTTCACATGTTTTTCTTATAGAGTTGGGTCATATGGTTTAGTATATATGTATTTAGCTCATCTATACATACTGAGCATGGCCTTCTTCACCTAGGTTAGGATGTGACATGATGGACGAATAAAACTATAATTGTAGACGACAACTTTACAATTTCTATGAAGCATCTAATGGAATCTTTAAAAGTCTTAACTATATATATAAGTACATCTGATAATACTAGACACCTATAATCTTCAATTAGGCATATTTGGGAGCTTCTAAGAGATGATATTTAGCTTTTGAAAACAATAATGAGATGGTGAATTATTCAAGTGTTGATATTTGAAATCTACTTTTTTTATTGGCGTGAAAGACATCTACATCATTAATGATATTTCTGTGCTCCTTGATACACCGTATGATGTCCCATTAAATGTATGTATATATTTTTGCGTCTGCCTCATGTGTTTTTAGATTGTCTACTAGCTAATAGTAGGCCAAAGCTCTAGTCAGTCTGTCCTAAAAGAGAAATTCAAGGAGCTTTGAGAATTTAAAAAGATTGTGTTCAGATTTAGTCATTTATTTTTTCTTCAGTATTTTTAACTTCTCCAATCTTATACTTGCACATATTTTGATAGTCATGAGTCAAGAAGGACCTTCAAGAAGAACCAAAGTTACCAAAAAAAGGACATATGCTAAACCGGGAACATTATCATGCTTGGTACAACAAAGACGATCATATTTGACAACATAAGAAACTCTTCAGGCTGTGCGGTCAGAGAAAAAGAACCTGCTAAAGTTAATTGAGAAAGAACAGCCAATTGCAAAACAACAACGAGTTACACCACAATTTGAAACAAATAAACAATGTGTAGAGGAGCAAACAACTGTAGAAGAGCAACCAACTGTAGAGGAGCAGGTTCAAATGGATTCTACAAGCACTCTTCCAATAAACGAACAATCCGAAGAACAAGGTACATATAGCTTAGAAACTTATTAAACTCATTTATGACTTCTAATTACTTGTATTATGTATAGCTTTAGACCCTTCCACTCAAAAAAATACGAGAGGTACAACACAAATGCAAAGTGTACATGGGAGAAATTATTGTAAGCTGATCCTATTGAACAACAACAATCAACTTGTCAGTCCAACCAAAGATGTTGTTGTAGAGTTAAGTAGCTTCCTTGGTACATTGGCAAGGAATGCGACTCTTTGCCCTCTAGATATATTAGATTGGAGGTATATGGACACAAAAGATGATTTATGGACATATACACAGGTTTGAAGTTACTAATGTGAATTATATCCCTAAAATTATTTTACATGTTTTACTAATGAAACCAAATTGTAGGAGAAATATGATATCACTTATGATGCGAAAGAATGGGCGTTAGAAGTAATTGGATCTGCTTGGAGAAGACATAAATTTGATCTGAAGAAATTATGTTACAAACCATGTACTAGTCATGAAGTTCTATTGGCAAAACGACCTCCTTATGTTCCAGAATGTCAACTTAAGGAACTCCTCAAATATTGGGACTCCGATAAACATAAGGTAAATTTAATTTTGGAATCTCAAGTTCTACCGTGATATCTTCTCTAGTGTGATTTTATCTCTCTTTTTTGTTGTGATATTGATTTACTTATTTGCAGAAAATGGCTGAAACCAATACTAAGAATCGAAAAAATTTGAAGAATCCACATACTGCTGGAAAAATAAGTTTTGCTTTAGTCCGCAATGATTTGGTGTGTTTTCTGCTTCTTTATCAAATCTTAACTTGTTATTATAAATAGATTTTTAATATCAATTTTTCATGTGAAAAGGAGAAGAAAAAGGAATCTTCTATATCACTTAAGGAGCTATTTGCGGTTACAAGAACAAGACACCCCGAACGTTTGTACAAGGACTCAAATGAAGACACTATCAATAAAATTGTACGAATAGTATCTACTTGCACTCTCTTTTTAGATCATTTATTTGATCATAATTTATGTTTATTTGAATTTGTTTATTGAATTTGCTTTGTAGGTTGAAATGGAGGAAATTGAAAAACAACAAAGTGTAGATGGTAGTGAGTCAGTTGATGCAATTTCTTTGGTAATGGGCATTGAACATCCAGGACATCTACGATTATATGGAAGGGGGGTTACTAAGAGTTCTTTGAAACGGAAAGCAGGCAATTCTGAAACAGTTTCAACTGCCACAAATGATGCAGTACAACAAATGCAAGAAAGGATACAAAAAATGGAGGAACAAATGGAGGAGCAAAGGAGAACCATTCAACAAGATGTTACTGCAAATATAATTTCACAACTTCAACGTGCAGGATTAATTAATGCTGATGTTCTAGCAGCACTGTGTTTTCATTCACCTGGAGAAGCTAATTTTGGACCACCAGCTAATCAACTAATCTCTCGGCCATCTACAAGTAGCAACAATAGAGGTTAGTGTCACTTTTTCTTGAGTGGCTTATTTCTTTGGAAGTGTATGGTCACTTATTTTTGCTTTCTTGTTTTTGATAATTATAGTTTACTTTATTAATGTGTTGACACATACAACAAATGATGTATTTTTAATCTAACTATCTCGCCTTGAGAGGGCAAATCGGAAGCTCTCATGTAGGACATGTTCTGATTTACTGTCATATAATCTATGTTAAGATCTTGACTACATAACACTATACCATTACCAACATTACATGGTATTTCTTCTCTTGCATTTGTTTTCTTATTTTCTTTTCTCTTTCGGTCTCTTTTTCACTAAACCGTCACATGTCATTTTCTCCATTTACTTAATGGAAGAAATCAACAAACAACCAAGGCAACATTCCTCATTCTGTCAAACCATATTTCTTTGCAAGAGTTGTAGATAAAAACTCCTACAAATTACATTAAACACCTCTATACTTCTATAAATCATTTCCATAATTTCCGTGAATAATTGTGCCATGCTTAAAGATGATTTTTTTGTACAATTATTGATGCATTCCTAATTTCTGCTTGTATTTGTCTCTAGCTCTCCACATAATTTGTGTTTCATTGTTTTAATGAAAACATAAGAAAGTTACTAGTTCTGTTTTCGAGTAGTGTCTTAGTTTCTATAGATAGTGAGTGATTTTTTATGGTACTCTTTAATCATTTATTTAACAACTGGAGTTTGTGATTATATTACATCTCAATAATGTCTCCCCTTTCCTTGTGTTTGTTGTACTTTATCTCTTTAGTTCAGCTTCTAAGTTTGTGGTGGCGTGGACCTCTTAAGGTTGTTCATAAATTATGTCTTTTTAATGGTCTCTAAAATAGGAGCTTATTGATTTGGACATTGTCTTAAGAGTGAAGCTCCATTAACTATTATATGTGTATAATATTCATATGGGATGAGTTGTGAAAATGTCCATGAACTTTTAACAATAATTGATGGACAACTGGCAATGTGAAGATTGTGAAAATATTTGCGTGCTGTCTTGGGATTAATTTAGTTTTGTCTTATCCATTTGTTGGTTTTACTTCTTGGTGTTATATAGGTGACCTCCCATAGAAATTTGGCCACACTGTACAAGTAGTCTTCATTTCAGAGAGAGTTTTTAAATCTGCTTGCATATTCTTTGAGGGAAAATTATGATTATATGGATATTCAACCTTCGATTCAACTTGCCTCTTTGCGATTTATCTTTATAATTGTCGATACATAAATATCAGGCACAAGTTATAATTAATTATAACTTCCTTCGGGGAATGCTTGCAGGTAGTGAAGGTGAACAAAGGGATGAAAACAATGAAGGCACGCCTTAGGAGTGAGGATTATGTTGATATCTTTGATACTTAACAAGTGTTCTAGAAATCTTTTGTTTTTTGGACATTAAAACTTGTGTCTAACCTCATGAATGTTAAAGTTTTTTTTGTATATTTTGCTTTAATGAATATTATTACTTGTCCTAGGATCTTGGATTGTATTTGATTATGAATACTTACTTCTCGTGTTTGATATATATATATATATATATATATATTGATTTTTGTGATTTTGTTTCTTATAATATCTGTTAAAATTGCTTGTATTGTTTATTGTAGTAGCCCTAGAATAACTGTGCTAGCAATCAAATATAATTGACAATAGTGAAGAAAACTATCACGGTAGTCCTATTAAACCATTGCAGTAGACTAGAGAAAACTGTTGCAATAAATATAAAAAAGTGTTACCTAAGACACTATATGAACAGTTCACAAACGTCCCTAAAAAGGTTAAAGTCGTTGCAATACCACAAAGAAAGAACCGTCGCAAGGATAAAATAAGTGTTGCTCAGACACAATAGAAACGGTTGACAAAACGTCCCAATTGAGTTTGTAAATCGTTGCAAAGACTCTACAGGCAAAGTTCACAAAATGTCCCAATATGGGGTTCCAAACCGTCTCCATAGCTTAAAGTAACAACCGTTGCAATAAGAGAATAAGTGTCGCAAAGACTTTTTAGGAACGGTTTACAAACCGTTCCACAAAAGCATAAAAATGTTGCAATAGTTTAAAATAAGTACCATTGCAATAAAATTTAGTATTGCGACGGTAAGATTCACCGTTGCGAGAAACTGTAGCCATAGATCTACTGCAACAAGATCTGTTGGGAGGGGTGCTATAACCGTTGCAATATGTGTATGGCAACAGTATTCCTATCTACAACAACAGAAATGGAATTGTTGCCATAAGCTATATTTCTAGTAGTCTATCACACGACTTTATAGTAATAAAAGAAGTGAAGTTTCCAAAATATCTTATAGCCTCTCATTCATAGATGTGGCACGTTTCACACTCATGAACAAGACTCTACTCGACGTGGCTTATGAGACAACCTAGCATCTTTCTAAACCTTGTGCTCTGATTACCAAGTTTGTCAAGACCCAGGGGTACACCATAGATGTAACATGGAGTATAGGACACCATAGATGTAACATGGAGTATAGGACACCCAGAGTCCCCATACACACCACTTAACATTCATAACATCAGAAATAGAACCAAAAGAGAAATAAATACATTTCAAGTCCAAAAAAGAATTTATAAAAGTATAACGGAAGTCTAAACACTTTGTATCAATAGCCATCTAATACAATAGAATAAAAATAGGCCTATCCCACACATTATGTCCAAAACTAAAAGTAAGACAAAAACTAAACACAATGAGAATCCGTCCTTGAACCATGAGGACTCACCAAAGCTCAAAAATCTCTCAAGTCAACCTCTAGCCACGAAATTGAGAATCCTGATTGTCGGATCCTACACTTGGGGAAATATAGGCAAGAGTATGCATTAGTACATAACAATGTACCAAGTATGATAGTCATGCATAAAACATTTAAATCATGCTAAAAGGGGACATTTTTATAAGTATGACATGATCAAGCAAAAATGTATATTTTGAGAGATACAAACCATAAGTCATAAAACCATGATCAATGCAAGTGAACATCATCTTTGAAAACATGTGAAATACTTCTTGAAGTAACCTTAGTTCGTTATTATTGTTGGAATGAGTCTTTACCGATATAAACAACATGTGAGCTATAACATGATCCCCAGTGTCTCCCACACCGAAAAGGGTTGTCCTACTTGCCGTAACGCCCCGATTCGAAATGAGGTGAATTGCAGCTTTTGGGAAAATTGCAAGTGGGATTCACGAGGGTCAAACACTCCATGTGGTTAGACCCACACCCCGTGGATGGGCACCTAAGTCACTATTTTTGTAAAATAAACCACGGCCAGGACCCATGCCCCATGCCCCATGGATGGGTTCACGGTCCATGGTTTGGGAGTTGTAAGTTAAGGTCATAGAAACCAAGTCCCAAAACTCAAACCACGCTTGACCAGGGCAGGCCTTGGGTCCATCCACAATTCGTGGGTCATTGTCTCGTGGGTCAAGTTAGGGGAATTATTTTAGGGACTTGAGGGTCTTTTTTTGATATTAATTAAATCAATGTGGTGTCATTTTCCCTAGACTTAGACCACCTAAATAAGTGTTTTTAAAGCCAAAAATCCCCCAATTAAGTCATTCTCTCAAATCACAAAAGAGAAACCTAATCCTCTCCCAAATATTCTCTCTCTATAAGGTAGAAGTAGAAGAAGAAGAAGAAGAAGAAGAAGAAGATTAAAACTAGGTCAAGATCAAGTCTCCCAATTTGCAAGATTTTGGGGGCTATTTAACTAAGATATGATGGCTTTTCATCCATGGGATCCTTTCTCCCTTGGAGTCCCATAGAATTCTACAATTTGAAGAAGAATTTCCCCAATTCTAGTTAGGGTTAATTCCATTGTTGTGGATTATGATGAATGTTAATCCAATTGAGTGGATTGTAATTGTTTGTGATTGAATTGATAGAATTACATGTATCTAGGATGAAATATCATGTACCCATGCCTATGCTTTGATTTTAGGGTTGAATTAATATGTTGGGTTGATGCCATGTGAAAGACACTCTATGGGTTAGATGTCTCCTTATATGATTGATGATTTATGACTAGAATTACTTTGGATGGAAGAATATATGAGGAATATGATGTTAATTGTTTGATAGTAAAGCATAGATGATGATCATGAGATATAGTGCTTTGAAAGTAAAACCTATACTATGAATTGTTCATTGATTGATGTTATGATGTGAAAGGGATACTTTCTATAATGAATTGATAAGCATGATTGAATAATTGTGAAAGGTTTACTCACATGAATGATTCTAGGTTGAAAGGATTGCTCACCTAAAATGAATCTAGATTAAAATGCTTAATAAATGAAGAGGCTAGGGGTGATTACCCTTGACCTTTACATGTAAATATATGAGGGTATTTCTCAAACTCCTTAGAATCGAACAAGAGGTGAGTCCCTACGTTCTTACTATGATGAATGGACATGGAGGCGAGTACCCATGATCTTTATGATATGATGTAGAGGCGAGTACCCGCATCATATGATAAGGTTGTGGAGGCGACTACCTACAATCTAAAAGGAAGTAGGGCAAGAAGAGAAGACCCATTAGCCTTTATGAACTAGGCATTGAGGCGAATCCCCATGTGTTTAAAAGTAAGTATGATTAATGAGATTATGTTATGAAACTGACTTGTGTGGAGTGTTGCTAGATACACCTTCCAAGATGTAGCTTGACTAGAGGTGGATGACCTATGTCTTGGTTAAGCTTAAGCTAGGTTACTTAAGGGAGTGTTCCTCTTTCATTTTGACTCTTATTTTGTATTGATTATGATTATGCCTTATGTCTTATGTTGATTAATGCTTATGTTATGTTGTTTATGCTAGCCATCATATTTAGTACTTGATTTTACTAACACATACTCTTGTCTACATTCTTATCAAATGTAGGGTCCGACATTCCCAATTCACACACTTGTGGCTAGGTTCTAGAGGATTGTGAAGTGAAGCTTTGGTGAGTCGTTATTGTATTCGAGGATTGGATCACCCTATATATTTTATGTATTTCTGTTACTTTTGATACTATTGTATGGGCTGCATCCCAAGATTTCTAATTCTTATGTTTAGATGGTTTGAGACAATGTCATGTTAGATTTCCGTTAGATTTTATGAAAGACTTTGATTGTATTTAAAAAAATTTAAATTTAAACACCTTTTCTATTACTTTATTTTATGATATGCTAAGTGGCTTATATGAGGCCACTCGGGGTCTTATACGCCTTGTTTCATCTTGGGGGTACCCTTGGGTTGTTATAAACTTGGTAATCAGAGCACAAGGTTTAGAATGGTTCTAGGATGTCTCAAACTATGTCTAGTAGAGTCTTTATCATAAGTGTGAAGCGCGCCACATTTATGAATGAGAGGCTATTAAATGTTTAGGAAATTTCACTTCTTCACTTCTCTAAGTCGTTCTATGGAGTTTAACTCCATAAGTCATTCTCCTAACCCTTACCTGATGGTTTTCAGGTTATGAATACTATAAGGGCTAATGCTAGAAGGACTAAGGGAGACAATGTCAATCAAGAGGTTTCTCCCCAAGCTCCTCCTAATGTTCTAATTGACCCGTTGAATGAAAATGTGACCAATGCAGAGTTTAGATCGGCGTTCCAAGTGTTGTCTCAAGCCGTGACAGCGTGAGCTAATAGGTATTTGGTAGCCCCCATGAACCCTAGTGTGGGTACGACGGTGGCATAAATGAGAGATTTCACAAGAATGAACCCACCCAAATTTTATGGCTCCAAACTTGAGGAAGACCCTCAAGAGTTTATCGATGAGGTCTATAAGGTGCTTTCTATCATGGGTGTGACTTCAGTAGAGAAGGCAGAGTTAGCCACTTACCAACTTAAAGGGGTTGCTCAGATTTGGTTTAATTAGTGGAAAGAGGGAAGGCCTGTGGAAGTGGGTCCCATAGAATGGGAAAGGTTCAGAAGTGCATTACTTGATCCATTCTTCCCTCTAGAGATGAGAGAGGCCAGGGTACTTGAGTTCATCAACCTTAGGCAAAAAAATATGAGTGTAAGGGAATACGCTTTGAGGTTCACCCAACTATCCAAGTATGCTCCTTCTATTGTGGTGGATCATAGGGCCAAGATGAGTAAGTTTGTGTCGGGAGTGTCTGACTTGGTTATCAAAGAGTGTCGCACCGCTATGCTTGTCCATGACATTTCTCGCCTTATGGTGCATGCCCAACAAATTGAGGAAGAAAAGCTAAAGGAAAGATCTAGAGAGGTAAAAAGGGCTAGAGTAGATGATGAAAACTATTCGCATGCTAGGTCCGGTGGACGAGGTCATTCTAGATTCTGGAAAAAGTTCTTTGAGCAAGGTTTTACAAATGCTCCTCCAAGGCCAAAGAATGATAATGTGTCTTACCCAAAATCGTAAAGATATGGTAGTAGGCCTTTGATGCCTACTTGTGCTAAATTTGTGAGAAATCATGTTGGGAAGTGTTTAGCGGGCTCTAATGTTTGTTTCGAGTGTGGAAAATGGATAATAAAATAAGGGATTGCCCTTCGGTTACTAAAAATGATGGAGACATTGTCGTAGGGCTCAACCCTACCCTTCATCCGGTCCAAGTGGCTCAAGTGGAAATGCTCCTAAGTAAAACAATTTCTATGCTCTTCAAGCTAGAAGTGACCAAGAGAGCTCCCCGAATGTTGTGACTGGTATGTTAAAAGTCTTTCATATATATGTGTATGATTTACTTGATCCGAGTGCTACTTTTTCATTTGTGACTTCTTTTGTAGCTATGAGAATTGATGTTCTCCTTAAAGTGTTGCTAGAAACCTTTTATGTTTCTACCCCCATTGGTGATTCTGTGGTGGCTAAAAGAGTCTATAAAAGATGTCCCATTTCCTAATCACATAGAGTCACTCTAATAGATTTGGTAGAATTTTATATGATTCACTTCGATGTTATTTTGGGTATGGATTGGTGACGAGTCTGAGATTTGGACTCATTTAGTGCTTTGTTTTTATAGATTTAGTGTCCTTCAATTCTTAATTTGTGCCAATAACTGATGTAAAATCCTTGATTTTTAGGAATATGGATTGAGGAACTAAGAAAGGACACTAATGGGCAAAAAGGAACAAAACAGGCTTGAGAAATAAAGACGGGCAAGCCTGAGGATTGCCAAGAGCACTCGACGTGTCACCGAGTGGATCATCAAACAACCTAAAGTTCACTGTGCCAAGCTCTTAAGAAAAGAACCAAGTCGGCAACGAAAAGGAGCAGTCATCGAATCGCCAAGTGATTCTGCGAAGCCAAGATAGATCGCTCAAAGTTATCGAGCTTGAGGATGCTGAATGCCAAGGTGAAAGGGCGATGGAAGAGACCAAAGGGAGGCTCGTCGAGCACGACTTATTTCGCCAAATAGGCTTTCGTAATTATTTTTAGTGACTATCAATACGTTTTTGAACATTTAGTTTAGGATTTTTTTATCTTTTAGCTAGTTATCAATCAAGTATATTTTGGAAAAGAACCTTCTGATTTTTAGACATGAGAGATAATTTTCTCTAGATTTTCTTTAACTTTAAAGGATTGAAGAAATTCACTTTTGAGAAATTGGAAGTGGGTCTTTGAGATTCATCAAATTGGAGCATTGTCAAGATGAAATCACTCTTACCCAGTTGATGGATAATCAATTTGGTAGCTGTTTTTACCTTTTTATAATGTTTAGCTAAAACCCCAATTCTTGGGGTGTGATCATGTGATTATGGACTAATTTAGTTTATGGGTATTGCTAATTGTCAGTGTATATGCTATTTAAAAGTGAGTTTAATCATTAATTATGGTTTAATTTAAGAATTGTAGTTGCAAATGCATTTCTATGTTTGTGTTAGTGGCTTGCTTGAGAGAGAGGTTTTAGAACTAAGGTTTTTGGTTAATGGTTTGTGGGTATTGGGTTGATCTGGGTTTAGCTCGAGAGATAAAATCCTAAACCCAATCCCACACATTTAGCCTAAGAGAGTAAATGGATTAAGGTGTGGGCTGCTCTTAATTTTCATGTTGTTAATGTTCGAGAGAAATCACCTGATTCGAGGTAATTGTTCGAGAGAAAATTACCTACCTTACAGACTAGCCTACTCACTAATATCTAGTTATTTACTAATAGTTGCAATTACCCATATGCCTATATTTGCCTATAATCGATCACATCTTAAGAATCCATCTCTTTAATGTTAATTCTTAGTGTTTGTGATTGTTTGTAGTTGATAATTTCAAACCAAAACCACCCATTTTACATTCGTGTCACCCCTTACTTGATTATGTTTTTAATCGATAATTTCTATTCCTATGACTGATTAGACCGCATTTATACTTCTTAAATGAATTTAAAACACGTACCGCTCCCTGTGGGTTTCGACCCCAAATCATTTAGTTGGGTTTTATACTGAGTTACAATCGTTGACACCCAGAATTAGATGAGGTGTGCTTGAAACATTAAATCAAAATGGCATCGGTGCCGGGGAGTGGTGTTGTTTGAAATTCTTTTGGTGAAGTTGAATTGTGTTATTGTTAGTCATAGTTGAATTTCCTTATTTTTAGTTTTGGTTTTTGTGTTGCTTGTTAAAACAGATGAGGAAATAAGTGTCAACAAAAGCAAAGGTAGCCAAGTGTGCCACCCTCTTCCGAGGATAATGAATCTTAGGGATAACATCCTAGACTTTAAGTGCTTGGAAGGTGAGTCAATCCATGAGACGTGGATGAGATTTAAGGAACTATTGTTGCAATGTCCAACTCATGGAATCCTAGATAAGATGTTGTTGGATTGTTTCTATAGAGGTATTGATTATGTGAACAGAGGATTGGCTGATCAATTGTCTCTAGGTGGTATAGTACGATAATCCTACACAACACTATCTCAACTCCTCGATTGCATGACCAAAATCAACAAAGATCCAGATAGGGACCAGAACTTAGCCATATAATGACCCAACTGGATATCCTGACCAAAACTTTTGAGGAATTTGAAATGTTGTACAAAAATGAAGTAGACTTCCTAGCAAATCAAGGAGGAAGTCAATATGAAAATTACTCGAGGCTAGGTGGTAACCAAGGATGGAATAGATGGAGTAAGATGGATAGGTATGTTTCTCCCCATGAGCGCCAAGAGCCCAAGGATAACTAAAGTGGGCAAATATAACATACCCTCTTACGTATTCTCAACAAAGTTGAAGGGTATGATAGAGTTTTGAAAGAGATAAAAGAAAATGTCTCACCTCTCAATCGGATGGTGACCTCTCATTCCATCTCAATTACGAAATTGGAAACCCACATAGGCTAGATTTTATCCCATCTCAACCCAAGACACAAAGAAGGGTTGCCTAGTGATACTATGGAAAACCCCAAGAATGATGCTTGAATGGGTATTTGCGTCGTACCACTACTTTAACTACGGCGCTTCTTGGGAGGCAACCCAAGTTTTTATTGCTTTGTGTTTGCTTTTCGAATAACAAGTGTTGATTGTGCAGGTTGGAAAGTGGAATGTGTTTGAAAAATGCAGGTTGGCGAGCCAAGTGTCCAGCCAGCGACTCCCTGAAGAGGTTGGCAAGCCCGACTTGGACCACTGTTGGATTCTCAAAAATCACAGATGGGAGTCTTTAAACCTCGGTGGTCCCATGGACAAATTGGCGACTTGCCAAATAGGTCGGCAAGCCCAATTTTGTCAGCCGTTTGGACCCCCAAATTAACTGGAGGTCCTGTAAAACTCAATGACATAAGTACACGCTGACTGGTTCGGCGAGGAAGACTAATATCGTCCAAAGGGCCGCGAATTGAAAGGATTTAAAAGGCCAAAAGTTTAAATTTCTCTCCTTTAAGCCTCATACAATCATACCCGCACCCTAGATTTTCTATATTTTGCATTTTTATCGCTTTTTCATCTCGTGCTCGGATTAGGATTTCTTTGTCGCCTAGCTTTTCAAACTCTTCATTCGATGTAAAGGTTGGTTTTTTGAACCCCAAACTCTAGAATAGCGGTTGAACTTGATTGCATTTGTTTAAATCTTATTGATCTGTGTTGGACCTATTCTGAAATCACAATTGCATTCTAGTTTCCCAATCTTAGTTTCGAAATCAAGCTTACATTGCTTAATATGATGATTTCCCAAATGTTGTGCTTTAAAATTGATCATAAATTGTTGGGTTACAGTAAATTGTGTTGGGTCTAGCCGGGTGAAGTCTGAGTAACCCCAAATTATGCTAAATGACATACTTTTCCCAATGATGGAGCGTTTGACATCATTCTTAAAGGCAAAAGTTGTCAAATGGTCAATTTTGGCCAAATCGGGGGAAGTTTGAGTACCCCAGTCTAAGCTTAATTGCATAAGTGTATGGTTTGATTTATTTTTGGGGGTTGTGGGCTAGATTTTGGGAAGCAGGGTTGAAATTTGGCACGTTGGGTAGTTTGGTGAGCTGGGTTGAGCTCGCTAAACCGTTTGGCGGTTTGCAAATGTCCTTCTTGATCGCCATTAATTTCGTGATTTGGCTAGATTAGAGTCTGTAACTTTCGGCGGGAAGCCTGAGCTCACCGAGTGTACTGGATGACTCGTCGAAAGTCTCCCTTGATCGACCTTTCTACCCTCGTAACCCCTAAAACACACTGTAACTTTTGGTGGGCTAGTCTAAGCTTATCGAGTGATGTCGAAGATTTACCGGGAGGCCCTGCTTATCGCTGACCTATCATTTTTCTGTGAAATTTTGAAGCCAGTCCTTTCGGTGAGACCGATCTGGCTCACCAAAGTAACTCAGTGACTCACCGATTGGTTCGGCGAGTTTTTTTGCAACCTATATTTTGCATTTTTCTAGGATTATTTCTACTTTTTTCGATGTGTTTTGCAAATATGGCTAGGACCAACTGGGACGAGAGTGGTATGCCGCCCCTATAACGAGCATGGTGTATAGTCATTAATGAGGGAGCAGTTGCTCCTTCTAAAAAGGGAAAACAAGCACCTGCAAAGGGAGGCAAGGGCAAGGGAAATGCGCTCGTAGCAGAGAGATCGGAGCACAACTCCGACAGTGATCGGGACTATTTCCATTCTCAGGCCTCATTATTCGAGCCTAAGGATGACCAGCCATACAGACCCAGAGAGCTGAGATTCGAACCCGAGCTCGTCAAAACCCATCTAGGATCTTAGAGTCTACCCATCCTATTACTAATTCAGAGCTAGCTCCGGCACATACGATGGTTCTAGCACCACCAGTTCAGGGTCCTCCTCCCCCGGCTTCTCAATAGACTAAAGGCCGAGGGATTGAGGATCATTCTTGAACATAAGAGGTTGTCCGCAGACGGTGTGGTAGACAGGTACCCTTTAGTTTGGGACACACTCTGGTACCATAGGTTTGAATTTTTCACTAGACCCCGTGGCCCATATATCCCTACCTAGCTCCATGAGTTCTACACTGCATACAGTGACCTTGTTCCCCAAGGGAAGAAGAAGGCTAGTGCCTTCAGACCGGTAGAGTTTGTGGTAGTTAGGGGAAGATAGTGGGATGCAACAATAATCATATCAATGTTGTACTTGATAGAGCTACAGGGTTTGAGCATGAGTACGAGGTCTTAGCAAAAAAACAGACACTGGATGACCTAAAGGGTTGTCTTGTTCCCCTCATTTCTGACACCACCCTGAAGTGGATTGGGGGAGGAGCTCCCATTGAGAAGAAGGACTTGAACATTGCCACTTGGTACTGGTTCAAGTTCATTAGCAACTCCATCATGCCTTCACAGAATGAGTCCATCCTCCCCACCCAAAAGCAGCCTGCCTTGGATCCATCATCGCCAAGAAGAAGCTCAACTTAGGGCTGATCATAGAGCAAGAGATGTCCATGAGGTCCAAATTGCACCAGACGTCCCTGCCATTCCCAGTGCTTATTACAGAGCTATATCGGTGGGCTGGAGTTCCTTGTGACGAGAAGAGGGACATTGAGGTCACACCCATATCCTCTACTGATATTCGGCGCATAGAGTTCGAGTACACACGGGATGAGACAGATAGGAGGAGATCAGCTCCGGTGGATGCATCCCCGGAGGTTGATGTTGAGTCCATACCTTCAGAGGCATATTTTCCTACTTCGGCCTTCGGGCCTTCAGGTACACCCGCTTCCACTCCTTTTCAGGCCCCAGGTCCTTCTGCAGCTTCCCAGCCTACTAGGATTACTCAGTCCATGCTCCTTAAGATGGGGCACTTAGTCATTCTACTGATGTGCGGGCTTCCCAGCTAGAGGCCGAGGTGCCTTGGATGATTGAGCGAGCTATCTTAGCTATTTTGACACCCCTCCGGACATCTATTGATGCTCTCACGGTGAGAGTAGACAGGGGGTTAGGTGATGGCTTTAAAAGATGAGGTTTCAGATTTGAGAAATGATGTAGACTATTTGAAGTCCACATACTTCACTTCTCTCTTTGAGTCAACTAAGTCTCAGGATATCTCGGCCAACTGTGAGATGCCTCCGGCTACCACCGGAGATGTGCCTATGGATGATGTGGCTACTGATGAGTCAAAGGTGGAGACGGATGAGGAGCAACTTGATTATTAGGAGGCGACCATCTATGGAGATCTGTTTGATTTAGAGGAGACGATAGTTCAGTCCGTCATTCAGACATCATTGACAGAGACTTCGATGGCAGGATCTAGTGGAGCTAGTGTGGATGTTACACCAAGCACTGATGCCCAAGATCAGAGTGTTGCACCAGACATTGATGCCCCGATAGATGGAGTGACTAAGTAGACAGGATTCTTCTTTACCTCCCTCTCTATCATTTTTATTGATTTTTGATTACTTTAGTTACATTTGAGGTCAACTGCTTTTTGTTTATGGTGGGGTGAGGCATTTCCATACCTACCTCTTGTGACTACATTTTTGTGTATATATATTGGGTTTTTGCATTTTTAATTGTGTGTTGATTCTATCTTATGGATGGTTGAGCTTGTGGGTCCTTGTTTTGAATGAAAATGGTTTTTGACCAATTTTTAAAAAAATTGCCACCTCTTATATGTTTGATTGTGGCTGTTCTTGTGCAAATTTGAGTATCGGTTATAATCAATACAAATGACTTGAATAGTGCTCTTAATAAAAAAAATGAATGTGCAGCTACGATGACACCGAATGAAGTTGCATAGACAATATTTGGACTTTTTGCATCTCGTTATGACTAGCCAGTTATCAAATGGAGTCTCAAGTGATGAACATTGCACACTAGCTAGAATGAGTCTTGTTTGATATTAGTATCAATGCCTTATGTGATGAGCTTACCGTGAACCTTGTGTGATGACACCTAGAATTTGCCCCGTTGGTCTGGTTGACTAAGTGATGCAAGCTCTTGAAATGATCTTAGGCAACAATTTTGAGGAGTGAAACAATTTGACTAAATACCACTTTGTGTGGCCAACCTTGTGAGACGTGTGAACCTTGCTTGAACCCTATTAGAGCCTTATCCTTTTCTAGGAAGAAACATGAACAATTGTGATCCCTCTTTATCCATCCACCCATAACTCTCATGAAGTGTGGTTTGTTTGAATAGCCAACTTAGGCCAAAAGCCTAAGTTGGAGGTGCGGTGAAAAGAGAAGGTAATTCAAGAAGTGTGACAAATCCCCCTTCTAGCAATAGTCTTGAAAATGATGGAATCCCTCCATATAAAAAAAAAGAGAAAGAAAAGACGAAAGCAAAAGAAAAAGAATGAAAAAGTTGTGAAAGTTGCAAAAGAAATGGGGTGTCCGGTATTCCATTGGAAGTTGAATAATGGGGTGAATTTTGAGCATGATTCAAATGTTGAAGAAAAGGAAGAAAGTGATGTTTAGACCATTTTTTATGAGGGTAACATCCACTGAGCCTAAATGACCATACCTTTACACTCAGCCCCGTTACAAGCCTTGAAAAGACCTTTTTGATCTTGAGTGAGCTGAAACTAATGTTGATTGGAAAATAAGGGAAAACCTATAGGTGAAGTCATGTATGTGTTCATCTTTGTGAGTGTGAGAGTCGTTTATGATTTCGGAACTATGAATTGTTGAGGAATGGTGTGTGAGTATGGAATCATCTTTGTTGTGAGGGCATTTGAGTACCTTTGTTGAGCGTGAACTTGCATTTGAAGCAAGTATTGTGAACTTGAGTGTCTTTGATAATGGTGAGTCACAACTTGAGTCTTTGAGTGCACAATTGATCCTTGCATGAGTAAGTTGAGTCTTATTGTGTGCATTCATGATTCAGTCTTGTGTAGCACTGTTTGAGACATCCTTTTTGAACTGCAGAACTTGAGTTTTACTTGAGGACAAGCAAAAGTTTAAGTTAGGGGTCTTGATGAGTCCTAGATTTGGACTCATTTAGGGGTTTGTTTATATAGATTTAGTGTCCTTAAATGCTTAATTTGTACCAATAACTGATATAAAATCCTTGATTTTCAGGAATATGGATTAAGGAACCAAGCAAGGACACTAATGGGCAAAAAGGAATAAAGCAGGATGAAGAAATGAAGATGGGCAAGCCTGAGGATCACCAAGAGCACTCGGCATGTTGTTGAGTGGCTCATCAGACCGCCTATAGTTCTAGTGTGCCAAGCTCTGAAGGAAAGAACCAAGTCGGCGACAAAAAGGAGCAGTCAGCGGATCGCCGAGTGATTCCGCTTAGCCAAGATAGATCACCCAAAGTTATAGGCCTTGAGGATGCTGAATACCAAGGTGAAAGGGTGATAGAAGAGACCAAAGGGTGGCTCGCCGAGTGGTTCAGCGAGCCCGACTTACTTCACCAAATGGGCTTTTGTAGCTTATTTTCGGCGACTATAAATACATTTTTGAACATTTAGTTTAGGATTTTTTTAAATATTTTAGCTAGTTATAATCAATCAAGTATCTTTTGGAAAAGAACCTTCTAAATTTTTAGACATGAGAGAGTTTTTTCTAGAGTTTTCTTTAGCTTTGAAGGATTGAAGAAATTCACTTTTGAAAAATTAGAAGTGGGTCTTTGAGATTTATCAAATTAGAGCATTATAAAGATGAAATCACTCTTAGCTAGTTGATGGATAATCAATTTGGTAACTATTTTTACCTTTTTATAATGTTTAGCTAAAACCCTAATACTTGGGGTATGATCATGTGATGATGGGCTGATTTAGTTTAGGGTTTTTGCTAATTCTTAGTTTAAATGCTATTTAAAAGTGAGTTTAATCATTAATTGTGGTTTAATTTAAGAATTGTAGTTGCAAATACAGTTTTATGTTTGTGTCCTTGGCTAACTGGAGAGAGAGGTTTTAGATCTAAGGTTTTGGCTAATGGTTTGTGGGTATTGGGTTGATCTAGGTTTAGCTCGAGAGAGTAAATCTTAAACCCAATCCCACACATTTAGCGAGAGAGAGTAAATGGATTAAGGTGTAGCATGCTCTTAATTTGCATGCTTGTTGATGTTCGAGAGAAAATTACCTCCCTTATAGCCTAGCATACTCACCAATAACTAGCTATTTACTAATAGTTGCAATTGCCCATATGTCTATATTTGCCTATAATCGATCACATCCCAAGAATCCATCTCTTTATTGTTAATTCTTAGTATTTGTGATGGTTTGTAGTTGATAATTTCAAACCAAAACCCCCATTTGACATTCGTGTCACCCCTTTACTTGATTATGTTTTTAATCTATAAACTCTATTCCTATGACTGATTAGACCGCATTCATACTTCTTACTTGAATTTAAAACATGTACCGCTCCCTGTGAGATTCGACTGCAACTCATTTAGTTGGGTTTTATACTGATTTATGATCGTTGACACCTAGAATTGGATGAGGGGTGCTAAAACGTTAAATGAATTGGTTGCATTCGTGTTATGCCTTTATTGATTGTAGGGCTAGAGTGGTCAAATTTTAGTTTCCAAATTAGCCTATCCTTGAGTGGAAGGGGGGATATTTTATGGCTAGGAAAATGATTTCGAAGGGTTGTGTCTATTATATTGTAAGGGTAAGGGATATGGAGTCTGAAGTTCCTACTCTTGAGGCGGTCCCTATTGTAAAAGAGTTTCCAGAAGTTTTCCCCGATGATTTACCTGTTGTTCCTCTCGAAAGGGAAATAGACTTTGGGATTGACCTTTTCCCCGATACCCAACCTATCTTTATTCCTCCTTATAGAATGGCTCCTATGGAATTTAAGGAGTTGAAAGAAAAGTTGAAGGATCTATTGGTTAAGGGTTTCATTCAACTGAGTATCTCTCCATGGGGTGCTCCGGTATTATTTGTTAAAAAGAAATATGGGTCCCTTTGTATGTGTATTGACAATCGGTGATTGAAAAAGATGACCATCAAGAATAAGTATCATCTTTCAAGAATAGATGATTTATTTGATCAACTTCAAGGGGCAAGTTACTTCTCTAAAATTGATCTCCGGTCGGGTTATCACCAATTGAGGGTGGAAGAGGAAGATATTCCAAAGATGGCTTTTAGAACCCAATATGGCCATTATGAGTTTCTGGTGATGTCCTTTGGCCTGACTAATGCTCTGACAATTTTTATGGACTTGATGAATAGGGTATTTAGGCAATACCTTGATATATTCGTGATCTTGTTTATCGATGATATTTTGATATATTCAAGAAGCGAGAATGAGCATATTGATCATTTGACGATTGTATTGCAAGTTCTCAAGGACCAACGACTTTATGCAATGTTTAGCAAATGTAAATTTTGGTTAAGGTCTGTAGCCTTCCTTGGCCATATAGTATCAAGCAAGGGTATTGAGGTAGATCCTATCAAGACTGATGTGGTTAAGAGTTGTCTTAGACCTCTATCACTGACAAACATTAGAAGCTTCTTAGGTTTGACCGGTTATTATAGAAGGTTTGTTGAGGGATTTTCCTCCATTGCTTCTCCTTTGACGGGTTTGACTCAAAATAAGGCCAAGTTTATATGGTCGGAAGCTTGTGAGAAAAGTTTCCAAGAGTTGAAAGATAGAATTACTTCCACCTCGGTTTTGACGTTACCGGAAGGTACGAATGGCTTTGTAGTATATTGTGACACCTCTAGAGTGGGATTGGGATATGTGCTTATACAACACGGCAAGGTGATTGCCTATGCTTCAAGGAAACTAAAAGTTCATGAGAAGAACTATCCTACCCATGACCTTGAATTGGTGGCGGTAGTGTTTGCCTTAAAGATTTAGAGCCATTATTTGTATGGGGTCCATGTCTATGTTTTCACCGACCATAAAAGCTTACAATATGTGTTTACCCAAAAGGACTTGAATCTTCGTCAAAGAAGGTGGCTTGAATTTTTAAAGGACTATGATATGAGTGTCCTATATCACCCCAGGAAGGTGAATGTAGTAGAGGATGCTCTTAGTCGACTATCGATGGGTAGTGTTGCACATATAGATGATACTAGAAAAGAGTTGGCCCGAGATGTCCATAGGTTGGTTCGATTGGGTGTTCGATTGGTAGACTCCACTAAGGGTGGGGTTATGGTTCATAAAGGGTCAAAATCATCTTTAGTTGCCGATATTAAAGCAAAGAAATGTCTTGATCCAACTTTAGTAGAATTGAAAGAAGTGGTACTTAGAAAGTCCGTTGAGGCTTTCTCCCAAGAGGGAGAGGGTGTCCTTATATATCAAGGTCGGTTATGTGTTCCAAATGTTGATGACTTAAGGGAACTTATTTTGACAGAAGCCCATATGTACCGTGATTTACGGGAAGTCTATTGGTGGAATGGGATTAAAAGAGATATTGCGGTATTTGTGGCCAAATGTCCGAATTGTCAACAAGTAAAGGTTGAACATTAGAGACCGGGAGGATATTGGAAGTAGGAAGATGTAAATATGGACTTTATAGTTGGTTTGCCTCGCACTCGGTGCCAACATGACTCTATTTCGTTGGTTGATGATGATGAAAAAATTGGCACATTTCCTTCCCGTCAAGGTTTCTTATTCGGTGGAAGATTATGCCAAGTTGTATTTGACAGAAATGGTAAGATTACATGGTGTGCCCCTATCCATTATCTTTGATAGATGTACTCAGTTTACTTCTCAGTTTAGGAAATCCTTCCAAAAGGGACTTGGCACTACGGTGAATCTTAGCACAACTTTTCACCCAGAAAGCAATGGGCAAGCAGAGCGAACGATCCAAACTTTAGAGGATATGTTGAGAGCATGTGTCATCGATTTCAAGGGAAGTTGGATGATCACTTGTCGTTGATAGAGTTCGCTTATAATAATAGCTACTATTCTAGTATTGGTATAGCCCCCTTTGAAGCCCTTTATGTCAGGAGGTTTAGATCTCCTATAGGGTGGTTTGAAGTGGGTGAATTTTCTTTGATTGGGCCCGAATTAGTTTCTGAGGCTATGGAGAAAGTCCTGCTCATTAGAGAGAGGTTGAGAATCGCCCAAAGCCGACAAAAGTCCTATGCCGATGTTAGAAGAAGAGATCTAGAGTTTGAGGTTAGTGATTGGGTCTATTTTAAAATATCACCCATGAAGGGTGTGATGAGATTTGGCAAGAAGGGGAAGCTTAGTCCCCGATATGTGGGGCCGTATCAAATCTTGAGACGTGTTGGTAAGGTTGCGTATGAACTTGATTTTCCAAATGGTTTTGCAATGGTACATCCCATTTTCCATGTCTCTATGCTTAAGAAGTGTGTTGGAGATCCGACATCCATAGTTTCCCTTGAAGGGTTGGGAGTTGAAGAAAGTTTCTATTATGAAGAAGTTTTGGTTGAGATTCTAGACCGGCAAGTTAGGAGATTGAGGAACAAGGAAATAGCCTCCGTGAATGTTTTGTGGAGAAACCACTTAGTTGAGGGTGCTACTTGGGAGGCCGAGGCCGATATGAAGTCCCGCTATCCTTACCTTTTTCCTCCTATCCTAGCTTGAGGTAATGAGTTCCTCTTGGTTTGCTTATGTTTGAAGTCATGTGTGTTTATGTGTTTCCATGATTTCCTTATGATTATGCATGTTCATGAATTTCTTAAGTCTTGAAAGAAATGGCTTATGTGCATTATTTTCCCTATGTTGTAGTGTATTGAGTATGTGTTGCTTATAGACTGCATGGGATGAGTTGTAGGACATGCCTTGACTTGGAGTGGAGATCCCCTCCTTGAAATTGCACTTTTTGAGATTGAATTGCATATGAGCTCCATGAGATTGTGTTGAACATTGTTTTTGAGGTTGAAGAAGGTAGTTCCTTCTTAAGTGTAAGAATTTGAAATTTTCATGCATAGTGGTTTGTTAAATGTAGTTCCTACTCCCTTATGGTGCATTAAGTAATTTGAGATTGGAGTTGATGTTTCCTCCTTATTGGTGTGTATTTTGATGTGTTGCTTGCATGATGGGCTACTAGTCTTAAGTCTCTTCATTTAGAAATGGGCCTAGAATCTCATTCGAGGACGAATGATCCCGAAGGGGAGATAATGTAACACCCCAGATTCAAAACGAGGTAAATTGCAGCATTTGGGAAAACTACAGGTAGGATCCACGAGGGTTAACCACACCACGTGGTTAGACCCACGCCCCGTGGATGGGCACCTAAGTTATTGTTTTTGGACAATGAACCACGGCCAGGACCCATGCCCCGTAGATGGTTCCACGGTCTGTGGTTAGGGAGTCGTAGGTCAAGGTCTTGGAAACCATGTTCCATAACTCAAACCACGCTTGACCAGGACGGGTCATGGGTCCATCCACGGTTCATGGGTCATGGTCTCGTGGGTCAAGTCAAGGGAATTATTTTAGGGACTTAAGGGTCTTTTTCCAGTTTTAATTAAATCAAGGTGGTGTCATTTTTCCTAGACTTAGACCACCTATAAAAGTGTTTTTAACCACAAAAATCCCCTAATTAAGTCATTCTATCAAATCACAAAATAAAAACCAAATCCTCTCTCAAATATTCTCTCTCTAGAAGGTAGAAGAAAAAGAAGAAGATTGAAGCTAGGTCAAGATCAAGTCTTCCAATTTGCAATCTTTTTTGGACTATTTGACTATGGTATGATGGATTTTCATCCATGGGATCCTTCCTCCCATGGAGTCCCATAGAATTCCACAATTTGAAGAATAATTTCCCCAATTCTAGTTAGGGTTAATTCCATTATTGTGGATTATGATGAATGTTGATCCAATTGAGTGGATTATAATTGTTTGTGATTGAATTAATAGAACTGCATGTAGTTAGGATGAAATTACATGTACCCATTCCTATCCTTTTATTTTAGGATTGAATTGATTTGTTGGGTTGATGCCATGTGAGAAAAAATCTATGGGTTAGATGTCTCCTAATAGTATTGATGATTTATGACTAGAATTGCTTTAGATGGAAGCATATATGAGGAATATGATGTTAATTGCTTGATAGTAAAGCATAGATGATTATCATGAGATATAGTGTTTTGACAGTAAAGCCTAGACTATGAATTGTTCATTGATTGATGTTATGATGTGGAAGGGATACATTCTATAATGAATTGATAAGCATGATTGAATGAATGTGAAAGGTTTACTCACATGAATGATTCTAGGTTGAAAGTATTGCACACCTAAAATGAATCTAGATTAAAATGCTTAATAAATGATGAGGCTAGAGGCGATTACCCTTGACCTCCACATGTAAGGATATGAGGGGATTTCCCATACTCCTTAGAATCGAACAAGAGGTGAGTCCCCACGATCTTACTATGATGAATGGACATGGAGGCGAGTACCCATGCTTCTTATGACATGATGTGGAGGCGAGTACCCGCATCATATGATGAGGTTATCGAGGCGAGTACCCATAATCTAAAAGGAAGTAGGACAAGAGGCGAATACCCATTAGCCTTTATGAACTAGGCATTGAGGCGAATGCCCATGTCTTTAAAAGTAAGTATGATTAATGAGATTATGTTATTAAATTGACTTGTGTGGAGTGTTGCTAGATACGCCTTCCATGATGTAAGCTTGACTATAGGTGGATTACCTATGTCTTGGTTAAGCTTAAGCGAGGTTACTTAAGGGAGTGTTCTTCTTTCATTATGACGCTTATTTCGTATTGATTATGATTATGCCTTATGTTGACTAATGGTTATGCTATGTTGTTTATGCTAACCATCTTATTTAGTACTTGATTGTACTAACACATACTCTTGCTTACATTCTTATCAAATGTAGGGTCCGACGTTCCCGATTCACACAATTGTGGCTAGGTTCTAGAGGATTGTGAAGTGAAGCTTTGGTGAGTCCTCATTGTATTCGAGGATTGGATCACCCTATCTTCTTTATGTCTTTATTTTACTTTTGAGACTATTGTATGGGCTGCGTCCCAAGATTTTTATTTCTTATGTTTAGATGGTTTGAGACAATGTCATGTTAGACTTCCGCTTGATTTTATGAAAGTCTTTGATTGTATTTGAAAAGTTTTAAATTTCTGCACCTTTTCTATTAATTTATGTTATGATATGCTAAGTGACTTGTATGAGGCCTCTTGGGTTCTTATACACCTTGTTACATCTAGGTGGTACCCCTGGGTCGTGACATTCACCAAGGTAGAACCATGAACTTCTAGCTTAGGTGGATCCACTAGCTAATGTCTATTTATACAATCATCCTATTGGGGCACATTGGTAAGGGATAGGAGATTGCTTCTAGAAACCCGACCTTTACTCACGAGAGAGCTTCTTTCTCAATATTCTATCAGTGCTAAGAATAAATCCCATGGAATAGTCATTTCTTACTTGTTCTTACTATCCATGGAAATGCATGTCATCTTACCAATCCAATCTAGGTCATAAGTCATCCATGGAAAGGTATCATTCAATAACCAATCCAAGCTAAGTCATTATCCATGGGAAGGCACGTCATCTTGCCAATCCAAGCTAGGTTTCATTAGGATAGCTCTTAATCTTTGATTCAATTAGGTGAGAAGACCTTTCAACCTTAGAATCCTTATTATGTGAGAAAACCTTTCACAATCATGCATTCATGTGTATATGAGAAAAATCCTTTCAACAACACAACAACAACATTATCATTGATACTTTACCCTCAAAGCATCCTTAAACATTTGCTTAGATTTCATAAGAATATGCATAATTTCATAATTCACCTTTCAAGGTTCAAAACCCACTTTCAATCATCAATATCTAGAAATCATGGGTTCTATATGGGTTCATAAAAATTCATCATAAAATCATATAATTCTATCAATTCATGCTTGATTTCATAAAAATCTTCTTTCATAATCCAAACTCACATTATTTCATCATAATTGGAAAATATTGGATTTACATAGGTTCATAGGGGGTCATCATAAAAAAAATAGTATTTCATCGATTCATGCATAAGAAGTCATAATTCAATGATTCAAATCAACATTTAAGAGAACCCATGGCAATTGAAGAAAATCCTAACTCAATTGGGGATTTCTAACTTTAAAAATAGAGGAATTTGGGAACTCCATGGATGAAAACTATCATACCTTGATACCAAAAGCTTGAAAGCAATGGAGAATTTGGAGGCTTGATCTTGAAACCCTAATTTTCTTCAATTTCTAGAGAGAGAAATATTTGAGAGGAGGATCTTGATCTTCTTTTGGAAATTTAAGAGAATGAATATAGTTTGGGTGATTTGGGGGTTTAGAATCATTATATAAGGCTTTGGTTAGAAGGAAAAATGACATAGTATTGAGTTAAAGTAATTGGGAAAAGACTCAATAACCCCTAACTTAAAAACTACCGAATTGGCTCACTGGAAGCCCATCACAGGTCGCCATGACCACCACGGCCCGTCAAATGGGTCGTGAAGAAATTTTGCATAACAGTGCTTCTCTATTTCCAGCATAACTTTTTACTCTGAGATGGGAATTGGGCAAACTCAGTGGTGTTGGAAAGAAGACTCAGAGGTCTTTAATTTGATAGGTCATGTGCCACCTAATATGTTTTAACCTAAAAGATATGATCATTTTGTTGACCCTAAACTCTAAGTCTAAGGAAAACCCTTCACGGACGACTTCACGGTCCGTGTGAAGTTTCACGGACCATTTTGATGCCCGTGGTGCTCAACTAGTGGCTATAGGAGGAGCCCTACTTAGTTGACCCCCTTCACGACCACTTATACGGCCCGTATGGCTCTTCACGAGCCATCTAGAGGCTCGTGGGAGGAGCCTGCCTTGGGGATCATACTGCCTACTCCTTCACGGGCACCACCACGAATAGTGGTGCCTTTCATGGCCCGTGAAGGGCACCATAAGCGGGCACCTTGGCTCAATGAAGGGTTGGTGACCTCCCACTTGGCTCCCTTTCTAGACTCCTTGATTCCAGCGTGTTACATTATCTCCCCCTTGGGAACATTCGCCCTCAAACGGAACTCAAACTATCATGAAAAGAGTAAGAGGAAAACTAGTAACCCAATCATTAATGCACCTTCATCTAAATGCACATAACCAAGGAGGAACCTCGACTCCAAGCTAGAACATATTGAAGACATGATAAGGAAGATAGGAACTAAACCTAGAAGCCCAACATGAATGCAATCACATAAATGCACATACCCGAGGAGAAAACTCAATCTCAAAGCTAAAACATACTTTTAAAAACATCTTTTCACAAGACAAACATGCAAGATCATACTCAAATGCATATAAACATGAAGTAATCAATCAATTAAACTAGATCATTTTTTAAAAAAATAAATTTTTCCATGAGCATGCATGCATGAGAAAACATAAGGATGACTAAGACACTAGAATCCTAAAGAGTGAACCATGAGGACTGAGACTGAAACGACCCAAAAAGTTCCTAAAAATGTGCTTCGGAAGTTATCGGAAACTTGTTTTAGCTATATCTAAAAATCTGTTTCATTTTTCGAAAATTCAACTTCATATTATTGTTTAGGGGGTCAAATTGAGTGGGAAATGGGTCTAACCCAAATTTTAGAGCAACCGTATCAAAATCCGAAATTTCCAAGTGAAGCTTTTTTCGAGGGTCTACTTTGGAGTGTCATATCTCCTAGAACACAAATAATTGGGTGGTCCATAACATATCCATGGAAATCCCTTTGAGTTATCTACCCAACGCACTTTGTTTCACCTCATTTGGAGTCCGGACGAAGAAGTTATGCCCATTTTCGTAAAATCTGTCCGTGCAGGAAATGCAATTTCCAGAGAGCGAATTTACTGTTCATAAGCCTCATTTTTTTTCTAAGTGTTGGACCCGTTTTTCCAAGGGCATATTTTATTTCCTATATAGCATTAATTCAATTCCCATCTCTAAAACATTTCCCAAAATACCTCTCCCATACTTAGACACATTCTCTCTCAAGAACCCTAATCCAAAACCTTCCTCAAGATTGAAGAGATTCTTGCTCCAAGTTCCAAGCTTCCATTGAAGACACTCTCAAGACCTTCATAAGACCTCAAGGTATGTGGTGTTGAACTCATGGGTCCTTCCACCCATAGTGCCTAGACTCTATTCTACTTACTAATTCATGGTTTAAGTTGAGATTCATAAATTAGTCTTGTTCCTTGTATAAATTTCCTGCACAGTGAATTCTAGCATGAAAAGTGGTTGTTTTGAGCATGTTGTGACTCTAGAACTTGAATCTAAACTTGGAATTGATGTGGAGATTTTTCATGTGGTCTTGTGGGTGTTAAAAGGCGTTGTTACAGGTTGTTCACTGGTTTTACTGCATAATTACTACCCTATTTTCCATGCTCTTTGACCCCATTACATGCCTTCAAGGTGTTTGACAAAATGTCCAATTATGGAGAATTGATGAATTGATGCTTTAAGGCTCAAGTTATGAGATGTATGGCATTCCAGATGTGTTGATGACAAACTAAGCTTGTGTATATGTTCATTCCATACATGAGATTGCATTAGAGCCTAATGTGAATTTCCTATATAAAGTGTTGCATGACCATGCCCGGTCCGGGGGAAAAGAACCAGATAACCACGTGAGGGGTTTATACATCACCACCTAGGATGCTTGGGGTGTGACCAACATCGACCATGTGAGGGGTTTATACCTCACCACCTAAGATGCTTGGGGTGTGACCAACATTAACCATGTGAGGGGTTTATACCTCACCACCTAGGATGCTTGGGGTGTGACCAACATCAACTATGAGAGGGGTTTATACCTCACCACCTAGGATGCTTGGGGTGTGACCAACATCAACCATGTGAGGGGTTTATACCTTGCCACCAGGGTGTCCGGGTGTGAACGGCATCCCCCATCCTAAGTTGGGGTTATAGATTGGTTGGGTTATGCACACACATATGATATCTACTATTAGTATAGATCTACTTAAACATGTTTTGACGTCACTTTGATCATGCATCCTCATATTGTTATTCATTATGCCTATGGAACTATTTCTTGCATTTCGATTGTGTCCTTGTCTATTGTTGTATTGCACCCCGCATACTTAGTACATTCCAAAGTACTAACGCATATTTTGCCTACATGATGTCACCATGTAGCTTCTTTCCTTCTCTCCATCCATGTGGCTAGTACGGTGCTTATCCGAGTTTGTTGGTGAGTCCTCAATGATTCGAGGGCTATGTTATGTTTCCTACTCCTATGTTTTGAGACTTTAGCTTGCAATTGTATTTTGACTATGAGGGTAGCCGGTAGTATGTCATGGACCCCGTCCTATCTATGTATGTAGAGGTGTGCATTGGACAAGTATTTTGTAAATGAGCTTGACTCTTATTCTATGATGTTATTTTGAAATGGTTTGCCCTTAGTCCCTAATTCCCGTTATTTAATGTTGAATGTACTTTCGCGATCGATAAAGTGTGATGACAAGTTTGAGAGGCTTGTTTGGGGTTCCTTCGGGTTCCTCATTCGCCATGTCACGTTAGGCCCTAGGCTTGGGTCGTGGCAGAGACCTCAAGCTAAACTCCTAGATAGAAGGAAAGAGATAGGGATACTAAGAAGTCACATTGCTTCCAAACCATAACAAAGAACTCTTCCAAAACCAACATAGTTCTACTCACGTACCAACCATGAAGCACATTATCCCCCCCTTGGGAGCAAACCCCGCTAGTCTTTTCAAATCTATCTCCCTCAATCCCAAACATAACACGCACGTCTTCACAACCACTAAACAATCGATACAAGTAAACACTTAAGAATTTTCCACAAGGATTTTCAAGGACTACTTCAAACACAATCACCATACATGGAGTCTTACCATATCCAACGAAACACTCAATATTAAGCAATGCATAAACACAAGCTAAAAGACCTTAACTTACCAATTACCGCATCCAGGGAACCCTCATGATCTTCTTGAGTTTGTTCTTGCCTATTATCCCTTCCCTTAGAAGTAAGAATTGGGCAATCTCTTATCTTATGACCACTCTTTTCACAACCAAAACAAGCATTAGAGCTGGCTAGACATTTACCCTTATGTCTTCTCCCACGCTCCCTACACTCGGGCCACATTGACTCACTACCACCCTTACCTTCAGGACGATTTCCTCCATTGGACCTTGAATGTGAAGACTCACCATCATCCCTTCTTACCCTCTTTGAATCCCTAGTTTTCCCCTTAAGTTTTTCTTCTTCTATTTGTTGTGCATGTATCATTAATCAGGAAACATCCATCTCCCTAACAAATATGGCGGTTAGGAATTCTTTGACCACTAAGTCGGAAGCACCCAACACAAACTTACTCATTCTTTCCCTTGGATCGGCAACAATAGTTGGAGCGTATTTAGACAATTATGTGAATTTCAAAGCATACTCATTCACACTTATATCTCCTTGGAGCAGGTAAATGAATACTTTTGCCTCTCTCATCTCAATGGGAATGAACTTATCAAGAAACTCAATCTTAAAGTTCTTCCAATCAAGAAGACCCTCATCTACCACCCTTTCTTCATTCCATTGGTTAACAAAACATGAGCAACACCCTTAAGTTGATAAGCTGCCAATTCTACCTTTTTCACCGGCGTCACTCCCATGATCTTTAACACCTTATACACCTCATCAATGAACTATTGAGGATCTTCCTCAATGGTAAACCCATGAAATTCAGGAGGATTCATTCTAATAAAGTCCCTCACCCTTGTTGTCGCCGTAACCACTATTGGGTTCACAAGAGCCACAACCTCTTTATTTGCTTGAGCTATCATAGATTGGGTCAATGCATGAAATGCGGCTCGAAACTCATCATTAGTCACTTGCTCGGCCAAAGGGTTGAGCAGCACTAGGGAAACTCTAGTCTCATATTCTCACGAACATTCCTATTCCTTCTCGTAGGATTCCTTCGTGGAGGCATATTCTGAAAAGCATAAATATGGATTAGGAGATAAATACACCTAGACTTACACTTTATCGCACAACTTTAGAGTAATGAAAGAAGTGAAATTTCCTAAACATCTTATAGCCTCTCATTCATAAACATGGCGCGCTTCACACTCATGAACAAGACTCTACTCGATGTGGCTTATGAGATACCATAGGACCTTTCTAAACCGTGCTCTGAATATAAAGTTTGTCATGACCCAGGGGTACACCCTATATGTAACATGGCGTATAGGACCTCGAGAGGCCCCATACAAGCCACTTAACATTCATAACATAAGAAATAGAACCAAAAGAGATAAAGAAATACATTTCAAGTCCAACATTTTTTTTTTATAAAAGTAAAGCAGAAGTCTAAACACTTTGTCTCAATAGCCATCTAATACAATAGAATGAAATTGGGCCTAGCCCATACATCATGTACAAAACAAAATGTAAGAAAGAAACTAAAAATAATGAGAATCTGTCCTCGAAGCATGAGGACTCTCCAAAGCTCATAAATCTCTCAAGTCAACCTCTAGCCACGAAACTGAGAACCCTGAATGATAGCCATGCATAAAACATTTAAATCATGCTAAAATGGGGACATTTTCATAACTATGCAATGATCAAGCTAAAATATGTATTTTGAGAGTTAGAAACATAAATAACATGATCAATACAAGTTAACATCATCTTTGAACATATGCGAGATACTTATTGAAGTAACCTTAGTTCATTATTATTGTGGGAATGAGCCTTAACCGACAAAAAGAATATGTGAGCTATAACATGATCCCCCGGTGACTCCCATACCAAAAAGGGTTGTCCTACTTGCCAAGGTAGAACCATGAACTTCTAGCTTAGGTGGATCCACTAGCTAATGTCTATCTAGACAATCATCCTATAGGGGCACATAGGTAAGGGATGAGGAGATTGCTTCTAGAAACCCGTCCTCTACTTATGAGAGAGCTTTCATCTTAATATCCTCTCGGTGCTAAGCATAAATCCCATGGAATAGTCATTTCTCACTTGTTCTTATTATCCATGAAAAGGAACGTCATCTTACCAATCCATGCTAGGTCATAAGTCATCCATGGAAATGTATCATTCAATTATCAATCCATGCTAAGTCATTATCCATGGGAAGGCACGTCATCTTGCTAATCCAAGCTAGGTTTCATTAGGATAGCTCTTAATCTTTGATTCAATTAGGTGAGAAGACCTTTCAACCTTAGAATCCTTATTATGTGAGAAAACCTTTCATAATCATGCTTTCATGTGTATATGAGGAAAAACCTTTCAACTACACAACAACATCATCATTAATACTTTACTCTCAAAGCATCTTTAAAGCATTTGCTTAGATTTCATAAGAATATGCATAATTTCATAATTCATCTTTCAAGGTTCAAAACTCACTTTCAATCACAAACATCTAGAAATTATGGGTTAGATATGGGTTCATAGAAATTCATCATAAAATCATATAATTCTATCAATTCATGTTTGATTTCATAAAAATATTCTTTCATAATTCAAACCCACATTATTTCATCATAATTGGAAAATATGGGATTTACATAGGTTCATGGGGATCATCATAAAAACCATAGTATTTCATCAATTCATCCATAAGAAATCATAATTCAGTCATTTAAATCAACATTGAAGAGAACCCACGGCAATTGAAGAAAACCTAACTCAATTAGGGATTTCTAACTTCAAAAATAGAGGAACTTGGGAACTCCATGGATGGAAGGAAGCCATGGATAAAAACTATCATACCTTGATGCCAAAATCTTGAAAGCAATGGAGGATTTGGAGGATTGATCTTGAAACCCTATCTTTCTTCTTCAATTTCGAGAGAAAGAAACATTTGAGAGGAGGAACTTGATCTTCTTTTGGAAATTTAAGAGAATGAATTTAGTTTGGGTGATTTGGGGGTTTAGAATCATTATATAAGGCTTTGGGTAGAATGAAAAACAACATTGTATTGAGTTAAAATAATTGGGAAAAGACCCAATAACCCCTGACTTAAAAACTGCCGAATTGGCTCACTGGAAGCCCATCACAGGTCATCATGACCACCACGGCCCGTCAAATGGGTTGTAAAGAAATTTTACCTGACAGTGCTTCACTATTTCGGGCATAAGTTTTTACTCCGAAATGGGAATTGGGCAAACTCGGTGGCATTGGAGAGAGGATTTAGAGACCTTTAATTTGATAGGTCATAGGCCACCTAATTCTCTTTTAGCTAAAAGATATGATTGTTTTAACTTGACCCTAAACTCTAAGTCTAAGGAAAACCCTTCACGAATGACTTCACAATTCGTGTGAAGCTTCACGAACCGTTTTGATGCACGTGGTGCTCAACCAGTGTCTAGGGGAGGACCCTTACTTACAACCACTTGTACGACCCATCTGGCTCTTCATGAGCCGTCTAGGGGCTCCTAAGAGGAGCCTGCCTTGGGGAGCATACTACCTACTCCTTCACGAGCACCACCACGAGTCGTGGTGCCCTTTATGGCCCGTGAAGGGCTCCATGAAGGGTGCCTTGGCTTAGTGGAGGGTTGGTGACCTCTTACTTGACTCCCTTTCTAGACTCTTTCATTCCGGGATGTTACATGAGAGGTAGAGATTGTCCCACTAAGTGTGCCATAATTTGTAGACAATAAAATTCGCGTCGTGAAAACCAATAATCAAAAATGGAAAATTATGCAACAATCATTTTATTGATTTAAAGTACGAGTGTTACAATCTCTATGATTCCTCTGAATTTGCCTTTTCAAATATAAATTCAAGGGCTCTTGAGCTTAATCTTGAATTTGTCTTGAACTTGATCTTGGATTCAAGGGCTTTAAAGTTTGTTCTTGAATCTTTGATGAATTTGAACTTGAACTTGAACTTTATCTTGACTTTTACTTGAATTCAAGAGCTTCGAGCTTGTTTTTGAATCTGATGGTCTTGATCTTGATCGTTCTTGAACTTGAATACTTGAATTCTTAAACTTGTGGCTTATAGAGAATTTTATGGTGTTTGTACCACAAACATTCTCTAGCTTCTTGTTTAGAATTTTCGGTCCCCTTTCTAAACTATGAGGACCCTATTTATAGTTTAAGAATAGAGAAGTTGTGATTGGAACATGATTCCCTTCGGCCAATCAGATTTAAATGACATGGCATATGGGCATTATGGAGCGGGCTTGTCATCTTTGACACATGTCATGATCTTATTGGCTTCTTGTTTGACTTGGCATGCCATGTGATTCGCCACGTGACACCAAAAAAAGGGGCATCTAGGATGAGATGACATTGGACTTAGCAAATTGGGCTCATCTATTGTAGCCCAAATCAATTAACTTCGGCTTCAATTAAATCCATATTTATTGGACTTGAATAATTAGCCCAATTATATTAATCCATACTTTATTTGGACTAATATATTCATGAATTTAACATAATCCAAATATTTTATAAATTTATATTTAATAAATTTTAAATGATTACAACCACAACGATACATCGGTGTTTATAAGTCGTACATGTACTAAAAACTATGGGGTGTTACATATGTCCTATGAATATAGTAATGGAGAAGCCATGAGTGAGATGTGAGAACTCTATTGAAGAAGCACTGGCAGAAAATAGAACTTCAACTAAGAGTTGTGAACATCGATAAATGAAAGTTTGAATGGAGACAACAATGACTAGTGTTCGTGAGAAAGAAATGATAAGACGAAAGAGAGAAAAATTCTAAAATTATAAATTTTAGAGATGTGTCCAAGGTTATACATGTTTTTTTAAAGATTTTATTGCTAGATTTTGAAATTGAATGTTATTGTTTTGTTAGTGTAATAAATATGAGTTTTATTTCATGTAGTTATGAAAATCTCTTTTTTTTAATTATTATTATTATTATTATTGTTATTATTATTATTATTATTATTGTTGTTGTTATTATTATTATTATTATTGTTGTTGTTATTATTATTGTTACCATCAATATTCCATTCATAACTGTGTTCATGTTCTTCCAGCAAAACATATTGTGGAGTGGGCCTAGGATAGTAAAACATCCTTTGGACCGGTTTTCTAGCATATTTTTCTTATATTTTATTAATATCATCAGAAAAGCTATTATTAACGTAACTAAGTTCTCCTTTGGAGAAGTTGTCAGCATTTACTGGATGTACTCCTCCTGTGAACCTTTTTTCTAAGAACTTTTCAAGATCTGAATAATCCTTGATCTTAAAATCTTCAATTTCTGGCAGGGGTTGCAAGCTACTATGAGCTATCTTTTCTTTACCCTTGATTTTTGTAGGCAATAAAGATATTATTTTATCCACCTTATCATGTAAATAAATAATATGTTCACCCAAAATACTCATATAAATATTAGCGTAATTATTTTTCTTAATCATGACATTAGCATGTTGTGTAGTAACTAAAGCAGTATCATTTTCAAATAATTTTGAAAAAGCATTAAAATTAACAATCTTATCATTTTTATTAATTTGGAAAGATTGTAATGGAGGGAAAACAGATTTAGTAATTTCTCCGTTACTTAACATAAAATCTCTTTCTAACATAGAGATATAGTTATGAACATGTTTACACATAAACCAAGATACGAATGGAACTAATTTATTAATCTTTGAATCAACAATATCTTTACAGAATTCTTCTTGGAATTCATATTGCTCATTTTTATTAAAATTCTGGAAAAACCATTTTCTAAATAGTTTTCATTTTTTTTGCTGAAAATCTTTAGCGATTCTTGCTCTTGCCGGGAACCCAGGCTAAAATCAATTTGCTTGTCAGACATCATAAACAAATTTTTAAGTCGTTAATCCATCTGGAAAATTCATTTCAGATTCAATTATATCTAAATCTGAACTAGGTCTGGGAACAGGTCTAGCAATATTATCGTTATCCATTTTTATATTATCGCACCTACAAGTTTCTCTAATTTGAGAGGTAGATGCCCTAGAAGGAATTTGCACATTATAATCCATAGGAGAAATATAAGATGAATTTGATCTAGTAATTCTAGAAGACATGCTACGGTTATCAATAAGCATGTTAACCAGTTCTGAAAATCTAATTTTTATAGTTCAATCATTCAATTGTTCAATTTCAGAAACATCCGTATTAATATTATTTTGGGGTTAGGTAGCGTTTTCAATAACCCACTCTTGTGGAAAATCAATTTCTTCCCACTTGATGGGTCTTCTAGTGACTACCTTAGATTTATCAAAATTAGTTTCTATGAGAATAGTTTCATTTTTAAAATCAATTACTTTGCACATAGGATTCAAAGTATGCAAGATTTATAATATATTCTATAACAAATACAAACAACTTCAGTGCCAGACATGTAATCATAACCATGAAGTTTAACATTTAATATAAGAGAACTTAATGAATTCCCATCCTGCAAAGAAATCTGCAAGTTAGGATATGCATTAAAATATACTGGTCCATACACAAGACTAGTTTGAATTGTCCCTATAAGAGACTTTTTCCAATTATGATTTCTGCCATCTCGTAAAGCTGCTATAAAACTTTCTAGTAAACCTCGCAAAGTAAGAGGCTTGAAAGCCACCTGTACTAAATCGATATGCATAAACCGATAAATATCCCTATAAGGGGCCAAATCATTATCAGATAATAATCTAAAAGTCTGATTATCACTATCAATAATAATCGTTTCTTCTGTGGTGTTGACCACTTGTTTGAGAACTAATTTCTCAAAAGTGCCCATTTGATATATAATTCTAGGCGATATTTTTGGAATAGTCCACTTATTAAGTAGATCTAGGTGTTGTGGTATATCATATTCTTCTTTTCTAATATTTTTAACAGTAGACTTCTTTCTCATGATATTCATTTTTAACAAGTTGTGTTGAACTATAACACCTATAATTACTATAAGTCCATGGCTCTGATACCACAATGTCAACGGATCGCACAGTCAGACTGTTAGGAACCTTTATGGACATAGTTTTAATCTGGTAACAGTGTATGAAAGTCCATACTATCCGAGTCCGCCCTTCACATGGGTAATCCAACGGATTCATTAGGCGACCTTTCATAAACCGGCCTGGTTAAACTATATCTGACCTTAGTCTAACTATTTAATTTGTCTGCATAATAGACACAGTGCCATGTTATAGTAATCTAGTATGCTATGGTTCAACACAAATAGTTTAGCCCATCATGGGGCTTATGTTCATAAAGGAAAATCAAATTAATAAAAGAATCGTACCTTGAGACGATATCTTCGAAACCAAAGTGCAAATTTTATTGAAACTTTGAAAACTGAGAAAATATTACAAAGAGAGAGATATAGAGAGTGAGGGGGTTCTAAAATCTGCATCTAACTAAACACACTTCCTTCACTTATATAGTGGTGGAAGGAATCTCCAAAATATAAAAAAATATAAATAAATTAGCCCACATCTTTATAATGGCCATTTATACAATAAAGAGGCCGACACACCCATATGGCCTTTTATTCTTCTACATAAAGTATCTTGGCCTCATTATATGTGGCTGACATCTTTATCAAAGTAACTTTAATTATTTTGGCTCCTTATGACACCAAATATGCCGATAGTTATACTTTTTCTTTTCCTTTGCCAACTGCACTTGTACTCGAACATTCTTCGATTTGTTTTTGATAATTTTGTAGGATAGCTTCAATGTCGATTCTTCATCACTATCCACATTTTGTCCTCCTCCTGCTAAACAAGCTTCTTCTTTTTCATCATTGGTATGACTGGCTGATGCCATAGAAGTATCATCTTTTAATTCAACATCAAGATTTTTCATTAAATCCCTTTTCACTTCCTACATATAAATTGCTATTGTTTCCGACTTCGAAATTAAGCCCTTCTTCATTTGAATTTTTCTAATAATTTTTTTGAATGGACTAAAATCATCCGTCGCCGATGAGTCATTAGTGGTGGAATTATAATAATTACTTATTTTTACATTTATTAAACCAAGGATTTCCTATCCATGCATATGTCCGTCCTGATTTTTCTGTAATAATTTACTCCAGAATTTTGTATAAAAAGTTCTTTGCAAGCATGAGAATTCATTAGAAGTAGAATTAACTTCTATCGACCATTTCAAGATCCATGGAATAGAGAATTCAATGAAGAAGTACATTAGTGACATTCCCTCAAAGAATATATTATTTTCTAGTAAATTTATAATCTTTGGGGAGATATCTACCCACTGTAAATATAATTTTTTATAAGATTCTGGTAAAATTTTCATGAGGGGCCATATAATGTCCACCATCTACAAAACCAATTGGAAATATTCCTATCAAATATATTAGAACATATCTTGATAAACCATGAATTCTTTCTATTACCATTTTCATATAATAAGGCTTTATTAAAGCCATCACTATAGTCCCAATAATTATACTTTACTACAACTTTGTGTTTTGGATGGATATAATCCATTTCTTTCAAAGGGCTTAAAACCCATTCCTTTGGTGCCAAGACCTTTTTAATGATAAATTTAGAGAAGTTATAAACTTTCTTTGTATTGGCTGGGTAAAAATGTTGAAATTCACATGGCCTAGTAGCTGAGAGTATAATCTCATAATGCATCATATATTTGTATGCCGGAGTGGAATAACTTACCGTATCTAGGTACCTGGACATTATTTGCCAAGGTTCATCTTTCCATCTTAAGTCACTGTTTTCCAATAGAAGTATAACTTCTTTCTTATCATTTAAATCAAATACTTCAGTATTCTCATCATCAGTAGGATAGTAGAATAGGATGGTATAGCATTTTCCCCTTGTTTTTTGGATTCTATAAAATCCAAAAATTCCTTATACATGGGGTGGGTAATATCGATACCACTGGTTCTACTGGAACTTGACGATCCGCCACTAATATTAGCGGTTATTAGTTGCTTATTTCCATGTTGAATGAGGATATGGCCTCTTCTGCCTCTTGCCACGCTACGTCCTCTTCCTCTTTGTGGAGGGGGACTATGATGGTCTCATTCTGCAAGAATACATAATTAAATATTAGTTTAAATATTCTCTAGTAAGGAAATATGGAAGACTATTATCTTCACCCTTTTTGTATTGTATTTCAAAATCAAAAGGAGCTAATAATGCTTGCCATCTTGCAAACATCTGTTTAGACACATTATGTTTACAATCTTTATTAAACATAAACTTAGCTACAGGGCAATCAATTTTTATTAAAACTTTTGATTATAAAGATCACCTTGGAATTTAAGCACACATTTTACTATAGCCAAAATTTCTTTAGCTACAGTGGCATAATTTTTCTGGGCTGTATTCCATTTGCCCAAGTAAAATTGAACTATGTAATGACGTTTATTATCTGGACAATATTGAGTCAATACTCCGCCATATCCTACATCTGAAGTATCTGTTTCGAATTTTTTAGCCCAATTTGTATTGGCTAGGGTTAAACAGGGAGGGGTTTTAACCATTTCCTTTATTCGTTTGACTGCTTCAGTATGATTATCTGACCATGCCTTAGGATTATTTTTAGCCTGTCATATAAAATTGCTGTATCTTTTGCTAAATCCTTTAAAAAAAAGAGCAATATAATTAAGACTCCCAAGAAATCTCTGCAATTGAGTCTTGTTAGTAATAATATCAGGAAATTTAGAATCAAATTCAATACTTCTATTTATAGGACTAATATTTCCTCTTTCTATATTATGTCCAAGAAACCTAACATTTGTTTTAAACAAAGCCATCTTCGGTTGAGATAAAACCAAACCATTTTGAATAATTATTTTTTTAAATAATTCAAGATGTTTAAAATGAGTTTCCACATTTTTGGAGAATACCAGAATATCATCTATATAGACTATTATGAAATTACTATAAGGGATGAATATATCATTCATTATTTTCTGAAATTCTGATGGAGCATTTTTTAAACCAAATGGCATGACATTCCATTCAAATTTCCCCATTGGTACATTAAAGATGGTCTTAAACCTATCTGATTCAGCTATTTGAATCTGCCAATAACCTGATTTCAAATCAAATTTAGAGATTATAATAGCATCATAAACTCTATCCAATAAATCCTTCTCATTAGGGATGGGATACTTGATCCATCTTAAAGCTTTATTAAGTGGTTTGTAATTTATTACCAAACGAGGTGCTCCTCTTTCCTGTTCTGCATGTTTATTAACATAGAACGCCGTACAAGACCATGGTGACTTTGATTGCCTTATCAGGCCTTTCTGAAGTAAAGAACTTATCTCTTTTTTACACAACTCCAAGTATTCTGAGTTCATTTGGCAAGGCCTCACTTTAGTAGGAATATTATTTTCATCAAAATCATCTTCATATGGAAGACTAACTACATGCTTTTTCCTATTCCAAAAAACATTACGATGATCTCCGCAAATATCAAGAGAGAACTGATTATTTAAAATAGCAATCTTTTCTTGTAATTTAGGATTTTGTAAAATATTATCAACTTCAATACTATTAATTTCTTTCTTTATAAAATTGACTTGCTTATTTTTTGAAATCAATAATTTTTTAGCTAAATCATTTATCATTCTAGTAAATGGTTTTGTCACAAACTCGAGTATCAAGGGTTTGTTATTCCAAGTTCCTATAACTTTATTATTATCCCAATGAGTAAGTGGAAAAATATAATTTATAAAAGGGACACCCAAAATAATTTGATTGGTAATATTTTTTTACCAAAACAAAACTCTGAGGAACACAATCTTTTCCTTTAAAAATAAAAGCTTTGGGTAATTTAAATTCGATGTTCATCTTGCTACCATTAGTAGAACGAAGACTATAAGTAGTTTTATGAAAATACCTTGAAGGTATAAGTCCTTCTTGAATACAATTTAAATCTGTTGCACTATCAATAAGAGCAATAAACTCTTTTTTATAATTATAATCTATTAAAAGAGTAATTTTGGTATAAAATTTTTGTGAAGTAAAAGCTTTAAGACTGTATAAGAAATCTGATTTATTATTTTTCAAATAAAGATTTTTCATGAAATTAAGACTGTCATTTTCCCCTTCAATAGAGGAAGATGATTCAGAAGCATTTTCTAAGTCTTGACGAGTTTGGATAGCATCCAGTCTAACCTCTATCACTACATTCTTTTCTTTTAACTGTATAATATCTTCTTTGAGATTATCAATCTCTTTTTTTAAATCACTAATAGTAGTAGGAGAGCTTCTTAATTTTCTCCTTTTAAGTAAGAGATTTTTAACCTCTGTCATGGTATATGAACCTTCCTTAATAGGGATTTCCTCAGGAATATGATTCTTATTCTTACTAGTAGAAGTACTACTATTTTTATCAATAATTTGAGCTCTTATGTCTAGATCTTTAATACTTTGTAAAAGCTCCAAAACTTGATCATTATCAATGACATTGAGACTTAATTCCTTAAATTGATCATAGATCTTATAAAGATTATCTTCATCGTCATCTTTTTCACATGCCATTCCTTGTTGGCAAAGTGAACATTCATCTTTAGAAGTCATAAAGTTTTCTTGTTGAAGGGCTTTAAGATTTTCATTTGTTGAAGATCCACTACATTATCTTTCGATTCTGATTTGTCTGAACCAGAATTAAGCATGATCTTATAAAGAGAATCCTTTATATTATCATCTATGTCGAGGCTCTTAATCTTTTCCTTGACTCGACAATCTTTGGCATAATGGACAAATATCCCACATTTGTAGCAAGTATTGAATTTGCGATACTTTTTCTTTCTCTTGGAAGAGTCTCCTTTTCCTTCTTCAGCTCTTCTAAGTTTCTTCTCAATTCTCTTTTTCTTCCATTTTTTGTAATCTTTTTTTGAAGATGCTTTTTCCTAGGAGTATAATCCTTTTCTTTAGATTTTTGCTTAGGAACATCAAATGCGAATTGCTCGCAAAATTCTCCTAATTGCTTTCTTTCATTTAAGCGATGTTGCTTGATCTGCTGATTTAGCTTAATTTCGTTGCACAAGGAAAGTCCTTCCTATACACAAGCACTTATAAGCTTTCCATAAGTAAAGTTATCATAATTGATACTTGGACTATCTCCTCCTATAATATTCAGGACTAGTGTATACACTGCATTCTGGGTAACATTATCTCTTTCTTGTTTTACTGCCAATAAGACCTTATCTCTTTGATCTTGGTTAAGATAATTATCCCACCAACCTTTTAATTGGCCAGTAAATCCAGCAATTATCATGTTTGCAATAGCCTTATCACTATTTTTATTAGCTTTACAGATAGTACTGTACATAAGCATTTGATGGACTGTTGTATAAATCTGTCGGTCGGTATAACCATCAATATTCCATTCATATATTTCTTTACCATTATAACTATTAGTTATAATATGTTCAAGTTCTTCCAGCAAAACATCTTGTGGACTGGGCCTAGGATAGTAACACATCATTTGGACCGGTTTTCTAGCATATTTTTCTAATATTTTATTAATATCATCAGAAAAGTTATTATTAACATAACTAAGTTCTCCTTCGGAGAAGTTGTCAGCATTTATTGGCTGTACTCCTCCTGTGAACCTTTTTTCTAAGAACTTTTCAAGATCTGAATAATCCTTGATCTTAAAATCTTCACTTTCTAGCGGGGGTTGCAAGCTACTATGAGCTATCTTTTCTTTACCCTTGATTTTTGTAGGCAATAAAGATATTATTTTATCCACCTTATCATGTAAATAAATAATATGTTCACCCAAAATACTCATATAAATATTGGCGTAATTATTTTTCTTAATCATGACATTAGCATGTTGTGTAGTAACTAAAGCAGTATCATTTTCAAATAATTTTGAAAAATCATTAAAATTAACAATCTTATCATTTTATTAATTTGGAAATATTGTAACGGAGGAAAAACAGATTTAGTAATTTCTCCGTTACTTAACATAAAATCTCTTTCTAACATACAGATATAATTATGAACATGTTTGCACATAAACCAAGGTACGAATGAAACTAATTTATTATTCTTTGAATCAACAATATCTTTATAGAATTCTTCTTGGAATTCATATTGCTCATTTTTATTAAAATTCTAGAAAAACCATTTTCTAAATAGTTTCCATTTTTTCCACAGAAAATCTTTAGCGATTCTTGCTCTTGCCGGGGAACCCAGGCTAAAATCAATTTGCCTGTCAAACATCATAAACAAATTTTTAAGTTGTTAATCCATCTGGAAAATAAGAATCTTACACCTTACGTTTTGGAGTAGAGTCCTGATGGTCTCACTATTATCCGACCATCTTCCTGAAAAATGTTCTATAATATTCAGGACTAGTGTATACACTGCATTTTGGTAAAATATTCACTGAGGGGCCATATAATGTCCACCATCTACAAAACCAATTGGGAATATTCCTGTCAAATATATTTGAACATATCTTGATAAACCATGAATGCTTTCTATTACCATTTTCATATAATAAGGCTTTATTAAAGCCATCAATATAGTCCCAATAATTACACTTTACTTCAACTTTGTGTTCTGGATGGATATAATCAATTTCTTTCAAAGGGTTTAAACCCATTCCTCTGGTGCCAAGACCTTTTTTATGATAAATTTAGAGAAGTTATAAACTTTCTTCGTATTGGCTGGGTAAAAATGTTGAAATTCACATGACCCAGTAGCTGAGAGTATAATCTCATAATGCATCATGTATTTGTATGCCGGAGTGGAATAACTTACCGTATCTAGGTACCTGGACATTATTCGCCAAGGTTCATCTTTCCATCTTAAGTCACTGTTTTCCAATAGAAGTATAACTTCTTTCTTATCATTTAAATCAAATACTTCAGTATCCTCATCATCAGTAAGGATAGCAGAATAGGATGGTGTAGCATTTTCCCCTTGTTTTTTGGATTCTATAAAATCCAAAAATTCCTTATACATGGGGTGGTTAATATCGATACCACTGGTTCCACTGGAACTTGACGATCCACCACTAATATTAGCGATTATCAGTTGCTTATTTCCACGTTGAATAAGGATAGGACCTCTTCCACCTCTTGCCACACTATGTCCTGTTCCCCTTTGTGGAGGGGGCCATAATGGTCTCATTCTGCAAGAATACATAACTAAATAATAGTTTAAATATTCTCTAGTAAGGAAATCTGTAAGACTATTACCTTCACCTTCTTTATATTGTATTTCAAAATCAAAAGGAGCTAATAATGCTTGCCATCTTGCAAACATCTGTTTAGACACATTATGTTTACAATCTTTATTAAACATAAACTTAGCTGCTTGGCAATCAATTTTTATTAAAAACTTTTGATTATAAAGATCACCTTGGAATTTGAGCACACATTTTACTATAGCCAAAATTTCTTTAGCTACAGTGGCATAATTTTTCTAGGTTGTATTCCATTTGCCCGAGTAAAATTGAACTATGTAATGACGTTTATTATCCGAACAGTATTGAGTCAATACTCCGCCATATCCTACATCTGAAGCATTTGTTTCGACTGTTTTAGCCCAATTTGGATTGACTATTATTATTATTACTATTCTTGTTATTATTATTATTATTATTATTATTATTATTATTATTATTATTATTATTATTCTTGTTATTATTATTATTATTCCATTCTTAATATTATTATTATTATTATTATTATTATGATAAGAACAACTAATATCTATTATGGCCTATATAAGACCATAATAGATCAAACCATTAGATCATTCATGGTCTTAGATGTAGACATTCTTTTGCTTCTGATAGAAGACTGTCTATTCAACATATTTCTCCGATAGAACCTTGTTATGGTCCAGCTAGAAATCGAACTTCTTCATTGCATACTTTATCAACAATTATATCTGCAGAAAAACAAAAAATTAAAATTGATCCTCGGTTAAACATTGTTCAAACAAATGATAAATCATCTGATGTTTATGATAAAGATATTTCTTTTGTATCCGAGATGGATTTTAAACTTAATGATGCTTAATGATGAGAGAACATCAATTGATTTTAGTTCAGGTTCACTGGCAAGAAAATATATTCAAAACAAATTTTTAAATGAAAAATGGAATCGGTTTAAAATTTGGTTTTTTGACACTACAGTAGAGAAGATTTAAATAATATTTCTCAAGAATTTTATGAAACTTGTGCATTACATAATCATATTATGTTCTTTGTGCCTTGGTTTATAACCACTTATTTACTTTTATTCATCAACGTTCTTGAATGATCTTACACAAATGAATCAGGTAATATTATTCAATCCATTTATCCTCCTCAAGCTCCGTTTATTTTACCAAATAATACTGGTATTACTTTTACTGCTTTTCATAAATTTATTGATAATGAGGTGGCCGCAGTAAGTATTAATGAGATTAATCGACTTATTTCTCAAAATAATTATTTGGGTTTGTATGTTAAAGTCATTGGTGAACATATTTGTTCTCTAGATAAGAATTTAGATAATCTAACTAATTTGATTATTCAAATTGATGACAAGTTAAAATCAGCGAAACAAGTCTTTGAACAGGCTTCTACGTCCAAAAAGCCTGATGTCCCTATTCAAAGACCTCCTGAGATTCAGGATTTTATTCTTAGACCTCTTCATTATCTTGAAAGCCTTTTAGATAAAAAGTTTTCAGAATTTGGTGCAAGTGTGAAACTGATAAGCCTCGCTGAAGATTTTGCAGATGAAATGGAAGCCACTTTCGATTTCAAGACACAAGTGAAAATGGAAGTTAATAAACTTCATGGTTATCCAAAGAAGAATAGTGGTAATACGTATGCTAGAAAACCTAGTAAGCAAACTTACTATTATCCCAGACCAACTCCTCAAGATGTTTTAATAGAGGAAAGAGATTTGAATCAAACTAACACCTCTTATAGTAGAAGCGAGATTTATGAATGGAATCTCAATGGTTTGATTGATAGACAGTTAACTATTTTAGTTCATAGGATGCTTATGTATGCTACCATCTGCAAGAGCGTTAATAACACTGACAGGACTATTTGCAAAATGATTATTGCAGGTTTTACGAGTCAATTAAGAGGTTGGTGGGATAATTATATGACCCTTGATGCAAAGGCAGCAGTCATAAACTCTAAGGCTACAGCCGAAGGAGTTGATAACCTAGGATTTGCTTTAGTTAAAAATTGAGAAGACGCTGTTTATACTTTAGTCTTGACCATCCTAGAACATTTTAGTGGTAGATTTACCAATCAATGTGAAACCATTATATCTTTACTAAATGGTCTTAGATGTAGACATTTAGGTGAGTTTAGATGGTATAAAGACACTTATTTAAGTCGGGTAACGGAACTTCCCGAAAATGGCTTAGAATTCGGGAAAGCCAAATTTATTGATGGTTTACCTTCTTTATTTGCAGAAAGAGTGAAAAAGACTCTTAGAGATCCACAAGGAATTATTCCTTATAGTAATTTTACCTATGGAAACCTTATTGGGGCTTGTACGCAAGAAGGCATAAATTTGTGCAATGAGTTAAAACTCTCAAGATCGCTAAAGATGGATAAGCTTAGAGAAAAGTCTCAATTGGGAGATTTTTGTACTCAGTTCGGTTTACTAGATGCTTTTAAAGGTACCAACCGAGAAACTTCTAAATCAGAGTCTCATAGATCTCATCATTAAGAAAAAAAGATCTAGGAGAAGGACTAGAGAAGAAAGAGATAAGCGTAGGGCTCATCGTAAATCTCATAGATTTACCAAGAATAGATCAAGACGAGATCTTGATAAGATTAAGTGTTATAAATTTGGAAAATTTGGGCATATAGCTCCAAATTATAAGCTAGAAAAGCTTAAGACTCTAGAACTTGATGATGATATTGAAGAGAAGATTTATAGTTTTCTATATACTTCTGGTTTTGAATCAGATTATGATGATTCTGAAGCAAGTTATGCAACAGAGGATGAGCAACCTGAGTCTTCTAAGGTTCATCAAGATTCGAATGATGCTTGCAAATGTCATGGTGATATTTGTCACTGCGAACATGATGAATTCTACAAGCTACAATCTCAGTTCGAAGACATGAATATGTTTACTATCACTGCAGACAATGTGATAGAACTTCTAAAAGAAGTTATCGATAATACTCTTGTTGAAAAGATCATTCAATTGGCTGCTAGTAAAACTAGCTCTTCAACTAGTATTCCTAGTGATAAAAAGGTTAAATATGAATTTAATTATTCTGCTCCTTACTCCTTGTCTAAAGTCCATAATAGACTCTCTTCTAAACAAACCATGATTATTCGTGATACCTCTTTTGATGATTTAAAAAGAGAAATTGAACATTTGAAGGAAGAAATTAAATTTCTTAAAAAAATTCATATTATTTATGATCACCGTCTTACTCAGATTGAGTCTGCTAATAGCAAAGGAAAAAATAAGGTTGATGAATCTACTACTGAAGAAAATACTCTTGCCAACACTTTGAATATTAATCCGAAACAAAATATGTTTTTAGGAATGATGCAAATTGTTACAGCTCATAAATGGTATGTTAAATGTACTATATTAATTGATAATACTTTTTCTATAACTAACATTGCTATGATTGATAGTGGCGCTAATGTGAGTTGCATTCAAGAAGGTCTAGTACCTACTAAATATTTTGAAACAACAACTCATATGGTTAAATCTGCATCTGGTCATGCTTTAGATATAAAGTATAAATTATCTAATACTCGTATTTGCCATAATAAAATTTGTATTCCTCACTTCTTTTTCTTAGTAAAATATCAGTTATACCCTTCTATTATTCTAGGAACTCCTTTTATAAATGCAATTTATCCTTTTACTAATATAAATGCTAAAGGATTTTCTGCTACTTATAAAAATCAAGATATTAGTTATACTTTTATCACCGAGCCTATTTCTGGAGATATTAATGCTCTAATTGAAATGAAATAAGAGCATGTTGATTATTTACAACTTGAGATATTTAGTATGAATATATTCAATACTTTAAAATCTGCTAAAGTACAGGAAAAAATTAAACTCATTTCTGAAAAAATGGCCATTGGTATTTGTGCTGATCATCCTAGTGCCTTTTGGAATCGGAAAAAGCATATTGTAACTCTTCCATATGAAGATGATTTCTCTGAGGAAAATATCCCTACCAAATCACGTCCTTGTCAGATGAATACCGAATTGGTTGAATTCTTCAAAAAGGAAATTGATAATTTATTACAAAAAGGTTTGATAAAGCCTTCTAAATCACCATGGTCGTGTACTGCTGTTTATGTTAATAACGCATCAGAAAAAAATAACTTGTCCTATGTTATTTAAATTATAATTATTTACTCAAAAGCTTTAATTTAGTAATATTAATTCTATTTTACAACATCATATACTATATGTACGATATGCACGTGCCGTAAAACTAGTATATATATATATATATATATATATATATATACACACACACACACACATATATGATAAAAAATTCTCTTCTTGGAAGTTAGTCCACGATGCGGAGACGCATTAAAATAATTGGTCGCGAAATAACTTTTGAGGAAGAGAGGTCCGTGACCTCTCCGCAACGTGAGGACAACTTTATGAAATGGGGAGGCAGGTGCGCGACGCGGAGCCTAGTGCCAAATTTGCCCAACTTTTTCCTTTTTCGTTTTTAACCCCAATTCACCTAAACTCGGTTGTTTTTCTCAATTCCTCTTTAGATTTAGATACCCAGCACATGTACACTAGAATCTAACTCTAATCCCTCTATAAATCAACACATTAACCTCAAGAACTCCTGAATATCAGCCCAATTCAAGGACGAAAGCAAATTCATGAATACATAACAAGAGCATCAAAGCTTCAACCTTTAGAACGAATTTAAAGCTGAAATTAACATGATTGACATGTGGGTGAACAAACCCAACCCTATGGAATCTTACATATCTGAAAGAATTATCCTCTTGAAGCAACTTGAAGGAAAACCTTTGAAAGTTGAACCCTAGCCTTAGTGTTTTCTTGAATCCCTTGAGTGTAGAATTTTTGGAGTGAATGAGAGGGTTTGATTTATGAAAAATTGATTTTCTACACGTTTAGGGTAATTTAGATGACATCCTAAGGGTTTTTAGGACTAAAATACCCTTAAAGAAATAATTAAAATCAGCTGAGAGTCGGAAAAAGTTTTCACCAGGGAGTGAGGTCCGTATTGGCTCCGTAACGCGGAGCCATAGCGGAGCTGTTGCTAGGTGTGGGAGTCATTAGTAAATCAGTCATACCTTTTTACTCAGATCTCGGAATTTAGCAAACTCGGTGGCGTTGGAAAGATGATTCGAAGGGCTTTAATTTTTATAGCTTGTAGCTCACCTAAATCATCGTGTACTAGGATTTATGGTCGTTTGAAGTTGACCCAAAATTTAAGAAAAACTCGGAATGACTTCAATGCTGTTCTCTTAGGTTCTTCTTGGAACTTAAGGTGCTACATCTAGTGAACTTAATACTCAAGAAACTTTAAATTTCCTTCAAAAATCTCACTCACTATAAAGAACGGTTCGAGTCTTAGCTCAAAAAATTTCTGTGGTGTTATAGTATCTCTCCCTTGGGATCATTCGTCCTCGAATGACGAATGGATTGGGTAGAGAATGGGGTTACTCTTACTAAAGTCTGAGTCTAATGGTATGCTCTTACTATATTCAAGCTTAACCCGAATCCTTAAGTTCGGATTATATACCTCTCTATAGGAAATCTCATCCCAACTATTACTCTCTACCACCATATTGGGCTCATATCAAGAACCACCAAATATTTAACAACACCACATTCAAGCTTAGTACTCTAACAACTCTATGGACTCCTACTAATCAGCCCCTTAAGAAATTATCAACACTTGACTTGATTTCTCCTCTTATCATCTCCCCCTTGGGTCTAAAGCTAATACTTGAAATCTATGGACTTATTACACATTAACAACTCAATTATGCTATCTAGGAACACATGGAAAATCATAACTTAATTGGAACCTCATCTGGTAACATACCATCTCGGCACACCTCTTAATGCTCTTGTTACTCTTGTGACTTAACCACACTTCACTACCCTTATCTAAAGGTTAGGGTCTCTCACTTCTACCACTCATACTATTGCAGCTAAGCACCTCAATTCTTCACCTACTTTATGTCAAGTCTTCTAGATCAAATATCAACACTAACATCATCACCCTCATGTTGTCATTCTTTTTATCATGATACTCATCTCAAATTCAAGCTTAATATTTATGACTAAACCCGAATATCAATAAGATTGCTTACTTACTATACTAACTTACAACTTCTTGATGCAAAGTTAATAATCACTCTCCCACTAAAAATTTATGACAAATAGTCAATCCTCACCTCTTAGTATTCATACTTATAATTTACTATCACATTTACAATCACAACTTGTGTACTATGCACTCATTCACTATACACCAATGCCTAATTAGTTCTATAACACTTTGAATATGATGGGCTCTCCCTCAAAATCATAAGCCTAGCTTAGATCTATCACCTCATGAATACTCCTACTCTTCTATACAACACTTACACATGGTCTTTACCTACACAATGACACTTCATCACAAACTCCTTCTAGCTACAACACACACTACCCCCAATGATGGAATCTTCAAAACTCATCACTTCTTAGTCTACCCATAAGGGAAAACTCGTCATTACTAACTTACTAGGTACATGACTATAGTAACATAGCTTGTCATAACACCATCTCCCTTACTTAGATTACTAAACATCTACATACTTTCCTCTTAACTCTGGGCTCTTTCACTACTACTTCTCATGATCTCATAATTCATGTTACCCTTCAGGGTGAAAATACTACACAATCTCTAAACACACTTCCTCATAAGGATCTCAGTTGAAACAAGGCTTAAGGAAAAGAGTACAACTTACTTTTAGCTCAAACGTACGATTCAAATAAATATGGGTGCATTCCTCTGCAATTGAACACTTCACTTACTCTTGGACTTCTCTTAAGTCCCTTTGGAGTCTCATGACTTCCTCAAAACTCTTGCTAAAAACAACTCATCGATAAAGAACTGACTCTGCTTTTCAACCACCTCTAGTATAATGGGTAGTTGAATGAACGAATAGGAGAAATGTAGGAGTAAGAATAAAATATCTCAGACATAGCTCTATTGCACGATTAAGAGTATGAATGAAGGGAACTTTTTCTCAAATGTCTACAGTCCCTCGTTTATAAAAGCGGGGCCCTCATAACCATAAACAAGATCCTATTGACACGGCTTCGTATACTCCCTAGGAAACTTGAACTCGGTGCTCGGATACCAAGTTTGTCACGACCCGAGTCTACACCCTGGATGTGGCCGGCACTCGAAGATCATTGATGGTCCCCAAGTGAACCCTCCTCCTGACAGACTACAAACAAACAACTAACTTAAGCATGCAAAGGCCTAAAACTGAATAAAATTCAATAAACTTAACTTTTTAAAACTTCAACTCAAATGGACAACTTAGAATAAAATAATATATTCAACTTGCCATAAATACGCAACTTATGTCTTTAAAACATTTAATAAAATAAATGAATAATACAGACTTCTCAACTATACTGAATATCTATGAAGCCTCTAACTGATAAACATGGAAGTCGGGACAAGACCCACGACATCCTGACTGAACTAAAAAGTAAATGAAATCCTTCTGAAGCAAGGAGGCTCACCATAGCTAGCTCGAACTCTCGGATGTATCAACGAAGCTCCTGTTGATGATTCTGAATACCTGTGTCTGCATCATGAGAAGATACATGCCAAATGGCTCAGTACGTGGAATGTACGAGCATGTAAGAGGAATTCTAAAGCATAACATAAGCTTGAACGAATCTGAAAGGAACTGAAGAACCTACCTGGCCCAACTCAACTCAACATAACTGAACTCATTTCAATATAAAGCAGTTTAAAACAAGTGCAATATAAAGAAAAATGAAAACTGTTTAATACATGAGGTTAACTCATAATCATAATATCATAAAAGACAAACCATGCTGCCTCTCAAAGTCTAATTATGCAATGCATGAATGAAGTCCCATACCCCCATTCATACTAAGTGGAACCCCTTGAGGAACCATGCAAATACTGTTATGGGAGTTTCGCTAATCGACAACCATCAGAAAAGAGCTATTGTGATGATGCATCGATCTTCTGCACGTTGTCAACGCATCCTATACCCGACCAAATATATAGGACCTAAATTACTAAGTGGATCCACTAGTCTATGCGAAAAAGATTGATCTAAAAAGTATGACCCTTTTCTACCCATGATGGCTACACGGTTTAATGGGGCTGATAGTTGTATGAACTCTTCCCCATCGGTTCTCAATACTACTCCTAAAAATATTACATTATATTAGCTGTTTATGTTTAAAAACATACTTCTTATGTGATTTGAGATTAGTGATCAAAAACTTAGCTCAAAGGGTATCTTGGAAATTAAAGTTTCCCCTCTTGGTTCATTTAGAAAGCAATTACTCTTTTCTGAAAACTAGCCTGAAGGCTCTTTGGAAATATCAGTTTCTGTTCTTATTTAAATGTTAAAACATTTTAAATCTCTTTGGGAATACTTAGTCCCCATATACTTTTTGAAGAAAAGAACTTCAACTTTACCCTTTACTGCACTCAAAACTTAAGTCTAAAAACAAATTTAAAATGTTTGTAAATGACTTCTTACAATATGGTTCATGCTGAATTATGGACATGAACGACTCAATACAAGGTTTTCAATAACCATACATAGAACTCAAATACTTGGAACTCAAGAACTTCAAAGATACTTTTCATCTCAAGACTGTTTGACTTATAATATTCATGCGGAATTATGAGCTTGAAATATTCAACTCAAGGAGTCAAAGATACTTCTCAAAAGGGATTAGGGACTCAACACTTTAAGGCTTAGAACATGAAGATACCACTTTTTTAAAGATGCTCGACTTACGAAGTTCTTGCAAAATTATGGACATGAAACAACTCGACTCGATGGTCTACATAACTATATGGAACTCATGTATAGTTGATCTCAAAGGATTCACAATTGAACTCAAAGACTTTCTTGAACTCTACTCTTAACTATCTCTTGAGTGTGAATTATGAATTCAAGAGTTATGGTTCATGATAAGAAAGATCTCATGATGACAAGGTAGACTCATGAATACATTATTCTCATTCTCATACTCACTTGCTCGAGTCTTGAAACAAATTATTAGAATTTGTAGAAGACTCCTCAAAAAGGACTTAAAAGAGTTTCTTAGAATGTTCGAAACGATTCTCAAAAACTTAACTCTTAACTCTACCTTGAACTTGAATTATGGATTCAAGGTTGTGATTTGTGATACGAAAGATCTCATGGTGTTTAGTTTAGATAGCTAAACATGACAAAAGATAAAAAAGTCTCTTCTTGGAAGTTAGTCCACGATGCGGAGACGCATTAAAATAATTGGTCGCGAAATAACTTTTGAGGAAGAGAGGTCCGTGACCTCTCCGCAACGTGAGGACAACTTTATGAAATGGGGAGGCAGGTGCGCGATGTGGAGCCTAGTGCCAAATTTGCCCAACTTTTTCCTTTTTCGTTTTTAACCCCAATTCACCTAAACTCGGTTGTTTTTCTCAATTCCTCTTTAGATTTAGATACCCAGCACATGTACACTAGAATCTAACTCTAATCCCTCTATAAATCATTAACCTCAAGAACTCTTGAATCTCAGCCCAATTCAAGAACGAAAGCAAATTCATGAATACATAAGAAGAACATCAAAGCTTCAACTTTTAGAACTAATTTAAAGCTGAAATTAACATGATTGGTGTTTGGGTGAACAAACCCAACACTATGGAAGCTTACATACCTGAAAGAATTATCCTCTTGAAGCAACTTGTAGGAAAACCATTGAAAGCTGAACCCAAGCCTTACCGTTTTCTTGAATCCTTTGAGCGTAGAATATTTGGAGTGAAGGAGAGTGTTTGATTTATGAAATAACTAATTTTCAACACGTTTAGGGTAATTTAGATGATCTCCTAAGGGTTTTTAGGAATAAAATACCCTTAAAGAAATAATTAAAATGAGCTGAGAGTCGGAATAATTTTTCACCAGGCAGTGATTTTCAGACACAAAGCTAGGATAGAAATGGGAAATCGAGACACACAAACAAGAAAGAGAAAAGAAAGACAAAACCGACGATAGACAATGCTACTCGACAATTCACCAAGTTGCCACCCTATCGCCAAAAGTTACAGAACGCCGAGGTTGAAATTATGGGTAACTTAGGCGAGTTGCAATTCCACTCAATGCTTCACCGATTGTTTTGGCAATGGATGACCAGGACACCAAATGTATGGATGAAGATCCAGATAGTGCCAATGGGCGAGTGGAATGGAGAAAAGACGCATCACTGAATCGCTTGGAGATCCTAATATGGCTCACCTAAAATTACAGTGGCCGGACTAAAAAGAGGTGAAAAATAACGGAAGGATGAAGGGAAATCAGTGAGTCATCGAATGGTCGATGAAGCCCGACTTACCTCGCCGATTGAACCCAAACAGCTTCGCATCAAACTTGCATAAATTAATTTTTTCAGGAGAGAGAAGGCATTCAACAATGTGAGAAACACAAAATAAAGAGTGAAAACACTACCATTGTGGATTTCAAGTGATTTTAGCAAGGTTTTCATTGAAATTTTGCATTAGAGAAGATTGTATTTGATTTTGACTTTCAATTTTCGTTATTACCTAGCTATGGGAAACATGGCAGATCTTGATTTTCCTCTTTTCGCTATGATGGGGTTTTGACTATGTGACCAATTATTGAGTTTTACTAAGTGGGTGTCATTGATTTGTGAATAATGGTTTTAATTTGAAGTGGGTATGAATTGACGATGCATTTTAAGGTCGTCTTGCATGATTAGTGTAACTAGTTTAGTCTTTTGTGCTTGCTCGAGAGAGAAGTGAAGAGCCAAAGTAGCTTGTTTAGCATCCTTAGTAATGGGTATCCATGATTTCAGATTGAGAAAGTGAAACATGGAATCTATCCTTTGTATCTAGCTCGCGAGAGTGGATTCGATGAGGATGAGGGCTGGGCATCTTCCATCTAGTGTTGAAGTTTGAGAGAATTCGACAAAGATAAGGTAATTGTTTGAGAGAAAATTGCTTTACATATAGTCCGACCTACCCACTACAATTTATCCCAATGTGAGCATAAATATTCACCCACTAAGTTGAATTCAATAATTGGTTGGTTCAATTCCCCAAGTGTTACTTCATTATTTGATTATCTCATATTAAGTGATGAATTGGATTGATAATTATAACTTGAAATTTGAAGCTTAAACCAAAAAGGTACAGTAAGTGTTTAGTTGAAGAGATTGTTGTCATACTTCTATGATTGAATTATAAGGAGATGCTACTCTCTGTGGGATCGACCCCAACTAATTTAGCTGGGTTATATACTGACTAGCGATCGTTGACACTCAGAACAAGATGAAGTGTCTTTGAAACGTTAATCACAATAGCGCCGCTGCTGGGGAGTAGTGTTACTTAGAATTCTTTGTTTGAAGATTTGATTTGTGAATTGTTTGGCTGTAGTTGAATTGTCTTAGGCTGCATTGCGTAGTGTTGGTTAGAATACATAGAAGTAAAAATGAGTATGGAAAAGGTGAATGGTAGTCAAGCTGGTCATCGGGATGGTATCGATGATATCAATAGTGTTTACAACCCATCTCATGCAGGTGAAATGGGTGCAATTTCCATACCACAAGCTAATGAGAGGACTCTATGGGTGAAATATTTGAGGTCACTCGCACGACTCTTCATCTCCTCCAAATAAGAGGACTCTATGGAGGGCTAGAGCACAAAGACCCGCATGAGCACGTAAGAAGTTTTACAGAGGTGTGCATCCCGTTGTCATTCAAGAATGTGTCACAAGAGTCAATCTGGCTTCCGTTATTTCCACTATCTTTGACGGGGGAGGCTATCAAGTGGTTGACCGAGTTACCAAATAACTCCATCACATCATGGGAGGAGTTGATTATAGAATTCAATACAAGATTGTTTTCCCCATCAAAGATGATAAAACTTACAGACAACATTCAAGGTTTCAAGCGATGGAAGGGTGACCCCATTTATGAAATGTGGATGAGGTTTAAGAAACCCTTACTTAAATTCCCAACTCACATATTACGAAATGATTTACTACTCCAATATTTTTATCGGAGTCTTGATTCTGTTAATAAAGGGGTGGCTGATCAATTGGTACGAGGGGGAATAATGTTACGATCATTTAAGGTGGCATCATTTCTTCTTGATGACATGACTAAAATAAATCAAGCTGGTACACCCAAGAGGATCAAGTCTCTCCATTTTGTTTTAGATTGACACAAGAACAACTTGATAAAGAGAGAGAGAGAGAGGCATGAAAACATCAAAAAGATGTTGACCCAAAAGGAATTACTACAAAAGCATATGATAGAGAATGTGGAAAAGCCAAAGGGGACTTGTGGAGTGTGTAGAGTAGAGGAGGGTTCTTCCTCAGGTTACTCAATGCCCGAGGAGAATTAAGGTTGGAACTCCAAGATATACGAGGAGGGTTTCTACCCACGTTATTTATAGTGGGGTGGGAATCAAGGTTGGAACTATCACAAGAGGGAAGAGCAAATAAAGTACTATCATGATTGGACCTAGCAAAGTGACTATTGGAGAAGGGAGGAGGACCATGAAGAGAACCACATTCAACTAAGTGAGAGCCCAAAATCGAAAGGGAGTGCAAGCAGTCCCCAAGTCAACGACTTGCTATCATACATTCTTGATAAAGTTGAATGTTCGAATAACTTGTTAAAAGGGATAAAAGCTGATGTTTCATCTTTGAACAATAAAGTGAACTCTCACGCAGATCCAATTAAGATACTTGCAGGTCAGTTCAGTTTACTTTCAACACAATTGAAACCAAAGATGGCAATAGAAGATGATGATAGAGGGTTGGTTGTGGTTACTCATAGTGGAAAGGTAGGAATAGGCAATGAAGAAGATCAAATGCATTAAGAAGACAAAGCTATAGAGGAAGAAGAGACACAAAAAGATGTGGAGAAACACAACCCACCACAAAAATTATGCAACCTTTGCCCAAAATATCGCCTCTATTTCCTAACATCTCAAGAAGAAGAATGAGGATGAGAAGTTCAAGAAGTTTTTATCGGTGTTCCAGACTCTATCAATTAATCTCCCTCTCGTTAAAGCATTGTTGGAAATGTCGGGTTACGCCAAGTTTATGAAGGAGTTAGTCACAAAGAAAAGGAGCTTCGATTTTGAGACCATCGAAGTTTCAGATAGTTGTAGTGCAATTATGACTAAGGAGCTGATAAAAAAGAGATGATCTAGGAGCGTTCACCATCCCTTGCACCATATGCATGCTACAATTTGCTGAAGCCCTATGCGATTTGGGAGCAAGCATCACCTTGATGCCATATGCGATCTATAAACAACTTGGGTTAGGGGAACCAAAAGCCACAACAATGAGACTCTTGATGGAGGATTGATCAATTCAACATCCTGTGGGGATATTATATGACAACTTGGTAAAGGTTGACCGATTTATTTTCTTGGCTAATTTTGTCATTTTAGTTTTTGAAATAGATGCTGAAGTTCCAATCATTTCGGGAAGACCATTCTTGGCAATCGGAAGAGCATTGGTGGATGTTGAGATCGGAGAATTGAAGTTTCGGGTGAATGAAGATGAGGTAAACTTTAATGTGTGTAAGTCAATGAAACACCCAAGTGATATTCACATAGTCTGTACTGTTGATGCTATTGATGAAGTGGTGGCTAGTCTGACCCATTTGATGTATATGAGTGAGCCACTTGAAGCCGTGCTTGCTAACTTTGATGAGTGTGAAAATCAAGGTTATGAAGAGGTAGTAGCGGCCCTATCAGGTTTGTGGGGGGGGGGGTATTCCAAAATTCCGTTGAAGTTGGGTATTGATTTTAAAAATTGAGAAAGACCTCCTGCAAAGCCAACAGCAGAAGAACCACCAAATTTACAGTTGAAAGTGCTTCCTTCCCATCTTCGATATGCTTTCTAGGGGGCAAATAACACTTTACCGGTGATCATTGTAGCTGATTGGCTTGATTGGAAAATAAAATTGCTCCTTGAGGTGTTAATAAGGCATATCAAAGCTATAGGGTGGACTATCACTGACATAGTGGGAAATTCCTCCCAGTATTTGCACTCATTAAATTCCGCTTGATAGTGATTGTAAGCCAAGTGTTGAACATCAGCGGAGATTGAACCCACAGATGCAAGAGGTGATGAAAAAGGATATAATAAAGTGGTTGAACGAAGGTGTGATCTACCATATTACGGATAGCAAATGGGTAAGTTCGGTACAATGTGTACCGAAAAAGGGAGGCATCATGGTAGTCCCAAATGAAAAAGAGGAGCTTGTATCAATGAGACTGGTGACCGGGTGGAGAGTATTCATGGATTATGGGAAGTTGAATTTGTGGAATGAAAAAGATCAATTTCCCAGGCCCTTTATGGATCAAATGCTTTATCGACTTTTCGAGAGAGGGTGGTATTGCTTTTTGGATGAGTATTCCAGTTATAACCAAATCTCCATTGCTCTAGAAGACCAAGATAAAACAACTTTTACGTGTTCATATGGTTTCTTTGCCTTCATGCGGATGCTGTTTGGATTATGTAATGCTCCAGCTACATTTCACGTTGCATGTTATCTATTTTTTCCGACATAGTGGAGGATTCAATGGTAGTATTTATGGATCACTTCTCGGTTGTTGCTGACACTTTTGAAGCATGTTTAGAACACTTAGGACAAGTTCTCCAAAGATACGTGGAGAAAAATTTAATCCTAAATTGGGAAAAATGTGATTTCATGGTTAAGGAAGATATAGTGCTTGGTCACAGAGTGTTGCAAAAGGGCCTGGAAGTTGATAAATCAAAGACTGAAGTGATTGAGAAGTTATCACCACTAATTTCGATGAAGGGTGTTCGTAGTTTTTTGGGACATGCCGGCTTTTACCGGAAGTTCATCAAAGACTTCTCAAAGATTTTACATCCTCTATCTAAACCCTTGGAAAAGGAGATGAAATTCCACTTTGATGATGCTTGCATGGTAGCTTTCAAGTGCTTGGTCAGAATGTTTCAAAGTAATATGTAATGCAAGAGGCACGACTTTAGGTGTTATATTGTGGAAAAAATGCAACAAACTTTTTCACCCCATTTACTACGCAAGTAAAACTCTAGACAGTGCTCAAAGTAATTATACATTTACTGAACACGAGTTACTTGCGGTAGTTTATGCATTTGACAAGTTCCGGGCATACTTGCTAGGTACTAGAGTGATTGTTCACACTGATCATGCTGCACTGCGTTACCTGATAGCAAAGAAGGATGCCAAGCCAAGATTGATAAGGTGGGTGCTTATATTGCAAGAATTTGACTTTGAGGTCAAAGATAGAAGAGGTTATGAAAATCAGGTGGCAGACTACTTATCAAGATTGGAAGGCAAGGAGAATGATGAGCTAGAGATCAACATAAATAATGTTTTCCTGATGAACAGGTATTCACGAGAACTCTGAAACAACCTCCTTGGTATGCTGATTTTGCCAATTATGTAGTGTGTGGATTAATGCCGGATGAACTGAACTTCTACCAACAAAAGAGGTTCTTGTTTGATGTTAAAAAGTACTTTTGGGATGAACCATATTTATTCAGAGAGTGTGCTGACCATATCATTAGAATAAGTGTTCCGGAAGAAGAAGCCATTGAAATTCTCTATGCTTGTCATGCTTCACAAGTTGGAGGTCATCATGGTGGTGGACGTATAGCTGCTAAAGTTCTACAACGTGGGTACTACTGGCCTTCACTCTACAAAGATTCTCGAAAACAAGGTGGAGTGTCCAAAAGTCACGAATTGCCTCTTACGCCTATTGTGGAAGTTGAGCTATTTGATGTATGGGGAGTAGATTTTACGGGCCCATTTGTGAGTTCATTTAGTAATAAGTATATCTTGGTGGCTGTAGATTATATTTCCAAATGGGCAGATTTTGTTGCTCTTCCAAATAATGAAGGAAAAATCGTTGTTCAATCCCTGAACGCTACATCTTTGCGAGATTTGGTACTCCTCGGACTATTATTAGTGATGGGGGATCCCACCTTTGCAACAAGTGGTTCTCAGCTGCATTGAGCAAGTATGGAGTAAAACATTAAGTAATAACCCCATATCATCCCCAAACGAGTGGCCATGTCGAAGTGTAAAACCGAGAGATCAAAAGCATCTTGGCAAAGACAGTGAATGCTAATAGAACTGATTCGTCTCGAAAGCTTGATGATCCACTATGGGTGTATCGTATCGCATACAAAACACCAATTGGTATATCTCCGTATCAGCTAGGTTTTGGTAATCTTGACATCTACCAGTTGAATTAAAACACAAAGCATTGTGGGCATTGAAAGCTTTAAATTTAGACTGGACAAAGACCTTAAAAGAGAGAGTAGAGCAGTTAAATGAGTTGGACGAATTCAGATTCAAAGCTTATGAAAGTTCACCCCTTTACAAGGAAAAGATAAAGAAATGGCATAATGATAAAATTCTTAAGAGGGAGTTCAAAGTAGGAGACTGGGTGTTACTATACCACTCTCGACTTAGACTCTTTGTGGTCAAGCTCAAGTCCAAATGGTCAGGATCGTTTAGAGTGACACAAGTGTTCACAAATGGCTCCATCGAAGTTGAAGGCCAAGAAGGACTTGCATTTAAGGTGAATTGTAAATGCTTGAAGTTATACTTTCGCGAGTGCCAGGAGATTTCTCTGATTAAGGAGGTGTACCTGGAAGATGTTTGAGTGAATTTCCACATCATGCTATGATGATAAATAAGGCGCTTCTTGGGAGGAAACCCAAGTGTTAATGTTTTAAAATACTGTGTGTTGATTTTTGCAGGTGCGAGATTTTGTGTGAGAGAAAAATGCTATTGGCGAATCGCCAAACTCGTTCGGCAAGAAAGATATAGTCTGCCATATGGACTTCAAAAAATGAGGCTGAAATTCTGGAATATTCGGGAGAACTTCATCACTTGGCAAATTGCTGATGTATTTCGGCGGCCCAATTTTTCTGATGGCACAGTAGACGATGGGTCACCCACACACTTCTTCAATAATGAAATGTGGATAACCGGATGCCCTGCTGCTAGTTCTGTTGGCAACTATAACTCATGAGCCACTTTACCGATCCTTTTCAAGATCTTGTAAGGGCATACATATCTAGGACTGAGCTTCACTTTCTTACTAAATCTCATCACCCCTTTCATAGGAGACACTTTCCAAAATACTCAATCATCAACTTAGAACTCTAGTTCCCTTCTCCTTACATCTGCATAGGACTTCTAGCGACTCTGGGATGTCTTAAGTCTATCCCTCATGAGTTGCACGTCCTCCATAGCATCATAAAGTGAATCTGGTCCTATCAAGGTTGCTTGACCTACTTCAAACCAACCAACTGAAGTTCTACATCTACGCCCATACAACGCCTCATAAGGGACCATCTGAATGCTAGAATGGTACTTATTATTGTAGGCGAACGCTATAAAAGGAAGGTGATCATCCCAAATACACCTAAAATCGATCACACAAGCTCTCAACATGTCCTCTAAGGTCTGAATTGTACTCTCTGCCTGACCATTCGTCTGCGGATAAAATGTTGTGCTAAGGTTAACTAGAGTACCATGACCTTTATGAAAGAGGTAAACGAAGAGGCTAAAGTTTGCGCATTACCAAGAATGTTTGGCGATTCACCAAAGGGACACACTCCGCCTTTCATTCTAGTACGCGAAGCCTTGAAGGAGCATGATAAAAAAGGTGATGAAAGGAGCAGTCATCGTTTCACCGAATAATTCTGTGAAGAAGTACTAGGTCTCCCAATGACACAGAGCACGATGATGCTGAAGGCTAGTGCAAGACGGCGACGAACTACACCATAGGGTGAATCGCCGAGTTAATCGGTGATTTCGACTAACCTTGCCAAAAGATCTGCCAGCACTATTTTCTGAAGTCTATAAATACTAAACTTGTTATTTATTTTTAAAGAGTCAAACATTTATTTTAATTTCCAGAATAAAATAGTACTTTGTAGTCCCTCATTTATAGAAGCGGGGCCCTCATAACCATAAACAAGATCCTATTGACATGGTTTCATATACTCCCTAGAACACTTGAACTATGTGCTCAGATACCAAGTTTGTCACGACCCGAGTCTACACCCTAGATGTGGCCGGCACTCGAAGATCATTGATGGTCCCCAAGCGAACCCTCCTCTTGACAGACTACAAACAAAAAACTAACTTAAGCATGCAAAGGCCTAAAACTGAATAAAATTCAATAAACTCAACTTTTCAAAACTTCAATTCAAATGAACAACTTAGAATAAAATAATATATTCAACTTGCCATAAATACGCAACTTAAGCCTTTAAAACATTTAATAAAATAAATGAATAATACAGACTTCTCAACTATACTAAATATCTATAAAGCCTCTAACTGATAAACATGAAAGTCGGGACTAGACCCACGACATACTGATTGAACTAAAAAGTAAATGAAATCCTCCTGAAGCAAGGAGGCTCACCATAGCTAACTCGAACTCTCGGATGTATCAACGAAGCTCCTGTTGATTATTCTGAATACCTTTGTCTGCATCATGAGAAGATGCATGCCAAATGGCTCAGTACATGGAATGTACGAGCATGTAAGGGGAATTCTAAAGCATAACATAAGCTTGAACAAATCTGAAAGGAACTGAAGAACTTACCTGGCCCAACTCAACTCAACATAACTGAACTCATTTCAATATAAAGCAGTTTAAAACAAGTGCAATATAAAGAAAAATGAAAACTGCTTAATACATGATGTTAACTCATAATCATAATATCATAAAAGACAAACCATGCTGCCTCTCAAAGTCTAATTGTGCAATGCATGAATGAAGTCGCATACCCCCATTCATACTAAGCAGAACCCCTTGAGGAACCATGCAAATACTGTTGTGGGAGTTTCTCTAACCGACAACCATCACAAAAGAGCTATTGTGATGATACATCGATCTTCTACAGGTTGTCAACGCATCCTATACCAGGCCAAATGTATAGGACCTAAACTACTAAGTGGATCCACTAGTCTATTTAAAAAGGATTCATCTAAAAAGTATGACCCTTTCCTACCCATGATGGCTACATGGTTTAAGGGGGCTGATAGTTGTATGAACTCTTCCCCATCGGTGCTCAATACTACTCCCAAAAATATTACATTATATTAGCTCTTTATGTTTAAAAACATACTTTTTCTGTGATTTGAGATTAGTGATAAAAAACTTAGCTCAAAGGGTATCTTGGAAATTAAAGTTTCCCCTCTTGCTTCATTTAGAAAGTGATTACTCTTTTCTGAAAACTAGCCTGAAGGCTCTTTGGAAATATCAGTTTCTGTTCTTATTTAAATGTGAAAACATTTTAAATCTCTTTGGGAATACTTAGTCCCCATATACTTTTTGAAGAAAAGAACTTCAACTTTACCCTTTACTACACTCAAAACTTAAGTCTTAAAATAAAGTTAAAACGTTTGTAAAAGACTTCTTAAAATATGGTTCATGTCGAATTATGGACATGAACGACTCAACACAAGGTTTTCAGTAACCATATATATAACTCAAATACTTGGAACTCAAGAACTTCAAAAATACTTCTCATCTCAAGACTGTTCGACTTATAATATTCATGTGGAATTATGAGATTGAAATATTCAACTCAAGGACCCAAAGATACTTCTCAAAAGGGATTAGGAACTCAACACTTTAAGGCTTAGAACTTGAAGATGCCAATTTTTTGAACGATGCTCGACTTATGAAGTTCATGAGAAATTATGGACATGAAACAACTTGACTCGATGGTCTACATAACTATATGGAACTCATGTATACGACTCTTCTTATTCTCTGACTTACTTCCTCAAAACGTAGTTCAAATCGATAGTTGATCTCAACGGATTCACAATTGAACTCAAAAACTTTCTTGAACTCTACTCTTAACTATCTCTTGAGTGTGAATTATGAATTCAAGAGTTATGATTCATGATAAGAAAGATCTCATGATAACAAGGTAGACTCATGAATACAATATTCTCACTCTCATACTCACTTGCTCGAGTCTTGAAACAAATTATTAGAATTTGTAGAAGACTCCTCAAAAAGGACTTAAAGGACTTTCTTAGAATGTTCGATAGAATTCTAAAAAACATAACTCTTAACTCTACCTTGAACTTGAATTATGGATTCAAGGTTGTGATTTGTGATACGAAAGATCTCATGGTGTTTAGGATTGATTTTAGATAGCTAAACATGACAAAAGATAAAAAAATTCACTGCTTGGAAGTTAGTCTGCGATGTGGACAAGCACTAAAATAATTGGTCACGTAATAACTTTTGAGGCAGAGAGGTCCATTACCTCCTCGTCATGCGAGGACACCTTTATGAAATGGGGAGGCAGGTCCGCAACGTGGAACCAAGTGCCAGATTTGCCCGATTTTTTCCTTCTTCGTTTTCTAACCCCAATTCACCTAAACTCGGTTCCTTTTGTCAATTCCTATTTAGATTTAGATACCTAGCACATGTACACTATAATCTAACTCTAACCTCTCTATAAATCATTAACCTCAAGAACTCCTGAATCTCAGCCCAATTCAAGAACGAAAGCAAATTCATGAATACATAACAAGAACATCAAAGCTTCAACTTTTAGAACCAATTTAAAGCTGAAATTAACATGATTAGCATGTGGGTGAACAAACCCAATGCTACGGAAGGTTACACACCTGAAAGAATTATCCTCTTGAAGTAACTTGTAGGAAAATCTTTGAAAGCTGAACCCAAGCCTTACCGTTTTCTTGAATCCCTTGAGCGTAGAATTTTTGGAGTGAATGAGAGTGTTTTATTTATGAAATAACATATTTTCTACAAGTTTAAGGTAATTTATATGACTTCCTAATGGTTTTTAGGAATAAAATACCCTTAAAGAAATAATTAAAATGAGCGGATAGTCGGAATAATTTTTCACCAGGCAGTGAGGTCCGTATTGGCTCTGTAACGCGGAGCCATTGCGGAGCTGCTGCCAGGTTTGGGAGTAGTTAGTAAATCAGTCATAAATTTTTACTCAGAGCTCGGAATTTAGCAAACTTAGTGACGTTGGAAAGCGGATTCGAAGGGATTTATTTTTTCTGTCTTTTAGATCACCTAACTCATCTTGTACTAGGAGTTATGGTCGTTTGAAGTTGACCCAAAACTTAAGAAAAACTAGGAATGACTTGAATGCTTTTCTCTTAGGTTCTTCTTGGAACTTAAGGTGCTACATCTGGTGACCTTAATACTTAAGAAACTTAAAAATCCTCTAGAAAATCTCACTCACTACGAGGGATGGTTCGAGTCTTATCTTAAAAAATTTATGGGGTATTACTGTCACCTTTGAAGTTTAACAAAAGGCAACGTTTGTTCTTGTTGAGACCATCTTCTTTACTTTCACACTTTAGCTTCTTAGTCGTAAAGAACTTGCATGTGTCACGTGAAATTTACAACGTGCAACCTTTTCTTGTCAAAATTAATGTGTTGTATTTTATATTAATTTAATTATCTCGAAATTCATAAAATATTTTCTACTTAGACTCTTACAAATCTTCTACAAGGTGTGTTTAGTGTCTACATATATGTATGCCTAAGTGTGAAAGCTTAGTGCGGAAACACAAGAAAAAGAAATATAAGTTGTTGTTGAAACAATAGAGCAACTCACAAATTTCCTTTTTGATGTCTATTATTTCCTCTTGCAAAACCAAAAAAGGAAAAAGAAGAAATGCCAATGAATCCCAATAAGCCTCCGGATTTTTGCAAGCTTTTACAATATAGAGAAGCATTTTATGAATAAACTGGTAAGTTTGTCAAAATCTCTTTGTTTATATTTTCCAGTTCTTGAAGTCTAAAGCATTTGGATATAGATTTGGTTGAAACTTTACTAAAAAACTAATCTATAACCAAATTTGAGTGAAATCTTAGTAATTCAGTTGGTTGGTTATATGAACTTTCACCTTTTTATTAAGGATTCAATTCCCTTCGTTATAATCATAACCCATTTCCCATTCTCCTACCCCTTAATTCTTTTTTAAAAAACTTTTGAGAATTTTTTTGTATGGATTCTTTTACAAACAGGGGGATATTTTTCCAATTAATCTATGCCACAACAATAGATTCTTTTCCAAATAGGGGGATATTTTTCCAAAATCTATAAGTACCAGGACAAAAGGCCATTGCATCTAAAGGCTAACAAATGTTGTTAACTAGCCTATATACAACAAAAGAAGGTGACTGATCACTTGAAATAATAATTTTCCAGTGACCCTTCTTAAGAAATTACAGTGTCTCAAAGAACAAAGCTAAGTGTTTTATAGCCCTCATTTGTGTAAAATAAAAAACTCTAAAGATATCAGGAAAAAAATTGGACACGGGAAAAGAACCTATGTAAGGTTATATCTAGACATTACTCAACGCTTCTTTAAATTTGTGTAGGATAGGCACTCTGTCACAACCCAGTAAAGAATGTGATGACACTTGTTGATTCCCACCAAGAAAAGTCAGCCTCAACCTAGCGAAAACGAAAAAAATGCAGAAATAGTAAAGCAAGAACAACACATAATGACTGAAAAAGATATAAAAATAATAACTAAAGAAGAATACCAAAATGAAGAATCTTCAGAACCAAAAATAATATTTGATAATAATATATTTGAACAAATAAAAGGAAAAGAATTAGACCTAAGCGTAGAAAAAATATTCGAAATACCAACAATAAGAAACTGGTTTAAATGACAAAAAGAAGAATATTATGTAGTAAGTCAAAGAGAACATATCATAGATTAAAAATACACCAAAGGAAAGGCTAAAATACCAATAATAAACAAACGAATAATAAATAAAGAAATACGAGATATTAATGCTAAAGATCCAATTAAATATGTAGATTTAGGTGGAACAGAAATACTAATAAAAGCATGTTTTAGAGAAGGAATAGATACATCTATAGAAATATACTTAGCGGATGATAGAATTATACAACTCATAGAAAAAAGTATAATAAGTGCAGTAAAAGGTAACCTCATATACCAAAAATTTAACACGTGTACAAGCCAATAAAGTGTGGAATTTAAGAAATAAAAATAAGTCTCAATATTTGTATCTCAAATAGAACAAAGCTATAGGGAAAAAGTAAAAGAGGGCTCACCATGATGACAAAAACTATCTATCTAGTCTTTCAATGAGCCTCTAATGTCAAGAGAAGAAGAAACAAATCACATGGGTCCTGGCTCGGAACCTACACAGTGTAGAAGCAAGGGTTGAGTACCAACAACACAGTACCCAACATGAAACCTATTAAACAACGCATCTAGATAGAAAAAGAATACCACTTACACTCCAACCAAACCTCCTTAAACTACAACTTTCACAGAAATCAGCCCAACCTAGCAGTTCTAAAATACACCGCTCACAAGACCTGAAATCCACAGTTCAACAGTCACAATCAACAATCAAATCAATCATGTGTAAGTCACATTCAAAGTCAAGTAGTTCTGTAACGTAACACACCAAAATTTTCTAAGCTATGTCCCGAATAATTATATAACACCTCACAACTATACTCTTAAAATTTGTATCATTGTGGTAACACCTCTGAATTGGTAAAAGGTTAAAAAGGGCTAATAGGCATGTCCAAAACCCTAAATAGATCACAGACTCTTCACTGAAGCATAAACGACTAATGAAAGGGACCACGGTCCGTTTATTGAAGTGACCCAACCGTTTAAGGGCAGCAAAGAGAGGAGTCCACATGGACAGACACCTAAACGGTCTGTGAAGACATGGACAACCCATTTAGGTGAGGTTTCCAAGCCGTCTAGGGCTTCTAAACAAGCGGTCTCCTAGATGGTTTCCTATAGCACGTGAGGCCATCGAGCTCTCCTTTTAGGTGGCTTCTTAAGTTTTTAAGTTATGGTCAACTTCAAAAAACAATATCTCTCATAACATAATGAATTCGGTGTCCAATGAACTATCAAATTAAAGATATTACTGTTCTATTTCCAATGCCACCAAGCTTGCCTCATTTTGAGTACGAAGTAAGACGTTATGCCCATTTAGTAAGGCCCTTTCTTACCGTCAAAGTTTCACAGATGGCTATATGGACGATGAAGTGTTTAACGGACCGTGGAACCCTAAATGATCCATGAAGCCTTCATTTTGGTCTTTCCCCTAAGTAATTCTATCTAAACTACGTCATTTTAATCACTATCCTAAGCCTAAACCACAATATTTTTCACATAGTTAAGGGCTTAGAAAGTGTTAATCAGTTCTTTTACGTTAATTAATACTTAAATAGATTAGAGCAAGGTTATAAAGGAGAAAATATAGTTTTCAACCATTCTTTGTTTACATCAATTTCGCCAAGAGCTTCATTCTTCCAGGTATGTAAGCCTATCAAAATGTTGGACTAGTTCATCCTAACACCACACCTTTACTTTCAAATTTGTAAAGGAGCAATCTACACTTTTGTCCTTAGATTTCAGTATTCTTGAGATAAGTTTATATTGAGTTTTGAGTTCTTGAGTTATTGATGATTGAATTCCTATTTATAATTATTGAATTGTTGTATATTGTTTATTGAAATTATTGAGTTGATTGTTCATGTATAACTTTCACCATGAACTTTACTCCTGAGTATTTATTGAATTCTTATTGAGAATCTTTTAAACAAAACATAAATGTTTAAACTGAGTTTTTGAGGAAGTAAAGAGAAATTTCAGAAAAAGTAAAAGGGAACTAAGTATTTCCCAAATGTTTCATTTTTACATGAAGAAAGAGAATATTTTTTGAGAAAAATAACGATTTTTCATAAAGATCGAGTACGAAAAATTTACCCTTTTAAGAGGCCATTTTGAATAATTATCTCAACCTAGCCGAAATATTCTTACAAAGAGAAAAATAAGCCTTGCTTTCTAAAAGAACAATGAGTTTAGAGATATTTCATAGCAGTTACCTCTTTTAAGAGGATAGTTTGAGCAATTATCTCAATCAAGAGAAAGAGTATTTTTATACATTTGAGCACAGAGATATATGCATATATATTATTGGGCGTAGTATTGAGCACCGGTATGAGGATGAGTTCAGGCAATTCAAAATCCTCATAAATTATGTCTTTCCAACATGTCTACATAATCATAATTTTTAGATAAATCTTTAGTGCCTTCAGTCAGAGCTTAGTGGATACACTTAGTTGAGAGGTTCTATACAGCTGTACGAGATAGGACAATTCATGCAACATGGGCGAGACATTGTATTATAATGTAGCTCATAGTGATTATTTTCGGTTAAAGAATCTCTCAATAGTGTGAAAATGTATTTTAATATATCACTTATTATGTTTAGTTTAGAGATAAGTACATATTTTGTAATACTTTAAATGATTTAACTCCTCTATTTCTTTACATTCAACTTGAGTATTGTAATCTATTGCAGTCCTTTCATTCAGTTATTTCACCTCGGCTTTATTAGATACTCATACATTCAAATGTACCGATGTAATTTCTAACACGTCCGAATATTGAAAAGGAAGAAAATATATTTTTGGATTGAATTCTAATGTTACGGGACCCATCTACATACCGTATAAGCTTCTATCGGTCATATATGGCAACCATAGGAAGGAGGAAATTAAAATTTTCAAAATAAATCCTAGTACCCTTTGTACAGTTAACTAGGATAGTCTGTCTATCCTTGTATGAGTCGTAGATAGGCCTGGTAGGTGAGTCCTTAACTTAAAGAAATTTTAAGGGTCAAAATAGGTTTCTATGGTTAGTTTCCACGGACCGTAGAAAGACCTACGAAATGTTTCGTCAAAAGAGAGGTGAAATCATAGTCCCAATACTCATTATACAGTTGCCAGTATGGACAATGCAAAGATCTATGGGGGTACCCTAAGTTTCCATGTTCTTTCTTGAATTTCAATTTAATCAAGTTGAGGTTTTAGGCGAATTATTTTTATGGGTTTCATTTAATTTTGATTGATTGTTGTTGATTAAGTCTCCCACTGTATGAATCAATGATATTTAATTGAAACACATGCCTAAATTAGATTTTTAACTATAAATTGATGAACTCATGAACCTACAAATTATGAATTTATGAAGAAATGGATGTTTTCATAAAGTTATTGTAAATGAATTGGTGATTCTTTGAAACAAAATTATTGATGCTATTGTGAAAGGATTTCTCACTTACTATGATGATAAATATTGTGAAAGGTATTTCTCACAAAATGAATCCATATTGGTGAAAGGTTTTCTCATCCATGTTGAATTATGTTTAAGGTGCTATTCTATGTATTGATCTCGAAATATGTGTATTGGTATTGATAATTGTCTTTTATTTATTTTGTTGAGATTTAATTAGACTTAGCACACAGAGGGCTTTGAGGTGGGGGCTCAAATAGGGTAGTCTCTAGTAGCAACCTGTAGTCCCAATCTTTTTTCCCCTATAAGATGTCTCCAATGACCTAGCTAGTGGATCAACTTTAGCAAACGATGATATGTAAGAATTCTACCTTGGCAAGTAGATTCCCCATCTTTCGGCATGAGGGATATACCAGATTCCATGATATAGCTCTCATGGTCTTATTATTGGTTAAAGCTAACATCCCACTAAATGATTATATTTTCTTCAATCTTTTCTTATGCCCTTTATTTCAAATGAATTGACTATAGCCTATGAATTTAATGTTTTACTTCCTCATGTTTTAAATGTCCAAATGTTGATCATGTCTACATGGTATAAACCATTTATACTATCATGTTCATGTTTATGCAAACTGCCTCATACTTAGTACTTTCCATGTACTAATGTAATACTTGTGCCTATATTATCTAATGGATGTAGGCGTCGACTTTCCAACGTCACGCAATCCTGGATAGACATCTATTGGATTCTTCAACTGATTGGTGAGTCCTCATGTTCCAAGGACCAAGACACTTTATAGCTTTATGTCATTTCATTTCAGACTTTCTATGTGATGTATGGGTTACATCCCAATCAGTTTCCTTAAGATGTATTAGATGGATTTGAGACTTATGTTGGACTTCCGGTTTTGTCAAACTTGATTTATATAAAAAAATGTTATCTTTTGAACTTTTTAATTCAATTATCATGTATGATGTATGCTAAGTGGTTTGTGTAGAGCCTTTTCGGGTGCTATATGCCATCACCTAGGGTATAATTTTTATTATGACAAACTTACTATTCAAAGCACAAGGTTTAGAAAGGTCTTAGGATGTCTTATGAACCACGTCGAGTTGATATCTTATTCAGGAGTGAGAAGCGCACCACACTATGAATGAGAGACTATAAGATTTTTAGGAAATTCCACTTCTTTAATCACTCTAAAGTCGTGCAATAGAATGCAACTCTATATGTCACTCTATTAATCTGTATCAGATGATTTTCAAGACATGGCCCCTTGAAGATCATATATGAGAAGGAATGCAAATAAGAATGTGGAATGAGAAGCTTCTCAAAAAGCTCCACATTTTTCGGCCGACCCTTTGGTCCAACAATTGACTAAAACGAAGTTTCAAGCTGATTTTCATGTGTTGGCTCAAGCGAATATGGAGGATGTGGTCCCCGTGAATCCAAAGGTGAGTATAGTGGCTACTAGAGTAAGGAACTGCACTCAGATAAATCCTCTAGAGTTTCATGGGTCCAAAATTGGGGAAGATCCTCAAGTTGATGAGGTGTACAATATTTTGATTATCATGGGAGTGTCACCAGTGGAAAATGCAGAATAAACTACTTATTAACTTTAAAGGTATTGTTCAAGTTTTGTTCAACCAATTGAAGGAAATTAAGGCAGTTGATGTGAATCCTCTTGCTTCGGAAAAGTTTAAGGCTGCTTTCCTTGATACGTTCTTTCTCCTTGAGATGAGGGAAGAAAAGATACTTGAATTCAGTAACCTTCGTCAAGAGAATATGAGTGTGAAGAACTATGCCTTGAAATTCACATAATTTACTAAATATGCTCCTACTATGGTTTCCTACTCTAGGGAAAGGATGAGTAAGTACTTTTCGAGTGTGTCCACAATAGTGGTTAAGGAATGTCAAACCACCATGCTTATTAAGGAAATGGACATTTCTCGTCTAATGATTCAATATCAACAAATTGAAGAGAAGAAACTTATGAAAAGGTCTAAGGAAGAAAAAAGGGTAAAGACCGTTGATGGTGACGTCTCACATTGAAGGTCCGATAGACATAGTCGTTGTAGGTTTAAACAAATGTTTTTAGGTCAAGGTTCCTCTAATTCTCTGGATTTTGTGTTCAACAAAGATAGGGTGTCTTAAGACTCAAGTAGGAAATGGTTGTGGAAATGGATCTTCAGTTCTTACATGCAAAAAGTGTTGCAAGAGTCATCCAGGAAAATGCATGATGGGTACAGATTATTACTTTAGTTGTGGTAAGACTAGTCACCACTAAAGAGATTGTCCTTCTAGGATTGACAAGGGAAAGGATGGTAAGAAAGCTTCACCTAGTGGTTACGGTTCAAGTTCTCCAATGCAAAGTTGGTTCTATGCACTTCAAACTCGTCTTGAGCAAGAGAGTTCTCCCGATGTGGTAATCGATATGCTGAAATCCTTTCATCTTCATGTTTATTCTTTTCTTGATCTCGGTGCTACTTTGTCCTTTGTGACGTCATATGTAGCTTTGAGGTTTGATGTTTTTTCGAATTTGTTGATGAACCCTTTTTCTGTGTCTACGCCTGTTGATGAATCTATTGTGGCTAAGAGAGTCTATAGTAATTGTCCCGTCTCCTTATCCCACAGAGTCACTTATTTTGATCTTATAGAACTTAAAATGTTAAATTTTGATGTTATTCTTGGTATGGATTGGCCACAGTTCATGGGTATCATCCATACATCAGCAGCATGTCCTTCACCTATAAGCAATTTCTACGGGTATGATCTACGGTCTGTAGATCATTGTACGACCCATCTTGGTTCACTGTCATTCAAGTACTGGAGCTCACTTCGCTAAACGTTTCCACGACTCAATTATACGACTTGTAGAAGTTACTATGGCTCATCATTAGCTTCCTTCATTTTAGGCTTAGCTCCAGAAACTATTGCTTCAAACAATGACTCATTCCTATAGCTCATAGAATATCCTACAACTCGTAAGTTGTCGTCAAACACCAAATATCAGCTGCTTCATCACATATTGTCCCGACTACTCAAAACCTCTTTTCTTGTAAAATATAATCAAAAGACCATACAATCTATGGACAAATTCCTAGGCACACACAAAACTCCAAGTTTAAAGCAATACAAGTACTGTAAATCAACGGTACATCACATTTAAAACCTTATGATTATTAAAAACTATCTACACTTTCCTTAATTTTTCCCATCTTTTCCATTTCCATCCATGCTCTCTATCTATTCCTAAATCAATAAAAGTTTTATTGAAAGTATACATTCTCTAAAATTATTTTCATTATATGTTTTTATAATTTAAAGCTTTAGTACGTTTACTGGTTCCTGACTTTCTCTCTTTTCTATAAAGTTTCATTTAAAGACTTGCTTGTTCTTGTTCCCTTTCATTACTCTGCCCAATTTTTCTCCTAGTGATTACAATTTGGGTGTCCCAAAGAAAATAGATTCTACGCTCTTCTGACTCGACATTATCTTAAGGGTTTCCTAGATGTTGTTACTGGTATGTCGAAAGTATTTCATTTTTATGTGTATGTGTTGCTTGATCCAGGTGTTACGTTGTCATATGTTACTCCTTATGTGGCCGTGAGATTTGTTGTTGGTCCCAAAACCCTTTCTAACCCCTTTCATGTCTCTACTACCATTGGCTATTCTATTCTTTCTAGAAGAGTTTATAGAAACTATCCTATTTTTGTTTCTCATAGAGTCACTCATGTTAATATTGTAACGAATGATATGCTATATTTTAATGTTATTCTTGGGAATGATTGGCTTCATGCATGTTATGCTTCCATAGATTGTACGAACCGATTGGTCATATTGGAGGTTCTGAACGAACCTATCTTGTAATGGGAAGGGGAAAATTATGCACTTAAGGCTATGTTTATAACTTGCCTATAGGCGAGGATGATGATTTCTAAGGGTTGAATTCATTATCTAGTTTGGGTTAGGGATAAAGATTTCAAAATTCCTACTCCTGAGTCAGTTTTGATTGTAAATGAGTTGTTTGATCAACTCCAAGGAGCAAGTTACTTCTCTAAGGTTGAACTTAGGTCGGGTCATCACTAATTGAGAGTGAATAAGGGTGGCATTTTGTGTTTTGGGATGGAATTTGTTACGACCCAAAGTATACTCTAGGTGTAACATGGATTATAGGACCCCAAAAGGCCCTACACCTGCCACATAAAATCATAAATGAGTTTGACAAGAACGGAAGTCTAACATAAGTGTAAAGAAGACATATACGTATCAAAAGGAGTGGTTCAGAAGAAACCCATACACCACGTCCAAATGTCTATAAATTGAAATGACATAAAATCTACAAAAGTATCTTGGTCCTCGAAATATGAGGAGCCACTAATCCTTGAGCACCAAAAGATCACTCAAGCTCTCAAGATGTCCTCTAAGGTCTGAATGGTACACTCTGCCTGACCATTCGTCTGCAGATTAAATGTTGTGCTAAGGTTAACCAGAGTACCATGACCTTTTTGAAAGAGGTAAACGAAGAGGTTGAAGTATGCGCATTTCTAAGCACATTTGACAATTTGCCAAAGGGATGCACTCCGCCCTTTGTTCTAGTACGCGAAGCCTTGAAAGAGCATGATAAAAAAGGCGATGAAAAGAGTAGTCGACGTTTCACCAAATAATTCCACGAAGAAGTACTAGGTCGCCCAATGACATAGAGCACGACGATGCTGAAGGCTAGTGCAAGACGGCAACAAACTACACCATAGGGTGAATCGCCGAGTTCATTGGCGATTCCGAGTAACTTCACCGAAATATCTGCAGCACTATTTTTTGAAGTCTATAAATACTAAACTTGATATTAATTTTTAAATAGTCGAACATTTATTTTAATTTCTAGAATAGAATAGTACTTTTAGAGATATTTTCTCTCAAGTTTGGAGAGGGTTTTTGGGAGACTTGAAGAAAGAAGCATATCATCTTCCCAAACTTGGAAGTGGGTCTTCTCCATTCTTATTCCTTTACATAAATCAATATTTTATTCCTTATACCCATTTGATTTTAGTATCATGTCAGAGGTATTTTGTTATTTCTTGATGTGTGGCTAAAAACCCCCTTTCTTGGGGTGTGATTTAGCAAATATATGTTGATATTGTTGTTGGATCTTGCTTTCTGATAGGACATATGTATTTTAATGGTGATTTCACCTAGTGGTTGTGGTTTAATTTAATGGGTTTGTAGTTGCAAATACAAAACCACCCATGTGTTTTCGGCTTGCCTGAGAGAGAGGTCGCATAATCAAGACCGCTAGACTGATGGCCTAAGGAGTGAATTGACATGAGGTTCATACCGAGATGGTAAGACCTAGTCAAATATCCTAACACTCAGCTTGAGAGAGTGAGTAGGGTAAGGCGTAGGCTGGCCTTTATGCGGAAAATGGGTGTTTGAGAGGAACGCATTTGAAATGGGGTAAGTTGCCCGAAAGGGAACTTATTTCCATTTAAAGCTTAGCCTGGTCAATATTATCTTGCAAATTTCCTATAGAAAGCATGTACCTAATGATTTGTATCAACTTGTATTGCAGTCACACACCAAGAACTTTTCCCCATACTTTATCTTCTTGTTATTTTTTTGTTATTTTTACTACTTGTGACAAAAAGCCCATTTGATATTTGACACCTTTGTGTCACCCCTTTTAATTTACAATGTTTTTAATCCTTAATGTCTTTAGCTACGACTAGTTTGAACTAAAATTTATTTTTCTACTAATTCTCAAAAGTACTCCCTTTCGACACGACCCCAACCCTTGGTTGGGTTACTATATTATCGACGATCATAAATACTTGTACTGTAGGTTAGTATTGTTGGTTACGATAAGCATAAAACTGGTGCTGGTACCGAGGAGTGGTGTTGTTTGAGATTTTTTAGGTTAATAGAGTTTTTGTTCTTATTAGTTATAGTGTCACTAATTTTACTTTTAGTTTTATTCTTCGTTGAGTTGTCCATTTACATAAGAATGGCTGAGCAAAGTAGTGGCAATTTGGTTGAAATGAGCGAAGGAGTCCAAAATGACTTCACGCTGACCGCACTGGCATCTCAGCTAAACGACTTGGCTACCAAAATCTTAGAGGTGGAAGTCCAATGCAACAAGGGGAGGTATATACCCCCTCATGAGCGGAGGAAGTCTAGCGATGAGGGGGGGGGGGGTAAATCATGTTAAGGACACACTTCAAATCATTCTCCAAAAGATCACCGAGCAAGATCAAGTGTTGGAAGAAATGAAGCAGAATATTAAAGTGTTGAATCAAATGATTGGATCTCACTCTAGATCAATCTAGCTAATCAGGTCACCCCTAAGTTTTGCAGTGCCTCATCACCACCCAAATGACATATTGGGGTCACCTAGTGACACTAGGGCCAACCCCAATAACGGAGAATGAGAAAGGACTTGCTTCGTGCCACGATGTTAACTAAGGGGCTTCTTGGGAGGCAACAAAAGGTGATGTTGCTCTAAGTCATTTTGTTCGAATAATGGTGTGCTAATTTTGTAGGTTAAAGTGAGAAAGATGTTTAAAACTGCAAGTTGGCGAGCCAAGGATCCAGTTGGTGAATCGCCGAACCTATCGGCGATTCCAATTTAATCCGCGGTTGTGACCCTAAAATAAGGGATGTTCTGTAAAACTCGACAAATGAGCATACCTTTGGCGCGTCACCAAGTTGATCGGTGACAAGACTAACGTCGCCGAATGGCCGAGAACTGAACAGTTATATAAAGGCCAAATGTTAAATTTTTGAATATCTTACTTTCCCTCGTTTCAAACTCCTCAACATCACACCAAAGGTACTTTTCCCTAGAGTTTTGCATTCCATTAGTATTTTAGTCGGTGATTAGTGTTTGGGGTTGGATATTTTTGCTACCTAGTGTTTCAAAAAGCAATTTGATCAGCATCAAAGGTTAGTCTCTAAAACTCTGAACTTATTTTTGATAATTTTGCACTCTCTTGCAATTATAGTACTAGGATGATGTGTGTTGAGTCTCTCTGATAGAAATAGAGTGTTGTGATGCTATTGTTAATTCAAAAATTTTGTCTGAAATGCTTTAATAGTCGATTGCCTTAGTCTTTGTGCTTTGATTTGAATGAACTTGAAGTGGGTGTTGCGTAATCATTGTTACGTTGGTCGTGCTAAATAACAAAATTGAAGTGGCCAATATTTGTGCTAAATAACGAAACGTGCTCAATGAAAGAATGAGTGACAATATTCCTAAGGGTAATCTTAGTTAAATAGCCAAATTTGGCAAAACTGGAAGAAGTCTGAGTATTCCGGGGTGATGGGAAGTATGGGTCTTGTGTAAATTTTGTGTATGCATACTTTGATTTCGTTTCCAGGGCTTGTATGGTCAATTCTAAGAAGTGGGTTGAAATATAGGCACGTTGAATCATTTGGCGTGCTGGGTCGTTCTCGCCAAACGACTCGATGGTTAGCCTACTGTTCTTAGATCACCCTTCATTTATGTCGATAGTGCTGAGAGATCTGTAACTTTTGGCGAACATATTTATGATCGGCTAAAGTAGTCGGCGACTGCCCTATAGGACTTTAGACCGCCCTTTGCATGCCCCATTTTGCTCTCTTTCACTCTATCTTTTGGCAGACAACCTTGTCGTCGCCAAAAGTAGTCGGCGTCTCGCCAAATAAACTTTTTCATTGATACTTTGCCTAGATTTCAAGCTAATCCCTTTGGGGAGTCTGACCTAGATCGCCAAAAAAATTTGGTGATTCATCGACTAGATCGACGAGTTCTTCTGCAATAAGATTCTATGTGTTTGAGTTGAGTTTCGCCTAATTTCTTGATCTTTTTCAGATATGGTACGCACAAACTTAAAAGAGCCACCTCAGAAAAAGGCAAAGGGAATTACAATCAATGAAAAAGGATCAGGACCTTCACAGAAAAGAAAGCAAGATCTCCCAATGAGAGATAAAGGCAAATGAAAGAAGCATATCGCTAGAAAAGGGTCAGCTATTGAGCCAAATTTTTCTGAATCGAAAGATGAACAACCATTTATTCACCAACAGAATAGGCTCAAGGATAGAACTCAATCAACACTTATCAGAGTTACATCAGCTGCAACTACTCCAATTATCGAATCAGTGCCAAACCTGGCACCACCTTCAGTGGCCCCTACACTCTCCATAGCTCCACCTCCACCTAGATTGTCGAACTGATTGAAAGGCGATGGTTTACGAATCATTCTGGAAGAAAAGTTACTATTTCTGTAGGGTTTGGAAGGTAAGCATGATGAGGTGCTTGACACACTCAAGTATCATAAGTTCGAGTAGTTCACTAAGACACGGGGCCATTACATCCCTTCTTGGGTTCTGGAATTCTACTTAGCCTATGTGGAGTTGGTCCTGAAAATTAAGAAAAAGTCTAGTGAGTTTCGACCGGTGAACTCAGTTATGGTTAGAGGCAAGGATATAGAGTGTCACATCGAGCATATTAATGTTGTACTAGGTTAATCGCTGCACTAGGTACTTCCCTACCAGGGTCTGCCTATTGTTCCGTCTATGGATGATTTGAAGGGTTAGTTAGCTCTATTGATTTCTGGCATTACCCCGAGGTGGTTGGGTGCAGGAGCTCCAATTTGAAAGAGGGATATGAACATCGCCTCTCGGTACTGGTTTGGTTTCATTAGCAACACTGTCATGCCATCCCAGTACAGGTCCATTAAGCATCATCATAAGGCGGCTTGCCTTGGTTCTATCAAGGCCAGGAGGTGGATCAACCTTGGACTACTAGTTTCACAGGATATGGCTATGAGAGCCAAACAGACACAAACATCTCTTCCTTTTCATGTTCTGATCACCAAGTTATATCTGCGTGCCCGAGTACCCCGGGACCCAGCCAGTGATATAGAGGTCACCCCATCTTTTTCCACTGATATCCGACATATAGAGGTTGAGTTCACACGAGATGAGGATGATAGAAGGAGAGTAGTCCCAACAGATACTTTTCCAGAGGTCGATGTTGACTCATTGCCAGCAGAGGCATCCTTATCTACTCCGACTTCAGAGCCTTCAAGTATACCCTCTCCTTTTTCTCCTTCATATACTCTAGGTACATCCTCTTCTTCCTAGCCTACCAGGATAACTTAGGCCATAATCCTGAAGATAGGGAAGTTGGCCTATTTAACTAATGTGAGAGCTACCCAACTCGAAAAGTCTTGTCGAGGGATGATCAACAGGGACATACTAACAGCACTTACCCCACTTCAAACTGTTATTGATGCCCTGACAGTGAGAGTCATTACTTGCGAGAGCAGATAAGGAGAATCCTTAGAGTTGGCATCTTTAAAAGCCGATATTGCGAGTTTGAGGAAGGACGTAGACTACCTTAAGTCTACTGACTTCACTTTACTAATAGAGATGACAGATGATAAGGATGTTCCTGAGACCATAGGAGATGTGAAGGGGGATGGCGCAGTACATGTAGAGTCGGATGCACAAACCGATGAGGAGTTGATATCAATGGATGCTGAGAAGACACAAGAGAGCATAGATGAGAGAATATTCAGAGACTTACCAGATATTATTGAGACAGTTGTGCAGCCGGTGACCCAGACATTGCCGGTTGAGACGTCCACAGCAGCTCCTAGCGGATTTGGCACTGCTATTCAGTCTGAGACTACTCCAGGTACTGATGCCCATATTCAGACTGATCCATCAGCCATTGAGACCCCGACATAGCTAGAGACTGCATAGATAAGACCTTTCTTCACCCCCTCTTTGTCTTTCTTTACTTTGCCTTTTGGATTCTATATTATTTGTATTTGAGGAGAAACACTCTTATTTATGGTGGGTGAGGTCCACCTTGTTTTTCTTATTTCCAATACCTGTGTTTTGGTGTACATTTGGGTTGTCTTTTTTTAATTATTTTGTTTTAAAAAAAACCAAATCTGCTTAGTGATTGTTTGAGCTTGTGGCTCAGTTTATTTTTATTTGCAAAATGATTTTGACCCTTCCAAATATTTTTTTATTTTTTTGCACATTTTTTCCACCCCTTGTGAGTTGATATGGGTGTTCTTTTGCAAAAAATTTGAGTCCCAGTTTCAATCAATACCGAGGACTCGAATAGTGCTCTCAATCGAACGAACATGAATGTACGGCTACGATGAGGCCAAATGAAGTTGCATAGAAAGTATGTAAATTCTTTGCATCTTGTTGTGATTAGCCATTTATCGAATTGATTTTCTAGTAATGACTGTTGCACAGTAGCGAAAGTGTATGGTCTTGTTTGACTTAAGTGTCGATGTCTTGTGTGATTAGCTTGCCTTGAACCTTGCATGAATAAACCTATAATTTTCCCTATTAGTCTGATTGATTTAGAAAGGTGTGCTCTTGAAATGATCTTAGGCAACTTTAAAGAGTGTGAGCCAAATTTGACATATACCTCTTTTGTGGCCTACCCATGAGCGTGTGAAACTCTTTTGAACACCGTTTGAGCCTTACCTTTCTTTGGAAGAACATTGATGAACCCTAGACCTTACTTGACCCACTACCTATAATCCTCTTGATTTGTGGTTTAGCAAATAGCCAACTTAGGCCAAAAGCCTAAGTTGGGTGTGTGGTGTAAAGGAAAAGGAGAAATCAAGAAGTGCAAGAAAAGTCCCCCTTAACCCATGGTGCTGCAGAACAATGGGAACCCTTCGAAAAAAATAGAACAAAATTTTTTATTTTATTTTTTGATATGGAATAAAGTACCAAGGAAATCGGGTTTCCAAGCAATCCGTGGAGGTCAATGAAAATATGACTTACAAGCACTAGAAAGAGAATTGATAAATGAAAAGAAGGGAATGCCTTGAGAATACCACATCTCATGAGGAAAAAAGTCACTGAGCCTAAATGACCATATCTTTGCACTCATCCCCATTACAAGCCGTTGGAAGACCTTTTTTATCTTAAGTAAGTCGAATCGAAAATCGATTGGAAAATAACGGCAAACCTATGGGTGAAAACATGCATTATGTTTCTCATTTTTTAGTGTGAGTGTTGCACCTGATTCCTGATCTTGAATTAATTAACCTCTGTGTGTGAATATGGAATCATTCTTGATGTGAGGGCACTTAGATACTTCTTGTTGAGCTTGATTGCACAAGTAGCAAGTACTGCGAGCATGAGAATCTTTGGTAATGGTGTGTCACAACTTGAATCTTTGAGTACACAATTGATCCTTGCATAAGTAAATTTGAGTTTGGTTGTGTGCATTCTTTATTTAGTCTTGTGTAGCACTATTTGAGACACCTTGTTGAATGGCTGAACTTGAGTTTGCTAGAGGACAAGCAAAAGTTTATGTTAAGGTGTTGATGTGTTCACAAATTGGACTCATTTAATGCTTTATTTTGATAGGAATAGAGTCCTCAAATGCTTATTTTGTCTCAATATCTAATGAAAACTCTTAAGTATGAGGTATTTGAAGTTTTAGTGGAAGCATGGACACTTAGGCGAAAAAAGGAACAAAGAGGCTGAAAAAAGCAAAGAAGTTGAAGCTTGTGCATTGTCAGGCATGCTTGGCGATTCACCGAGCGGACGCACTCCGCCCTTTGTTCCAGTACGCGAAGCCTTGAAGGAGCAGGATCAAAAAGGCGATGAAAGAAGTAGTCGGCATTTTGCTGAATAATTCCATGAAGCAGTACTAGGTCACCCAATGACAAAGAGCATGACGATGCTGAAAGCTAGTGCAAGACGGCAACAAACTACACCAAAGGGCGAATCAACGATTTAATCGGTGATTCTGACTAACCTCTCCGAAAGATCCGCAAGCACTATTTTCTGAAGTCTATAAATACTAAACTTGTTATTAATTTTTAAAGAGTTGATTATTTATTTTAATTTCCAGAATAGAATAGTAGTTTTTTTATATATTTTATCTCAAGTTTAGAGAGGGTTTTTGGGAGACTTGAAGAAAGAAGGATTTCATTTTCCCCAAGTTGGAAGTGGGTCTTCTCCATTCTTTTTCTTTTGCTTAAATCAAAGATTAATTCCTTATACCCATTTGATTTTAGTATCATGTCAGGTGTATTTTGTTATTTCTTGATGTGTGACTAAAATCCCCCATTCTTGGGGTGTGATTTAGCAAATATGTGTTGATATTGTTGTTGGCTCTTGCTTGCTGATAGGATAGATGTATTTTAATACTGATTTCACCTTGTGGTTGTGGTTTAATTGAATGGATTTGTAGTTGCAAATACCACCCATCTCTTTTCGGCTTACCCATGAGGGAGGTCGCGAAACTAAGACCGCTAGACTGATGTCCTAAAGAGTGGGTCGACATGAGGTTCCAACCAAGAGGGTGAGCCCTAGTCCCATATCCTAACACTCAACTCGAGAGAGTGAGTGGGGTAAGGCGTAGGATGGCCTTTATGCGGCAAATGGGTGTCCGAGAGGAACGCATTTGAAACGGGGTAAGTTGCCCGAGAGTGAACTTATTTCCATTTAAAGCTTAGCCTAGCTACTATTATCTTGCAAATTTCTTATCGAAATCATGTACCCAACGATTTATCTCAACTTGTATTATGGTCACACCCCAAGAACTTGTCCCCATACTTCATCTTCTTGTTATTTGTTTGTTGTTTTTACTAGTTTTGATAAAACCCCCATTTGATATTTGACACCTTTGTGTCACCCCTTTTAATTTACAATGTTTTTAATCATTAATGTCTTTAGATATGACTAGTTTGTACTAAATTTTATTTTTCTACTAATTCTCCAAACCACTCCCTTGGGATACGACTGCAACCCTTGGTTGGGTAACTATATTATCGACAATCGTAGACACTCGTATTGCAGGTTAGTGTCATTGGTCACGATAAGCATCAAAACCCCATGCAACCTAACTATCTCATTAATGTAAAGTTTGGCATAGTCCTTTGCCGAATCTGTAGTCTTGATTGCCAAAAAACATGCACACTTAGTAAGTCTATCAACTATCACCCAAATGGAGTCCTGCTGTCTGTGAGTACGAGGTAAACATGTTATGAAGTCCACATTGATCACTTCCAACTTCCGAGTAGGAATGTCAATCTCTTGAGTCAAACCTCCTAGTTTTTGATGTTCTACCTTGACTTGCTGGCAATGGGGCACTTAGTCAAAAAATCAGGTATATCTCTTTTCATGCCATTTCACCAAAAGACTTCCCGCAAATCACAGTACATCTTAGTGGAGCCTGGATGAATAGAATATCTGGAGTTATAGGCTTCTACTAGAATTTGGTGTTTCAACCCGCCCACCTCAGGAATACATAATCGACCCTGATAGTGAAGCACACCATCTCCACCTTGGCAGAAACCCTCAACGCTATGTTGATGGGTTGCACCTTTAAGTTGAAGCAATATCTGATCACTGTTTTGCTTTTCCTTAACCTCACCACCAACGAAGATTCCGACCCATTCTGAACTGTTACACCACCGTCTGATATGCTCATAAGACAAACTCCCAAGTGACCAAGCCTATGCAAATCTTTTACTAGCTCCTTTCTTTCTTCCGTAACATATGCTACACCACCCGTAGATAGTCTACTAAGACAAACTGCTACTACATTAACCTTACCAAGATGGTAATGCACACTCATATCATAATCTTTGAGGAACTCTAACCATCTCCTCTGGCGAAGATTTAACTCTTTTTGGGTGAACACATATTGAAGGCTTTTATGGTCTGTGAACACATCTACATGGACACCGTACAAGTAGTGTCTCCAAATCTTAAGTGCAAACACAACTGCTGCAAGCTCGAGGTCATGATTTGGATAGTTCTTCTCATGCACCTTAAGCTATCTAGAAGCATAAGCTATAACCTCACCTTGCTGCATCAACACAAATCCTAGGCCAACTTTGGAAGCATCACAATAAATAACATAACCATCTAACCCCTTTGGTACAATCAAAATAGGAGATGTAGTCAACCTAGTTTTCAATTCTCAAAAGTATCTCACAATCATCTGACCACTGAAACTTGACATTCTTCTGAGTCAACTTAGTCAATGGAGAGGCTATGGATGAAAACTCCTTCCACGAATCTTCTATAGTAACCCGCTAGGCCTAAGAAACTTCTAATATTTGTAGGAGAGGTAGGTCTGGGCCATTGTTTCGCTTCTTCTGTCTTCTGAGTATCAACTCAGATCTGTTCACTAGACATAATATTCCCAAGGAAAGCGATAGATTGCAACGAAAACTCACATTTTCTAAACTTAGCGAATAACTGGCGAACTTTGAGGGTTTGCAGAACAACCCTCAAATGATTCGTATGTTGTTCCTCATTCCTAGAGTAAATGAGTATATCATCAATTAAGACGATAATGAACAAGTTCAAATACTGCTTGAATACTCTGTTCATCACATCCATGAAAGTTGCAGGAGCATTTGTTAGTTCAAATGACTTGACAACAAATTCATAATGACCGTACCGAGTTCTGAAGGTCGTCTTAGGAATGTCACCATCTCTGACTTTGAGCTGATGATAACCCGATCTAAGGTCTATCTTTTAGAAATGACTAGCACCCTGAAGTTGGTCAAACAAGTCATAAATCCTAGGGATGCGATACGTATTCTTGATTGTGACCTTGTTCAAGTGCCTTTAGTCAATGCACATTCTGAGAGAACCATCTTTCTTTTTCAAGAACAACACTAGCGCACCCTATGGCGAAATACTAGGTCTGATGAAGAGCTTATCTAGAAGGTCTTTCAACTGCTCTTTCAATTCCTTAAGTTCAACTGGAGCCATTCTATAAGGAGGAATAGAGATAGGCTGGGTATCTGGAAGGAGATCAATTCCAAAGTCAATTTCCCATTTCGGAGGAACTCCAGGAAGATCTTCTCGGAACACTTTTGGGAACTCATTGACTACGGGAACTGACTCAAGAGTTGGGGTTTCGGAGCTTGAATCCTTAACCCGAACTAGATGATAAAGATACCCCTTAGAAATCATATTTCAGGCCTTAAGGTAAGAAATGAATCTACCCATAAGCGCTAAGCTACTACCCTTCTATTCTAAGATTGGTTCGTCTGGACACTGGAAACAAACAATCTTAGTTCTACAATCGACTGAGGCATAACAGGAATGTAACTAATCGATGCCTAGAATGACATCAAAGTCTACCATTTCTAACTCTACAAGATCTGCTAAGGTGAATATCTGGGAGACTACTTCCTAGACGCAACACAGGACCTAGGATCACGAGTGACCCCAAGCTAACCCTCCTGGCATAATCATGAGTATACTAAAGATAACTGGGATGATCACCTTCCATTTAGATAATTCAACTACAATAAAAGCTACCATTCCAACATTCATATGGCGCCTTATGAGGCATTATATGGGCGTAGATGTAAATCTTTAGATGGTTGGTTTGAAGTAGGTGAAGTAGCCTTGATAGGGCAAGATTTGATTCATGATGCTATGAAAAAAGTTTGACTCATTAGAGACAGACTTAAGCCAACCCAGAGTCGGCAGAAGTCCTATGCAGATGTAAAGAGAAGGGATTTATAGTTCCAAATTGATTATTTGGTTTTCTTGAAAGTGTCACCTATGAAAGGGGTGATGAGATTTTTCAAGAAAGGGAAGCTTAGTCCTAAATATGTAGGCCCTTACAGGATTTTGAAAAGAATTGATAAAATGGTTTATGAGTAAGAGTTGCCAACATAACTAGTAGCAGTGCATCCGGTCTATCACATTTCGTTGATGAAGAAGTGTGTGGGTTGTCCAGCATCTATAGTACCATTGGAAAGTGTGGCTGTGAAGGTTAGCCTCACTTATGAGGATGTGCCAGTTGATATTCTTGATCGTCAAGTTCAAAGGTTGAGAAAAATAGAAGTCGCTTTAGTTATGGTCTTATGAAGGAGTTATTTCGTAGAGGGAGCTACTTGGGAAGCAGAAGCTACCATGAAGGCCAAGTATCCTCATCTGTTTTCTCTCGATTCCATTCCTACTTGAGGTAATAGTTCCTCTCCAGTATTTCAGTCATTGAGGCATAGATTCAGTCATAGTATCATGTTCCATCAATTATACTTGCATTTTCAGTGTATATGCATGTCCTTGGAACTTAGTTCAGTTAGATTTCAGTTTTCAGTATTTAGTGGTAGGGTTTGCAGCTCTTTCCTTCCATGTTCAACTAGTTTAGTCTTCATTCGAGAATGAATGTTCCTAATGCGTAGATAATGTAACATCTCGTATTCTAGTCAGACCAGAAATGCAGATTCTAGAAGTTGCACGTGCCACTAATGGTGCCACCTACAGACCATATGGTGACCCAGGGATCGTAGGTGGAGTCCGTTGTTTGCCACTTGCAACTCCCTTCCCAGAACCCCAAAATTTTTCAGCCAAGTCTTGACCCACGCCAGGACCTACAGACTGTAGGTGGGACAACGGTTTGTGGACCAGGTCCGTGGTTCAAACTCCCCAGAACCCTATGAAAATTTAGCTATATCAAGAACCTATGGACCATAGGTAGGACCACTGTCCATGGACCAGTTCCATAGTTAAGACCCTCCAAGTCCTAGCCTTTAAAGCCAGGACGACTGACCAAGACGGACAGTAGTTAGGACCATGGTCCATGGACCAGGTCCATCGGTTGGTCCCCACAACTTTTAAGTCAGGGTCATTTTGTTCTTTTCCCTACATCATTTAACCCCTAAACTACATCATTTTAGTTAGTTTTAGCCCAGTAACTTAATTAGAACTTACCCTAGTCAACTAATTCTCCAAAATTCATCCAAGTTGAACTAAAATAAGAAGAAATAGTGTACCAACTCTCTTTAAGAATGCAAGAAGGTTTCCTCTAGTTTCAGCCCCAAAATTGAAAGGTTTCTCTGTGAAATTCGTCACCTATATGTGGGATTTTACTAGTATGTTCCTTTCACCCATTAGGTCCCTAGAATTTAGTTAGATTCTTGATTCTCTACATCATGTTAGACCTAAGGTTTCTAGAATTTTTGAATTTATGTTTTGATGCACTGTTAGACCAATCCAAATCATATTATCATGTTTTCGTTGAATTGTGGCTTAGTTGGTTCTTGTAACTCGAAACCCTAGTTGTGTAGATTCATTTAGTTCATGAATTGCACTTGCTAGGTCAGTTATTTCAGATATACATGCCTCAGTTAAGAATGTCTCAGAACTAAGGGTCAGTTACCCTTATAGTTCCTAAACTACGTGCCCCATAGGTAAGTCCCCTCTATGGGCATTGTACTTAGTGGTCACACCAGTCATGCCTCTATACCCTTGGCAAGGTATATTGTGTCCCCTCAATGGGGCATATACATCAAAATTTACATATTGCTCATATGGTTTTATGTCAGTAATTAGTGGCTCCCATAGACAGTTTCTAGTGTATTGACCAGGTTATCAGTTATAGTTCAGTCTTCCATTTCAGTATATTACAAACTTGGTTACTACATTCAGTTAGTTCATATTCAACACGTTTAACATATTTATCATGTTCAAATTATATCATTGCTTTATCACTTTGTTCAATTATATGCTTATTCAACTTTATTCTATCATGAATGCTCAGTAACTTTCAAGTACCGACGCATACTCTGCGCTACATCTTTTCGTGATGTAGGTTCAGGTCCTCAACATTCAGAAAATGCATAGATCGGTTCCCGATCTTCAGTTCAATAACTTCAGTGGTGAGTCCTCATATTTCTAGGAAAATAGTCATGTTTCTATATTTAGTCTTTTCATTTCAAATTTCAGTATTTTCTAGGGTTAGTTGGGGCATGTCCCTGCATCTCTAGTAAGTTAGAGGCTTTATTTCAGACATAAACAGATTGAGCTTTAGTATTTGAGTTTTATTTCAGATTCTTAAACTATTCTAAGTTTATATATTCATATAGTATTGGGTATTCTCCATTATTTTAGTTTATCTTATGTTTAAGCTTCCGCACAATATTTCTTATTTTAGTTTATCTTTAAGTATGCTTATGATATGCCAGTAGGGTTAGGTTGGGGAACTCGTGATCCTAAGTCCAATTTTCGCATCCTAGGGGTAACCTCGGAGCGTTACACAACCCAAGATGAATGCAATTTCATAAAAATGCACATAACCAAGGAGGTACATCATCTCCAAGCTAAAAAAAATTCAAAACATTGATTGATAAGGCATACATGCAAATATAACTAAAATGCACATAATCATGAAGTAATTAATCGAGCTAAATCATATCTTCAAAACATATTCTTTTTCGTTAGCATGTATGTATGAGAAAACAAAAGAATTACTAAGACACAGGAAATAAAAAGGTTGAGCCATGACAAGATACACACCGATATTGGGACATCACATCGGCGTTGGCCTCCCAAGTAGCTCCCTAAACCCTTTTATTCCTCCACAACACTTTTATCAGTGCATGTAACGACCTGGAAAATGATAGGATGAACTAGAACCTTGATGTTTGGGTTAGTGTGACCTTAGGTTGATATTTATGTTGTTTTAGAACTTAAATGGATCTAGGTAGCAACCTAGGGAGCAAGCAAGGGCCTAGGCTAGAAAGTTAGGTTGAAAGAAGCCATGTCCTTGGAAGGATTGTATGGCGATGGGGCTGCTAGATCGCCTAAGTGGTTGGCGAGTTGCCCTTATGCCTCTATGGTCGCCTAGTGGACTGCCCATTTGGCCTAGCTACTGGACCAAAGGGCAAGATAAAGGGGAGCTCGCCAAGCTGATTGGTGTGTCACCATTCTACCCCTCTATCGCCCAATGACCAGCCTTTAAGTGAGCCCACTGGAACAAAGGGCAAGCCAAGGGTGCACTTGGCGAGTCGCCTAGGGTACTTGGCGAGCCCAAGTGTCCAAAGGGTGAGCTCAAATGGGCAAGGGGCAGATTTTTAAGTTACAACTCGTAGGGTCAATTTCAAATGATGATATATCTTAGATCAAAATGAATTAGGTAGGCCATTACCTATCCAACTAAAGGTCCCTGAGTCCTCTTTCCAACACCACCGAGTTTGCCCAATTTCGATCTCGGAGTAAAAATTTATACCCAAAATAGTGAAGCACTGTCAAAATGGGCGAGCCAAGGGCCATTAAGCATTTCGCCTAGAGCCCTTGGCAAGCCAAGGGGTGCAAAGGGCGAGCTTAGACAGGTTTAGTGCAAACTTTTATGTTTTAACTTTGTGGGTTCTTAATTCTTTTCCTAAGTTGAGTCCCTATTATTCTATGCGTTTCCTACCAACTTTAAAACCCTTTTAGACCTAAATTCCTTTTCGTTTAAGTCATTCCAAATAGAATAAAAATAAAGTCTTCCTCTCTCTATAGTTCTCTCTCTAGCTCAAGGAAGAAGAAGAAGAGGTGAAAGCTAGGGTTTGGTGATTTCTAGGTGGTTCTTGCTCAAATTTCTTGGAGAATCTTAGTAAAGGTATGGTGGTCTTGATCCTTGTCTAATTTTCCATTCAAGGAGCCAAATGCAAAGTGATTTCAAAGTATGAAAAATCTAGGGTTTTACTCAAGCTCATGGGTTCTTTTGCCAACCGATTTCAAACAGTTTCTAATGGTATATATGGTTTGGGTTAATGTTTAATTGATGTTTTATGATGAAAATACCCCATGAACCCATTATTTTCCTTCAACTCATAAAATGTACTTTTATGAAGTGGGTTTTGATGATTATGAAGGTAAATGCTTTGGGATATTGATTTTGCACCATTATGCATGTTTCGGTTATATTAAATTGAAGGTTTATTGATGACTTGTGAGCTTACTCTTGAGAGGGCAAGCTATAGTCATATTACTTGTGAAATAGAATTGTGCTTGAATTGTTGATCCACATGAAAGGTTGAGGTGTTTACTTACTATTTACATTGTGATAATGGCCTTGAAGGCATAATGTGAGGAATTGAAGTATCAACATGTTGTTGTATATATGAAAGTGATATGAAGCATTTGTGTGATCTAAATGAATGAAAGATGATCATGTTGAGAAGCTACTTGTGTTAGGATTGAATGTCATCCCTTTGTTAACACTTGTGAATAATGGTGATTATGTGAAAGGCTATTCTAACACACACACACACATACACATGAAAGAATGAAGGAATGAAGTTCATGTTAATGTTAATGAATGTTGAGTCTATTGAAGTGATATTCTCAATTGTACTCTAATGAATGATAATGATGTGTTGATTGAAAGGATATTCTCGATCATACACTAATGAACGATAATGTGATTCTTAGATGAAAGGCTATTCTTATCTGAGTGGATATGGATTGGGATGGGTGTTCATCTGAGTTGAGGCGGGGCACCTAGTAGAAATCTCTTGAGATAGATGCTCATCTGAGTAGAGGCGGGGCATCTAGTAGAAATCTCCATATCCCTAAAACTATGTGCCCAGATAGGTCTAGTTAGTGGATCCACTTAAGGCTAGACAAATGATGGTCCTACCTTAGGCAAGTAGGAATCTCTTTATCCGGTATGGGTGACATTTGGATTCCATGTCAAACTCACACGGTCTATGTCGGTTAAGGCTTACCCCCACAAAGAATGTTGATGAACCATGGCTTCTTATGGATGTACTACTTAGTGTAGGTGGTGGGATGGGACGCCATCATTTCATTGCACAAGTCGGCATTTGAGAGAGGTAATGGTATGTTCCTTATGATGTTAATGAATGAATGGCTCTAGTGATGATGTGTTAATGAAGATTGTTGAGCTAGTGTCTAAATGCATGAAAGACCTCTAAATGCTTAAATGTAAAGATGCATGCTATACTTGGAATGTATTATGAGTTACCTTCTTGTCATGCCTATTGTATATGAACATGCCTTGTGTATGGTGACTTCAAAGGAGTACTTAGTGTGAGTAGTAATATGGGATGCTACTTGGACTTTGCACAAGTATGACTTAGAGTTGTCTTAGATGTTGGTCTAAATGGGATAATGTGACTCATGTAAGGTTTATATCTCTTGAATGCTTTATTGTATAAAGGTTCTTATCTATTGTAGCATTGAGGAATACCTAGGAGTGGTATGAAGAGGTAGTAAGGGCTGCCACTCCATGTTTTACTTATGTGTATCTTGGGGTAACTTTAGATAGGGGTCATAAGATGATGAAATGACTCACTTGCCGAATATGTTTAGGTGTTGTATGTTGGTACTAGTTGAGCATGATTAGTTGTAATGTGAAGTATGATAAATGGTATGTTCACCTTTGGTGATCTTAAGGTGGTACCTTAGTGTGGTTGGTGGTATGGGACGCTACCCATAGATTGCACAAGGTAGAACTGGAGGGTTATTGAAGGTGGAGGCTCAAGATAAAGGTAAAGGGTTGTATGTGATTTCTGTTCAAATGTGAATTATGTGACTTTGTATATTGGTTGTGACTTAAATCATGCCTCGTGTATCAATGTTCATGAAGTTTTACAAAAATGGCATAAAAGCATGATTCTTAAACAAATGTCCTTTTTAGCATGTTTTTGCATGGCTATCATACTTGGTACTTAATTGTGCTAACCAATTCTTCTTCTATGTTTTACTACAAGTGAAGGTTGCGGTAATTGAGTACCCCTCTCTAGTTGGAGTTTGGACTAGACTTCTTCCAAGACATCTTCTGGTATGTCCTCATAGACCGAGGACAAAGACCTTTCATGTTTCTAGTATTTTTACATTTTAAGACTATTGTTATGACTTCGATTGAAAAGGGCTGTGACACTATCTTGTATTAAGTTTTTATCTAAGATGGCCATTTGAGACTGTAGTATTCCGCTGCTTTATAAATGACTTACGATTATTGATTGTATTAAGAAAAGTTTGAATTCCGCACTATTTTTATTACCTAAGCAATGAATGAATACTATGAGGCTTGCATAAAACCCGTTTGGGGTTGAGTACACCGTGTTGCATCCGGGGCCTAGACTCGGGTCGTGACAGTGCCACTTTATAAGAAAGATTTCCTTTATACCAAGATCTCTTCTTGTAACATCAGCATAAGACTTTTGTCGACTATGAGCCATTTTCAACCATTCTCTAATAAGTTAAAATTTCTCTATGGCCTCATGTACCAATTCAAGACCTAGCTAAGCCACCTCAAATACTTCACACCAACCTATAGGAGAGCTACAACTCCTATGATAAAGAGCCTAAAAATGAGCCATAACAATACTTCAATGATAGTTATTATTATATGCAAACTCAATCAACCACAAATAATCATACCAATTATCCTTGAAATCAATCAACAAGCTCTCAACCTATCTTCTGAAGTCTGAATAGTAAACTCCAATTTCTATCGGTTGAAAGATGAAAGGTCGTACAAAGTTTGACATGAGTAACAAGGCCTTATTTTAAAGACTTCAAAAATTGAGAAGTAAATTTGGTACCACGATCGTAGATAATGGATAGGGGAACTCCATGCAACGTTACAATCTCCCTTAGATACAACATTAGCATAATCCTCCACTAAATAAGAAACTTTGACAAAAATGAAATGAGCAAACTTTGTCATACAGTCTACTATAACTAATGTTGTCGCTGAGTGCGAGGTAAACCCACAATAAAGTCCATACACATATTTTGTAGGAATGCTAATATCTTGGGACAAGCCTCCAAATTTTATATGCTCAACTTTCACTTGTTAACAATTAGGACACTTGGCCACAAATGCCACAATATCCTCTTTTTTCCCATTGCACCAATAGATCTCCCGCACATGACAGTACATCTTAGTGGCTCTCAGGTGAATGGAGTACCGAGAACTATAGGCTTCTAATAAATTTTCTCTCTCAACTTATAAACATTGAGAACACACAAACGACCTTGATATCAAAGCACACCATATCCATATGGAGAAGGCCTCCACAGACTTTTCAAGCACCATTCTATTTAACTCAACAAAAATTGGATCAAGACCTTGCTTGACATTCACCTCCGACACATAAGACTATTTTGAACCATAATGAACAAAAAAAAACACTCTCACTTGGATCAATCAATCAACACCTAGTCAAGATAGTCTACGAAAATCACAAACCACTTTTTTCTTGCCATCCTCCACAAGTGAAACACTCTTCATGGACAATCGACATAAGGCATGAGCCACCATATTAGCTTTGCTCGAATGATTAATGACACTCATATCATAGTCCTTTAAGAGTTCTAGTAATCTACAATTATGAAGATTTATATCCTTTTCTTCGAACACATACTGCAAACACTTTTGGTCGGTAAAGAAATGAACATGGACATCATACGAATAATGTCTCTAAATCTTTAAGGCAAAAACAATTGCTGCTAGTTCCAAATCATGGGTAGGATAGTTATTTTCATGAATATTGAGTTGCCTTGAAGAATAGGCAATAACTTTCCCATTTTCCATACGAACACAACTTAATCCAATCATTGAAGCATCATAATAAACACCAAACCCAAAGGATCCTTCCGGGAAAGTCAACAGTGGAGCGAGGTTAGTTTATCATTCAAATCTTGAAAGCAGTTCTCATGCTTACAATAAAAAGAAATTTACTTTTTTTTGGGTCAATACATACAATGAAGAGGCAATCGAAAAAAACCCTTCGACAAAACTTCTATAATATCCAGCCAAACCCAAGAATATTAAAATAACCAAAGTGGATAGAGGTCTATGCTAACTATTAACCGTATCCCTCTTCTTAGGATCTATCTCAATACCCTTACTAGAAATAATGTGACAAAGAAAATCGATGGATCTCAATCAAAACACACATTTACTAAACTTTTCAAATAGTTGTTGGTCCATGAAGGTTTCCAACATGATCCTCAAATGATCGGTATGGTCATCATCACTCCATCAGAAGATAAAATTATAATCAATAAACTTACTGACAAACATATCAAGATATTGTCTAAACACTCTATTAATCAAGTCCCTGAATGTGGCCGGAGGATTACTCAAACAAAAATATATTACCAAAAACTCATAATAACAATCCCAAGTTTGAAAAGCCATCTATGGAATGTCATCTTCCTTAACCCTCAATTGGTGATAACCCTACCAGAGGTCGATCCTAGAGAAGTAACTCACTCCTAGGAGTTGATCAAGCAAATCATCTATCTTTCAAAGAGGATACTTATTGATAATGATAACTTGTTTGATTTTCAATAGTCAATAAACATATGAAGTGAACCATCCATCTTATAAACAACCAAAACATAGAGCACTGCATGGAGAGATACTCAGCTGGATGAAACCCTTATCCAACAACACTTTCAATTGTACCTTCAATACCTTAAATTTTGTCAAACTCATATGGTAAGGAGAATAGAAATGGGTTGCATGTCTCAGAAATGGTCAATACCAATGTCTAAATCCCCTTTAGGAGGAATACTGGGTAAATCATCTTGGAACACTTCCTAAACTCATTGACAATGAGGAGCAACATAAGAATAGGGGTTTTAGTATTTGTATCCTAAGCTAAACAAGATGATATATGCAACACTCAGAAATCATTTTTCTAGCTTTAAAATAAGAAACAAACTGACCTTAGTCATAGAATTTCCCCCTTTTAACTCTAGGATGGGTTCATTTTGAAACTGAAACTTAACCTCTCGAGTTCTACAATCGACAGAAAAATAAAAAAGAATAGACCCAATATAACCAAAATAACATCAAATCTAACATATCAAGTTCTACTAGATCAACATGAGTGACTCTATGGGATAAGGACAGAGGACAATTCTGTAGTCTCTCTTTGCCACAATAAATTCACCAACAGGAATAGAGATAGATAAAAGGCTAATAACAATTCTGAAGAAACATCAAATCTCATAGCGATATATGGTGTCATCAAACACAAGGTAGCACCGGGGTCAAGAAAAGCATAAATATCAAGATGAAATACATTCAAAATACTGGTACCCGAATCAGGAGAACCCTCTTGATCATGATGAGTTTTGAGAGCATAAAATCTATTCTATTTTTGACTCCCACTAGAACCTTACAAAGGGTAAGGTTGAGCCAATCGATGATTATCTCCTTCATTCATATCAATCGAGGGATAATATCTTATTTTAAGATCCTTCTTTCCACAACCAAAACATGCATTATAACCGGCTAGAAACTTACCATCATGCTTCTTTCAACACCTAGTACATATAGACAAAGAAGATCCACCATCATTCCCTCCTTGAGGGTTAGGACTACACACCCAATCCTTTTTAAAATTTTCAAATGGAGCATTAAAGGAAACATGACTAGACAACCTTTGTCAAAAGCTAGAATGACCATGTCTATCGGACTTTGAATGTGAAAAGTCATCATCACTGGTCTATGCCCTCTTTGTCTCCCTAGATATTTCCTCAAGCTTCTCCTTATCTATTGGTTGATCATCTGCCATTAACAGAGAGATGTCCATTTCTTTAATGATCATTGTAGTACAACATTCCTTATCCATAATTTTTGATACACCCGAGATAAACTTACTCATCTTTTCCTTAGAATTTACAACTATAGAAGGATATATGGAAGATTTTGTGAATTTGAAAGCATACCCTTTCACACTCATGTTTACTTGATGAAGGTTAATGAACTCAAGAACATTGGCTTCCATCAAATAAAGGGGAATAAACCTATCAAGAAAAGAAACTTTGAACTTTCCCCAATCAAGAGGACCAGTATCAACCGCCCTCTTTTATTTTTCATTGGTTCAATCAAACATTAGAAACACCAATAAGTTGATAATTAGCGAATTTCCCTTTTTCACTAAGTTCACTCCCATGATCATCAAAACAGTGTATACCTCATCAATGAACTCTTGAGGATCTTCCTTAACCTTGGAACTATGAAACTTTGGAGGATTCATTCTAGTGAAGCCCCTCACTCAAGTTGCTGCTTTACATATATTTGGGTTTAGTGTACCCCAACATTTCTATTGTCTTCAGCCGTCAAAGCTTGAGCAAAAATTTGAAAAGCTACTCAAAATTCTGCATTATTCACTTGTTTGACTAAAGGATCAATCGAAACATGAGGAACTTCTAGATGAGTTTCTTGAGAAGCTTGACGAGTTTCTTATTCCACATTGTCACCTGCATTCCTTCTAACGTATTCTCTTCAAGGGGCCATATCTTAAAAAGCATAAAATAAGGATTAGGAGAGAAACATATCGAGTTACAGTCTATCACACAACTTTAGAATGATTAAAGAAGTGGAGTTTCCTAAAAATCTTATAGCCTCCAATTCATAAATGTGGTGCGCTTCACACTTATGAATAATAATGTGTTTGATGTGGCTTATGAAACAACCAAGGAACTTTCCAAACCATGTGCTCTAATACAAAGTCTGTCATGACCCAAAATATACCATAGGCGTAACATGGCATATATGACCCTGAAGGGCCCTACACCAGCCACTTAGCATACATAATACAAGATAAAAGAAATAATCTTATATCATAAATGAGTTTGACAAAAGTGAAAGTCTAATATAAGTCTTAATAAGGCATCTACTAATCAAAAGAAGTGGTTGGGACGTAACCCATACGCTGTAACAACCCTAAAAATGAACTAGGTAAGCTAGAGCCTCTCATGTGTCTCGTAGATTGTTTATGTGATTTTAATCGTTTAAAATCACTATGCACGATTGTTAGGCAATGTTTAAAGATGCCAGACAATGTAAAATGTTAGTTTAGTTTATTTGGAAGTAAAACATCAAGGGACGTCCACAACATTTTGAAAGTAGTCTTGTGTGTACTAGTGTGTTTGAGTTGCTTGGAATCAAAAAGAAGTGGAAGTGACCCTAATGTCTAGATGAGCATGTTTAGGTTCAAAACACCCTGGTATGAATCCCCAAGGATCACCCTATGGGTCCTTGAAGAGGACCTAAACGCTGGCCTAAAAGCTGTCAAAACCAGCAGCCATCCACGAGCCCCATTGACAGGCTGTCAATGGATTGACGGGGCATGGATTGGTTTCGTGAGTTGACACTTAGTCTCCTCACCAAAGCCTCCCCAACACCCTCTCTAACCTTTTTGACAAGCATCCAGGATGGACCGTCAATCCATCCACGGTCCGTGGATGGTGGCCGTTAATTAGCACCGTGTTGCTGTCCAAAAATCTGCCAAGCCAAAGGTGGTTTGGTAAATTTCACTCTTGGCCAATTAAATGCATGGACGGTTGTTTTAACTTATTTTAGGTATTTTAAAGCTATTAAAACATTTAAAATTTATTTTTGAATTCATTCTTCAAAATTAAAACTCCCAAAGACTTTCTCTCTCTAAAGTTCTCTCAAGTTCAAAGAAGAAGAAGAAGAAGAAGGAGAGCTAGGGCTTGGAATTGGTGAGCTCTTCATCAAATTTCTATTGGATTCCTCCAATGAGGTATGGCGGCTCTTCATCTGGGACTCATCTTCATCCTAGAGTCAATTTCAAAGAATTTTACAATGTTTTCAAAAAGTGACTAAAAAGCTTGTTTTTGAATTCTATCAAGGGTTCTTGTATGAAAATGATTTGAAACGTCTGGATATGGATTAATTGATGTTTTTTTTGTGGTTTTTGAATGGAATACTCCATGAGCCCTTGTCTTCTACAAAACCCTAAAATTTGCTTTGAAGTGGGTCTATTTCTATAAATTCAAAGTTGATGGAATTATATGTAAAGTGAATTGTATTGATATCTCTTGTATTGTTAAATTTTTATTCATGATTACTTGTTGATAATGGGTGAATTAAGGATTGTAAGCCTTATGGGTGAAGTATTGGCGATTGCTTGGATTTTGGTGATTTTCGCTATGTCTTTGGTTTATGGTAAGAAAGCTTGAACTCTCTTTATTGAATTGATTGTTGTTGGTAGGTTGAATCCACCTTTGGTGGAAGTGCTATATCTTATTCTTGTATGGTATTATTGTGAATTGTAGCCATGAAGCCAAGTTGTTGTATAATGTTGGAATATTGTATTATTGTGAATTGAGGCCATGAAGGGCATTATATGTGTGTTATTATATTGTTGTATTATTATACACATATGAGGCTATATGTAAAGTCCTATATGAAGCTATATGTAAAGTTTGTGTAAAGCTATAATGTGAAGATGTTCTAATGGTATTAATGTGATATTGTATAGACTATTATTATGCTAATGTGAAAGCATATTTCTCTTGAAATGGTGATATGTGGTGATGATGGACTATGATGAGTCTTTATAAGATGATGTTGTAGCTCATATGCTAGACTTGAGTATCTTGTCTTATGTCATGAAAGCTTGATTATATATATGAATGTTTGGTTGGGCTATGACTTAGTAATGGAGCTCTTCCTATAAATGCTAAAAGAGGAATTCTAAGCCAAGACTTGAATTGGTATACTTAAGCATAATGCCTTTTTCATGAGGCTAGCTTTCCTAAGTAAATGCATAACCTTGAAGGATGGGACTTAAGGTGATGTTCCCTTCTTGAGTGAAATGATAGACTTAGAGATGGATGGAGCCAGAACGGCATGAGAATCCTTATCTAAGAAAGTCAAATGAGCTATCCTTATGAACCTAGATTGTCTATGACTAAGAAATAGGGCCTTTCTTGGGAAGAGGTACTATGAGTTGGTTGAACTAGAAAAGGAACCCTTTCTAGTACATATGTGATTGAGTACTCTATGGAAACCAAGGCTAAGCATCGAGTGGATGTGGTTAGGATGGTGGCCTAGTTGAGCATGAGATTAGGCACAATGAACATCCTTGGACATCTCTTAAACCATGTGCCAACATGGGTTGCTTTTAGTTCTACCCTTGGCAAGTAGAACAGCCTCCACAGAGTAGGATAGACTCCGTATTCCATACCTTGCTAGTGTGGTATATGTCGGTTAAGGCCTATTTCCATCATATGGGATGTGCACTCTAGTATTGGATAGGTTCTACAATGTGTAGTAGTAGTATGGGATGCTATCTACACATGGAATGACTAGGCTTAGAAGATGCTAAAGTGAGTTCCCTAAGCCTTAGGGCTATTATGTAACTGTCCCCAATATGCTTGTGTGTCTCTTAAATGGTTTTATAAAGAATGTTGACTTAGTATGTTACAATGTAATGATAAAACCCTTGTCTATGGTAACTCTTAGGAACACTTAGGTGTATATGAAAAGGTTGTATGGGCGGTCACATCATTATTCACTTAAGTGTGGCTTAGGGTGACTTGAGATAGAGCCTTAAATGGTAATGAAGGAATTACTTTGCTATCTTGTTTAAGTATTGTAAACTTGTGTTAATTGAGTTGTAAATGATGTGAATATGGTCTTATTTGTGAATGGTGACTTGAAATGTGGGTTTATGCTTGTGGTTGTAAAGGTTTTTTAAAGAAGGTTTTAAAAGCATACATTCCTTGTAAATATCCGTTTTAGCATGTTTTTGCATGGTCATCATACTTAGTACTTATTGTACTAATTCCATATTTCTCTATTGTTACAAGTGTAGGTGGTGGAAAGTGAGCAGATATTTTGAGGAAGCTTGGGATATTCACTCTTCTCAAGAAGCTTGGTATGTCCTCATCTATTCGAGTACATAGTTGTTATCTCTCTAATATTTCCATCTAGACATTGTATAAGACTTATATTTTCCATTGTTGTAAAGGGCCGTGTCCCTAAGATGTTCTATTGTGTCTAAGATGGTACATGAGACTTAGAAATTCTACTTCTTTACATTTGAAAGATTTTATTAGTATTATGGATTTGTTTTAAAAAGTGTTTTTATTCCTTACGGTTTTTATTACCGAATGCGATGATTGATTGCTAAGGGATAGTATTAGACCTCCAAGAGGTTGAGTACGCATGTTACGACTTGGGGGTGCTCTCGGTTCGTGACATACACTATGTACAAATGTTTGTAAAGTTAAATGACATAAAACATATAAAAGTATCTTGGTCCTCGGAACATGTGTACTCACTAATCCTTGAGGGCCAAAATATCAACTTGACATGAGCGTGAGAGCTATGAGCGTTAGTCCCTACATTAATAAAATAATGTAGCCACAAGTATGTATTAGTCAATGGAATGTACTAAGTATGATAACAGTGCATAAGAGTTATGAAATCATGCAAAAAAGGACTTTTCATGACATGTAATGAACAAGCTAAATCATAAGATAAAAGGATAAAACGCGAGTCATAATCTTGGCAAATGCATGTTTAACATCTTTAAAACACTTGTGAGATACTTTAAAATTAACCTCAGTTCATTATTTCCATTTAGATGGCATTGACCACATGAGCTATACTTGGAATTTAGTTTCTATCGCACATCGAAAAGGAATGTCCTTACTTTCAAAGGTAAAAACCATAAGTCTAAGATAAAATTGATCCACCAGATAATGTCTATCTGAGACAATCATCCTGTGGTTGCACATAGTTGCAGATTACATTGCTAATATAGCTTTCAAAAGGGCTGGATGTGAGTCTTTTTCCACCTTCTGTGAACTTCAAAGCAAGGGGAAAAAATTATTAATTTAGAGAATTAGATAATACTGAATTTGACAGTATGACCTAAAGAGATAAAGAAAAATAACAACCGAGGGTACAATCTTCCATTATTACATAAGAATACATTGTTGCATCATGAAATTAGGAGTTTTTAGAAGTGTTGAAACAAGATGCAATTTGGCTCAGCATTCATAGACAACCGAAAATTACTTTTCGATTATTCAAATTTCACTGGATAAAAATTGTTACATCTTTAGTTACAGGAAAAGCAAGTAACTTAATATTGTATCATCAGAAAGGAAAAATCTGAAGAATCAACAACCAACTCTTTTTTTTTATTTCCAGACAGAAAATACAACATCGAGTCTCACTGGAAGAACACATCCAATCAAATCATCTCGGCCATGACAAAAATAAATTTTTAGGTTAGAATTAGAGAACAAAGACATTAAACAACTTTTTAAAAAAAAAGATTGCACTTACCTGACTCTTCTGAGAACTAGAAATGCAATTTGGAAATATAAATAGAGCTCCTCGTCTTCCTTGAAAGAGAACCATGGAGAAATGGGGATGAAACTATGGATTATTTTCTTTGGATCTAGAGGCAACTTTAGATTGCTTTTGTTTTCTTTTGCGTTTTTATATGATTTATTATTTTAAATTTTTGGTGGGCTAGTTCATTTACCTATCTTGGAGACCTTTTAAAAAAAATAGAATTTATAATAAAAGTTGTCCAACAGCCATATTAACCCTAAATAGAGATATACATACGTTTTGAATTAAAAAGAAAACAGGTGTCTATAAGTTGTAAACACAATTCAGAGATGATGCTTCAAAATAATGTGAGATAATTTTCTTGTTATGACCAACTAGGGTTGCAATCAGTTTCAAGTTTGTAATTGTTTACTATTAATTATACAAATTAACTATAGAAATAAAAATTAGATTAGAATCAAGATTTTCAAACTCTTCTTCTACCAAATCAAACCTACATTTAATGTAACAAAAAATCAAGAAATTACTATGTTATACATTTAATTGATACTATGTTTAGAACCTCTAACATATTCTAAACATGATATTAAGTTTCCAGCTTCTGAAATTATACTTTATTTAGAATTAATAGTGGTAATTACACTCAAATTCAATTATTTGCATTCACTTATCTTAAACATAATATTTAAAATATTCTTCAGATTATAACAAAAAGAGTTTATCTGGATTTAAACATGTTGCATGGAATCTACCCCTTTTCATTATCATTATATGTCAGACTCATAATCGAATCAAATAAAGTTCCTAAAGTTTTACTTTATGATGCAATCAATTATGTCTAGACTAAGTATAATTACTAATATTATTCCTCAAAATTTAAATTAAACCTTCTTATATACAAATGCTCGTTAACTAATTGAAATATAATGATAACAAAAATCATTTTCTATGCAATAAAAAAACTTCCTTTTCAACATATGTATTCTTTGAGAATTTATCACACCATATTAATCACCCAGAAATATAATATGTCCTCCCTCTGCTGGCTTGGGAGTCTGACAATTATGTACTTGTAACATGGAATAACTGACACATGAGAAAAGTGTAATACCTTCTATTACTATTAAAATGGAGCATAACAACATCGTGGTATTCAAAAGAAGAAAATGAATGTCTTCATCATCAAAACTATTAATTGCTTTCTCAAAATTTATCAAAACTAATTTTTTCACTTTGTGCAACCTTTAAATAGAATCCATGTTTAATTCTATAAGGTGGATATAGACCAAATGAATGTAGTCTGGGTGCCTCATATCTATTCATATGCTTAGTTTTGTGGCAACACAAAGAACACTTTTTTTTGAAAGCAAATATACTACTAGATAGAATGTCTAGCACATTTTATTCTAAATAAAAAGGTATCAATATGGATAAGTATAAGCAAGGGGGATAGGCCTTACCTTATCTCAAAGAACGCTAAGAGGTAAATCTCTATCAGGGAGTCAACCAAATGATTGTAGCCTGGGTTCCTCAAATTTTTTTCATATGCTCAGTTTGCATTTTTAAAAGCAAATTTACCACTAGACAAATGGTCTAATGTTTTTTATTAAAAATAAAAATATTTCAATAGGTATAGGTACAAGCAAGGGGGAAAGGCCTTATCTAACCTCAAAGAACACTAAGAGGTAAATCTTCATCATAGGTTCAACATCATTTAGATGTTCTAGAATATCATACAAGTTCTATTACATCAATTTGGGAGTGTTGATCTGTGATGGAATTACACATAAATATAATTAAAGAAAAATGTGTATTGCCATCCCACATTGGGGGACATAATATGTATATCTAAAAGGATTCATGCAAAAAATATCAACTTTGTAAAAAATAATAGACTCTTTGTATCCATCATATGCATATAAATATTTGATACAAATAAGTAATTATTGCTTGAGAGAAATGTATTGATGAAGTTATTTTTGATCAGTCCCAACTCAAAAAGATGGTATTGAAAATTTAGAATTGAAATTTCCTAAATTTGAATACTTAAAATGACAATACAAAAAACTACACGAAGCTTGGGATTTGGGTTCTGTCGGAAGAAAATGAATCTACAGATGTAAATTTGAATTATTCTTTAGACATTTTATATGTATTCATACCTTTTATATACCCCTACATATAAAATTAAGAACTATGTTTATAAATAAATATACATAATAACTACATATATATAGCTATATCTATATCTATATAACTAGAATAAATTACCTAACTACTAAGATTCCTTACCATTTGAAAAAATTATACAAATCCCTATTTTCCTCACCCTCTCTCCTATTCTTGAATAAATTACTATTATTCTTCCTACTTCATGCTTTTCTTCTCTTCTTTAACGCCTAAAATCAGCGGTTACATCCAACTCACAATATTTGAGTTATGTACCGCATTATCCTAGTCTTCTTTATCCATTTCAAGTTTTTAAAAAGGTATAATGATTTGCTCATCATTTTTCCTAACGTCCCATTTTTGTGAATTGGCCATACCGCCCCCTAGCATTTTCATGCTTAGTTTATATTGAGGGAATGGTTGGTGTGGCCCCTGCTGAGATCGAGTGTATTTTTCATGATTTGACCATTTTAATTTGAAAATTCTTGGTATGGTTGACTTTGATCACAATTTTGATTGTTGAGTGCAAATGGGGATTACGTTGAGTTTGACCTAGTAAGGCGGTTAGGTTAGATTTTCGAGGAATTCAGTTCAATTTTTCGCGTTTGGGTAAAAGCTTTTGTTATAAGCCTTAAAAGTGGACTGGTAGGGTAATTTTATCATTTCACCTCTTTAAATAAAATCAATAATTCTATTGAATCAAGAATGTCGAATTTAGTGGGAAACCATGTCCAGTTTTTTTATTGCACTCCAAATGATTCCCAAGTGTTTAATAGGAGGAATTTTCCTTGTGTAGGGCAGCTGCTTTTCAGTTTTTTGTATTGGTACTTTTGGCATTCACGATCATGATGTGTCTACTCTGTGGCCTATAGGCTCACGATTATGATGAACCTTTTTCCTTAGCCTTCGCAATTGATGATAGGGGTCTCGCGATCGTTATGTGAGCTTTGTGTCCTTCATGATCGGGGGAGTTAGTGACTCACGATCGTGATGTGTAACACCTTAGAAGTTTGAAAGTCGAATTGGAAAGGAAGGATCTCATTTTTTGCTACTGCCTCAGGTACATGAGATCCATCTACGATTCATAGGGGCATCTACGAGCCGTGGATGGAATAGTAGGAAGAAGGTTCAGATTTGGGAAATTCACATTACTAAAGTTTGACCTACGAAAGAAATCTAGGGTTCAAGCTTAAAGTCTCCTCTATCCTCCGTTAATTTTGTTCGTTGATCATCACGGTGTGTAACAACTCGTATGCTAGAAAGACCAATTTGCAGAAATCAAGAGTTGCAGGTGCCATCGACAGGCCCCACCCACGGACTGTAGGATGACCAATGGATCGTAGGTAGGGTTCGTGTATAGCTAGCTACCTACAACCCTCCCCAAAAAAAACCAGACATATTATTCTATGGCATGACCCACGGCCGGACCCACGGATCGTAGGTCAGACCATGGGAAATGGTCCTTGTCCGTGGATTGAGACCCTAGAATCCCCTTCCCTAAAAGCCAACGACTGTTGACAAGACGGACCGTGGGTCAATCGACGGTCTTTTGTTAACCCCGATAGCTTTTAAGTAAGGGGTCGTTTGGTCTTTTCCCTATGCATTGGACCCTTAAACTTCATCGTTTTAGTCAATTTTAGCCTAGTAACTTAATTAGAGCTTACCCTAGTTAACTTATTCTCCAATAAATCATCAAGTTGAACGAAAAGAAGGAGAAAGAGTTGACCAAGCCCTTCATAAGAACGTAACAAGTTTTCTTCAGTTCCAGCCTCAAAATCGAAAAACTTCTCCATAAATTTCGTCACCAGGTATGTGGGATTTCACTAGTGGGTTCCTTTCACCCATTAGATCCCTAGAATTCAGTCAAATTCTTTCTTCTCTATATCATCGTAGACCTAGGGTTTCTAGAATTTCAGAATTTATGTTGTGATTCAGTTATTAGATTAATCCAAATCAGATTATCATGTTTTCGTATAATTGTTGCTTAGTTCTTTCCATGAAACTTAGAATCCTAGTTGTGTAGATTCGTTTAGTTCTTGAATTATACTTGTTAGGTCAGTTTATTCAGATATATATGCCTCAGTTAAGAATGTTTCATTATTATTATATTCATGTTGCATTTTCAGCTAGAATGTAAGTATTTTGAGCTATTCAGTATTACAAAAATTCAGTCATAATGTGTTATTTACATAACTAATTGAGAGTAGCATTAATACCTAGTGGACTAAGGGGTAGTTACCCTCATAGTTCCAGACCTACGTGCCCCCGTAGGATAAGTACCCTCTGTGGGCAACATATTTAGTAATCACGCCAGTTATGCCTTTATACGCCTTGAAAGGTATATTGGGCCCTCTCGGTAGGGCGATACATCAGACTCCACATATAACTTTGGTGGTTTTATGTCAGTCAACAGTGGCTCCCACAGTCATATTCTAGTGCATTGACACGTTATCAGTATTAGTTCAGTATTTAGTATCAATATGTCATGTACTTGGTCATTACATTCAGTTAGCTCAGTATTCAGTATATTTTAGTATTTACATGATGTTCACTTTATTTCATTATTATTATTGTATTGTTCAATTATAAGTTTTATTCAGCTTTATCCTATCCTGCATGCTTAGTACCTTTCAAGTACTAACGCATACTCTGCGCTACATCTTTTCGCAATGTAGGTTCATGTCCTTGGCATTTAGATCTTGCATAGATCGGTTCCCGATCTCCACTTTAGCATCATCAGTGGTGACTCCTCATTCTTCTAGGACGATTGACATGTCTTTTATTGAGTTGTTTTGTTTTAGTTTAAGTTTTGCTAGAGTTAGCTGGGGCATCTCCCAGCATCTTTAATTAGTAGAGGCTTTTATTCAAACATAGTTAGATTAAGTTTTAGTTGTGTTTGATCTTTAAGTTGTAATTAAATTCAGTTTTATATATTCAGATTTAGGATGGGTATTCCCCAACATTTTCTTTTGTGTCATGTTTTAAGCTTATACACAAAATTATCTTATTACAGTTATCATAGTATGCTTATGATATGCCAGCAAGGTTAGCTTAGGGTCACTCGTGATCCTAAGTCCCATGTCAACATCTAGGGGGTAACCTCGAAGTGTGAAAACTTGGTATCAGAGTCCTTGGTTCAACAGTCCTAGGATGTTTGAAAAACCATACTAAGTAGAGTTCCTTTCATTAGAGTGAAGCGCGCCACACCTATGAGGGGGAGGCTATGAAGTGTTTTAGGAAAAACTTAACTTTCTAGATATTCTTATCGTGCGTTGGTATGATCTCTCTTTCTAATCCATTATTATGCGTTTTCAAATCATGCCTTCTCGTAGAGTTTACCCAGGAATGATAATGCATGCGATGCCAACGCAGCTCCTCTAATCCCATATTATGAGGTTTTGAATACAGAGTTTTGGAATGCTATTCAACTATTCGCCCAAAGTGTTGCTAATTAGAATAATCAGCAAGTTCCAGTTCCTTCAAATGCTAGTAGAGGACCAGTGGAAACTAGTGTTCATGATTTTGTTAATATGAATCTGCCTGAATTTCTAGGGTCGCATGATGGTGAGGTTCCCTAGATTTTTTTTGATAAGGTCAACAAACTCTTTAGATTGATGCAAGTGGCAGGAAATGATAGGGTAGATTTGGCATCCTACCAACTTAAGGATGTGGGTCACATATGGTTTACAGAGTGGAAAGGCAACATGGGTGAGAATGTCTCTCCTGTGACTTGGGAGTGTTTTACCAGAGTTTTTCTAGATAGGTTCTTTCCACGAGAGTTGAGGGAGGCTAGGGCTCAGGACAACATGAATTTGAAGCAAGGTTCCATGACAGTCCAAAAGTACGAACTTAAGTTCACCCAACTATCTAGGTAGCCGATTCCAGGGCTCAAATGAGTAAGTTTCAATTTGGGGTATTTGACTTGGTGAGAACAAAGTGTAGAAATGTTATGTTGCTGGAAGATAAGAACATCTCTAGGCTCATGACTCATGCTCAACAGGTTGATGAAGATAAGCTTAGGGAACATGCCAAGGATAACAAGAAGGCTAGGACAGGTAACAATAAGTATTCTTAGTAAAACTTGAGTGGCGGAAATCACTCACAGTTTCAGCAAAAATAATCAGCTCTAGATCCTTCATCAGCTAGTGTTCCATCCTCCAGATTTCAACAGTATCAGAAAGGTAAGGCATCAGGCTCTAGGTATCAGGGAAGTGTTTCCATTACTATAACCTACCCGACTTGTCCCAAGTATGGTAAGAACCATCCGAGCGAGTGTCATTTTATTAAAGATAGATGTTTTGGGTGTGGTCAGACTGGTCATAGGTTGAGGGATTACCTATGTTCTAAACAGTGTCAATAAGGTAACAATGGTCGGGCTCAATCTACAACTTTAGCAGCACCAGCAGGTTGCCCGACTCAGCAGGGTAACTCACTGGTACAGGTGGTAGTCAGCGCTAGAACAGGTTGTATAATCTCCAGGCTCACCAAGATCAGGAAGATTCTCGTGATATGATTACTGTTATGTCGCGAGACTTTCATTTTGATGAATATGCTTTGTTAGATATAGGGGATACTCTTTCCTTTGTAACTCCATATATAGTAGTAAACTTCAATGTCAATCCAGAAACTCTCTTTGAACCCTTCTCAGTCTCTACTCAGGTCGGTGACCCAACTATTGCTAGACAAGTATACAGAAGTTGCCCAGTCATAGTCTCCCAGAAAGTCACCTTAGCAGATCTTGTAGTGCTAGAAATGGTATATTTTGATATCATTTTACGCATGGATTAGCTACATTCCCATTATGCCTCAGTCGATTTTAGAAATTGGATCGTTCGTTTTTCATTTTCAAGAGAAACCAATCATAGAATGGAAGGGTAGTAGCTCAGTGCCTATGGGGTCGATTCATTTTTACCTTAAGTCCAGAAAGATGATCTCTAAAGGTTATCTCTATAATCTAGTCGGGTTAAGGATTCAAGCACCAAAACCCCAACTCTTGAGTCAGTTCCATTAGTTAATGAGTTTCCACAAGTTTTTTCAGAAGATCTTCGTAGAGTTCCTCCCAAAAGGGAAATCAACTTTTGAATTGATCTCCTTCCAAATGTCCAAAGTATTTCTATTCCTTCTAATATAATGGCTCCAGCTGAGCTCAAGGAATTGACAGAGAGGTTGAAAAACCTTTTAGATAAGGGCTTCATCAGACCAAGTATTTCATAATGGGGTGCACCAGTGTTGTTCCTAAAAAAGAAAGATGGTTCTCTTAGGATGTGCATTGACTATCTACAGTTGAACAAAGTCACAATCAAGAATAAGTACTCTATCCTCAGGATTGATGACTTGTTCGACCCTTTTTAGAGTGCTAGTCATTTCTCGAATATAGACCTCAAATCCGTTTATCATCAGCTCAGAGTTAGAAATAGTGACATTCTGAAAACAGCCTTTAGAACTCGGTATGGTCATCATGAATTTTTTGTTATGTCATTTGGACTAACCAATTCTCCTTCCGCTTTCATGGATTTTATGAACAGGGTATTCAAGTAGTATTTGGACTTGTTCGTCATCGTCTTTACCGATGATATCCTCATTTACTCTAGGAATGAGGAAGAATATGCAACTCATTTGAGAGTTGTCATGGAAATTCTAAAAGATCGTCAGTTATTTGCTAATATTAGAAAATGTGATATTTGGTTGCAATATGTCGCTTTACTTGGTCATATAATATCTAGTGAACGGATTCGAGTCAATTCTCATAAAATAGAGGCAGTGAAACAATGACCCAAAACTACCTCTCCTACAGATATCAGAAGCTTCTTGGGTCTAGTGTGTTATTACAGAAAGTTCATGCTTGGATTTTCATCCATAACTTTTCCATTGACTTGGTTGACTTAGAAAAAGGTTATGTTCTAGTATTTAGATAATGGTGAGAAGAGCTTCTCAAAATTGAAAATTGGGTTGACTAAAGCTCTTGTTTTGACTCTACCAGAGGGTTCAGGCGGTTATGTGATCTATTGTGATGCATTCAGAGTCGACCTAGGTTGTGTGTTGATGTAGTGGGGTAACGTTATAGCATATTCTTCTAAAAAACTTAAGGTGCATGAGAAGAAATATCCGACTCATGACCTTGAGCTTTTTGCCATAGTATTTGCCCTAAAGATTTGGAGACATTACTTGTGTGGTGTTCACGTATATGTATTCACAGACCATAAGAGCCTTCAGTATGTGTTCACCTAGAAAAAGTTTAATCTTCGCCAGAGGAGATGGCATGAGTTCCTCAAGGACTATGTTATGAATGTGCTTTACCATCCAGGTAAGGCCAATGTAGTAGGTAATGCTTTTAGCAAACTATCTATTGGTAGTGTAGCTCATGTTGAAGAAGAAAGGAAACAACTAGCGAAAGATTTTCAAAGGCTTCCTCGCTTAGGAGTTTGCCTTATGAACATATTAGGAGATGATGTGATAGTTAAGAATGGGTAAGAATCTTCATTGGTAGCGGAGGTTAAGATAAAATAATACAATGATCCTATATTGATTCAACTGAAGGGTGTAGTTCATCAGCAGAGGGTTGACGTGTTCTCCCAAGGGGGAGATGGTGTTCTTTTCTATGAGAGTCGTTTATGTGTTCCTATGGTGGGTGAGTTAAGATAGCAGATTCCTGCAGAATCCCATAACTCGAGGTATTCTATTCATCCAGGTGCCACTAAGATGTACCATGATCTGCGGGAAGTCTTTTGGTGGAATGACATGAAAATGGATATAGCAGATTTTGTGGCTAAGTGCCCTAATTGTCAACAAATGAAGGTAGAACATCACAAACTAGGAGGTAAGACTCAAGAGATTAACATTCCAATATGGAAGTGGGAAGTAATCAACATGGACTTCATTACATGTTTACCTCGTACTCACATATAGCATGACTCCATTTGGGGGATAGTAGAAAGAGTTACTAAGTCTACTCATTCTTGGTTGTCAAGACTATGGATTAGGTGGAGGACTATACCAAGCTTTACATTAATGAGATAGTCAGGTTGCATAAGGTTCCTTTGTCTATCATCTCACATAGAGGTCCTGAGTTTACCTCTTATTTGTGGAAATCATTTCAGAAAGGTGTTGGTATTCAGGTTAATCTTAGCACATCATTTTATCCACAGACGGATAGTCAGGCAAAGCGTGCAATTCAAACCTTAGAGGATATGTTGAGAGCTTGCGTGATCAAATTCAAGGGTAGTTGGGATAATCATGTTTCTCTTATAGAGTTCACCTACAATAATAGCTACAATTCTAGCATTCAGATGGCCACTTATAAGGAATTGTATGGGCGCAGATGTAGATCTCTAGTTGGGTGGTTTGAAGTCGGTCAAGTAGCCTTGATAGGGCCAAATTTGGTAAATGATGCTATGGGAAAGGTTCAACTCATTAGAGATAGACTTAAGACAACCCAGAGTCGCCAAAAGTCCTATGCAGATATAAGTAGAAGGTACTTGGAGTTCAAAATTGATGATTGAGTTTTCATGAAAGTGTCACCTATGAAGGGGGTGATGAGATTTGGCAAGAAAGGGAAGCTCAAACCTAGATATGTAGGCCCTTATAGGATTTTGAAAAGAATTAGAAAAGTAGCTTATGAGTTAGAGTTGGCAGCAGAACTAGCAGCAGTGCATCTGGTCGTTCACATTTCATTGTTGAAGAAATGCGTGGGTGATCCAGCATCCATAGTACCATTGGAAAGTGTGGTTGTAAAGGATAGTCTCACTTATGATGATGTTCCAGTTGAGATTTTTGATCTTCAGGTTCGCAGGTTGAGAAACAAAAAAGTCAATTTAGTGAAGGTTTTGTGGAGGAGTCAGTCCATAGAGAGAGCTACTTGGGAAATAGAAGCAACCATGAAGGACAATATCCTCATCTCTTTCCGTTCGATTCCATTCCAGCATGAGGTAATACTTCCTCTCAAGTCTTTCAGTTACTCATGTGTAGATTCAATCTTAGTATTATGTTCCTTCAGATATGCTTGCATTTTCAGTACTATGTTCTTGGAACTAAGTTAAGTCACATTTCAGTTTCCAGTACTTAGTGGTAGGGTTTGCACCTCCTTCCCTCCATTTTAAAGCTATTTTAGTCTTAATTCGAGGACGAATGTTCTCAAGGGGGAGATAATGTAACAGCCTGTATGCTAGAAAGACCACTTTGCAGAATTCAGAAGTTGCAGGTGTCACCGATGGGAACCACCTACGGACCATGGGGTGACGCACAGACCATTGGTGGGGTCAGTGGATGAATACTTGTAGCCCTCCCTAGAAAAACTCAGACATAATATTTTAAGGAACAAGCCATGGATGGACCCACAAACCATAGATCAAACCATAGGTCGTGATCCTGTTCTGTGGATCGAAACGCCAAAACTCCTTTCTCTTAAAGCCAACGATGGTTTCCAAGACGGACCGTCAGTCAGTCGACAGTCCATTAGTTGGCCCCGACAGCTTTTAATTCAGGGGTCGTTTCCTTTTTTCCCTATGCATTGGACCCTTAAAGTTCATCGATTAACCCTTAACCTACGTTTTTAGTCATTTTAACCTAGTAATTTAATTAGAACTTACCCTAGTCATCTCATTCTCCAAAAAATAATCAAGTTGAACGAAAAGAAGAAGATAGAGTCGACCAAGATCTCTCCAAGAACACAACAAGTTTTCTTTGGATCTAGCCCCGAAATTGAAAGATTTCTCTGTGAATTTCATTACGAGGTTTTTGGGATTTCACTAGTGGGTTTCTTTCACCTATTAGGTCACTAGAATTCAGTCAAATTCTTGATTCTCTATATCATGCTCGGCCTAGGGTTTCTAGAATTCTAGAATTTATGTTGTGATTCAATTGTTAGACTAATCCAAATCAGATTATCATGTTTCCGTGGAATTGTTGCTAAGGTCTTTGCATGAAACTCAGAACCCTTGTTGTGTAGATTCGTTTAGTCCATGAATTACCCTTTCTAGGTCAGTTTTTTCAGATATGCGTGCCTCAGTTAAGAATGTTTCATTATCACTATATTAATGTTGCATTTTCAGTTGGCATGTGAGTATTTTGAGCTATTTGGTATTACATAAATTCAGTCATAATGTGTTATTTACATAATCAGTTGGAAGTAGGCTTACTACCGAGTGGACTAAGGGTCAGTCAACCTTATAGTCTCAGAACTACGTGCCCTCATAGGATAAATCCCCTTTGGGGGCAAAATATTTAGTGTCCACGTCAGTCATGCCTTTACACCTTTGGTAAGGTATATTGGGTCCTCTCGATAGGGAGATAAATCAAACTCCACAGATAGCTCTCATGGTTTTATGTCGGCTAACAGTAGCTCCAATAGTCAGATTCTAGTGCATTCACCAGGTTATCAGTATTAGTTTAGTATTCAATCTTAATATGTCATGTACTTTGTTATTACATTCAGTTAGCTAAGTATTCAATATATTTCAGTATATACATCATGTTCAGATTTTATCATTGCTTTATTGCTTTGTTCAGTTATATGCTTTATTCAGCTTTATCCTGTCTAGCATGCTCAGTATCTTTCAAGTATTGACAAATACTCTGCGCTACATCTTCCCGTGATGTAGGTTCAGGTCCTCAACTTTGAGATCACGCATAGATCAGTTCCCGATCTACAGTTCAACATCATCAGTAGTGGGTCCTCATTCTTCGAGGACTATTGACATGTCTTTTATTCAGTCATTATGTTTTAGTTTCATTTTTTCTAGAGTTGGCTAGGTCATGTTCTAACATCTATAATCAGTAGAGGATTTTATTCAGACATAGTTAGATTCAGTTTTAATTGAGTTTGATGTTTCAGTTGTCATTAAACTCAGCTTTATATATTCAGATTTAGGATGGGTATTCCCCATCACTGTACTTTATGTCATGTTTTAAGCTTCCTCACATAATTATCTTATTAGTATTCTTATGATATACCAACAGGTTAGCTTGGGGTCACTCGTGATCCTATGTCCCGTGTTGACGTCCAAGGGGTAACCTTGAGGTAGCCTTGGGGTGTGACACAGTGTGTAGGAATTCATCTGTCACGCCTCAAGCCTACACCTTGGACGTGGCCGTCACTCGAGAACCATCGCTCATCCCCAAGTGAACCTTTCTCCTTGCTCAATACTCAGTGAAAGAGTTACTCTACAATTTAGGAACTCAAAAGTAAACTCAACTCATGAAGATATCATTAATGAAATTAGTTTAACTCAATGCTATCTAAAATATTCAAATGAACATAAGTGCTCAACTCAAAGTCTTTAAAACATCACAAGGTAACTGGGAAAGCACTACTCAACTAGTACTATAGCCTCTATTAATTATGATGCAAGTCGGGAAAAGACCCACGACATCCTAACAAACTGGAAAGTAAATGTGGAATCTTCCGCAAGAAGGGAGGCTCACAAAAGTTAACTAGTACTGCAAATGGTATCAACGGATTGCCTGCTAATGACGCTGAATACCTTTATCTACATAATGAAAAGATGCAGGCAAAAAGGCATTAGTACATTGAATGTACGAGCATTCAAGGGTAAACTCTAAAACATAAACATAAACTTGAATAGATAAAAAAGAAAATATACTCACTTTGTCTAAAAATCAACTCAAGAATACTCAACTCAACTCAATATCAAAGCAGCGATAAATATGTGATATGTATAAAGCTTTTTAAATTGTAGATAATAACTCAATGAATATTAAAATACAATAATAAACTCTTTAATCTTGTTTGGGAGATTCTCCAACCGACAACCATCACTTTTAGCTATGTGATGAAACAAAGTCTCACCTACGCTACCAAAACTATTCTTTACCTAGACGGAGTATACAACATCCTCAACTATGTGGATCCACTAAGCTATGCTTAAAAGCAATAAAGAATTATTTAAAAGGTATGATCGTTTACCCATGTTGGCATACATGACTTATGATGATTGTGAGTTGTCGGCACTAATCCCAATAATATATAACTTATTCTCATATGATTAAAAACATAAAGCATCCTCAATTTGAGATAATTCCTCAAAATATTCTCTTAAAAGAGAGATTATGCTCAGAAACTCCTCATGAACTCATTTAGAAATTAAGGTTTCCTCTCGTTTCAAATGTAAAGTGTTACATACTTGGGAATACTTAGTCCCCTCATACTCATTTTGAAATATGAACTCAAATCTCCTCATTCTCATATTCATCTACTCAAGTCTTAAAACAAGTTATACAATATTGTAAAAGACTTCTCAAAATGACTCGAAAGGATTTCTCGAACATTACTCTTAACCTTTACTTTGATTTAAAATGAAGATTTATGAGCTATGATTATCATATAGGATCTCTCAATGATTTAGGAAGCTTTATATAGTTGATAAGTTGAAACAAGAGAAGACACAAATTGGAGAACACTGGCACGACACGAAGGATGAATTAAAGTTTTGGTCGTGAGATAATTTTTTAGGTGAAGGACTCTGTATCCTTTTTGTGACGGGGAAAGGGAGGTGACTATCTTATTGCCAAAATTTTAAAGCATCCCTGTGATGTGGACCTGGTCACATATTATTGCCCAATCTTTTCTTCCTTTCCCAAACACATTTCAAATCATACCCGCTGCAATTCCATTACCCAAATTCACTAAATTTCATAGCCCAGAATGTTTACAATGACACCTACACAAAAATATACCAAGAGACTCAACTCATTAAGAAAACCCTCACCTCAAGAACTCAAAGACCTCTATTATAAATCAAACTCAAGAACTCTTTAATCAAATTAAAGAACGAATTCATGGGTACACGTCTGCATGATTGACATGATGGTGAACAAACTCAACACTAAGAAAAATTACATACCTTGTAAGAACTAAGTTCTTGGAGAAAATCCTCAAAGCTTGCAAGAATCTTGAACGCTCCTCTTACTCTTTTTGAACCTCTCTCTAAAAACACACTAAGCTCTTTTGGAGTGACTAAAACTGATTCCAATCATTTTATACCCTTAAAAGGGTGAAAATAAATGTGCAAGCCTAGTGGGGTAAGGAAAAGACCAAAATACCCCTCATTAAAATGGAAGAATTTCCTTAACTAGACAGGTTGCACCTAAATGTACATATATCATTCGTCCAAACATTGAATTTACCAAACCCGGCACCATTGCATTGACGACTCAATGACCTTTCATTTGATACCTCATGGACTACCTATCTCATCCATTGCTGAAAGTTATGGTCGTTTGAATTTGACCCAAAACTCACAATTGAAAAGTAACTTGTACCAATCTTAATTTAGCTCTTTCTAAATTTAGCTTTCTACGACCAAGGTGTTACAATATCTTTCCCTTGGGAGCATTCATCCTCAAATGAGATCACTCTAAATAGAACTGAGGGAGGAAACATCTAACACTCAACATGCAATTCACATAACTTAACATATCAACTCAAAACCTACCAAGAAAAGATTTAATACCTTAGTTTGGAATTTCTCTGGAAGCAAAGAGATGTCCAAATATCTTCTTCATATCCTCTGTAGCCGCCCAAGTAGTTTCCTTAAAAAATTGATTCCTCCATAAGACCTTGACTGATGCAACCTACTTGGTTCTCAACTTTTGAATCGGTCAATCAAGAATCTTAACAGGTACTATCGCATAAGATAAGATGTCCTGAATACAAATATTCTCAGTAGGTAAAATAAGTAAAGGATCGCCCATACAGTTCTTCAACATAGAAATATGGAATACCGAATGAAATGTTGATTACTGTGCCGGTAGCTCCAACACATAAGCTACATTGCCAATTGTCTTGGATATTTTGTATGGACCAATATACTGGGGTCTAAGCTTTCCCTTCTTACCAAATATCATAACACCCTTCATGGGTTAAACCTTCAAGTAAACCTAATCATCTACCTCAAACTCAGAGTCTCTTCTCCTAACATCTGTATATGATTTTTGACGCCTTTGTGCTATTTTCAACCTTTCTTGAATGATCTTCACTTTCTCCATACCTTCATGAAAAAAGTCTTCTCCTATCAACCCAGCTTCATCAACCTCAAACCATCCAATATGTGATCTACATCTTCTCCAATAAAGAGCCTCATAATGAGCCATCTAGATGCTAGAGTGTTAACTGTTGTTGTAAGAAAACTCTATGAGAGGTAAGTGATCATTTCAATTACCTTTGAAATCGATCACAAAAGCTCTCAACATATCCTCCATTTATGAATCGTACACTCTGCTTGACCATTAGTCTAAGGATGGAAAGCATTACTCAATTTTACCTCCAAATTGAAACCTTTCTGGAAAGACTTCCAAAATTATGTGATGAACTATGCACCTTTATTTGAAATGATGGAAACATGAATTCCATGAACTCTGACCACCTATGGAATATATAACCTGGCATAATCATCTACCGAAAAGGTAGTTTTTACTGACAAAAAATGGGATGATTTAGTTATCTGATCCACCATCACCCAAATAAAAAAATGATGCCTATAATATCGCGGTAACCTAGTAATGAAATCTATATTGATTATCTCTCATTTCCATTCTGAGAGATCTTTATTCTTAGCTATGATTTCGTGACTTTGGTGCTCTACCTTGAATTATTAGCAATTGGGGCACTTAGCAACGAACTCTGCTACACACCTCTTCATTATACTAAACCAATAGACTTCTCTCAAGTCACGCTACATCATTGTTGTACTGGGATGGATCAAATATCTGGAACTATGAGCTTCCTTCATGATCCTCTCTTGAAATTCATCCACTTTAGGTATACATAATCTACCTTGATATCTCAACATACCCTCTCCCTCTTGTTTAAAAGTCATCACCTTCTCCTTATGAACATTTGCCTTCAATTCAAGAAAATAGGGCCTTGGTCTTTTTTCCCTTTAACTGCGGACAATAGTGATTATTCTGCCCTATTCATCACCACCACTCCACCTTTATTGGAATCTAACAACCGGACTCCCAAATGTTCAAGTGTATGCATATCTTTTCCAGTTATTTCTTGCCTTCCTCAACATTTGTAGTTCTACCCATAGATAAGATGCTTAAAGCATCATCAACGACATTAGCCTTACCTGGGCTGTAGAGAATACTCATGTAATAATCTTTGAGTAATTCAAACCACCTCCTTTGTCTGATATTAATCTCTTTTCGACTAAATACATACTGATGACTCTTGTGATGGGTGAACACATCAACATGAAGACCATAGAGATAGAGACGCCATATTTTCAAAGCGAATACTACGTCAGCTTACTCTAGATCATGAGTTGAGTAATTCTTCTGGTGAAACTTAAGATGTCTAGAGCATAGTCTATAACCTTACCATTTTTCATCAATACACAACCAAGACAAACTTTGGATGCATCACACTATACAACAAAGCCTTGTGTACCCTCTAGTAGGGTTAACACTGAGGCATTAGTTAAGCGGGTTTTAAATTTCTGTAAACTTTTCTAACATGATTCAGAACATTGAAACTTCATTGTCTTATAAGTCAAATTTATCAACGAGGATCAAATAGATGAGAAACCTCGACAAATATTCTATAATAACTAGCCAGTCCTAAGAAACTCTTAATATCATTTGGAGATATAGGTCTGGGCTAGTTCTACAATACCTCAATCTTGTGAGTATCACCTCGAACTCCTTCTCCAGATATATTGTGGCCTAAGAACGCAATGGAGTCAAGCCAAAACTTACATTTTAAAATTTTGGAATACAACTCTCTATTGTTGATTGTTTGGAGAGCTACTCTGAGTTGGCTAGCATGATCCTCCTCATTCCTCAAATTAATAAGAATATCATCAATAAGAAAGATTACAAACATTTCAAGATATGTCTTAAATACCCTGTTCATAAGATGCATGAACGTTGCAGGAGAATTATTCAAGCCAAAAGACATAACCGAAAACTCATAATGACCATAATGGGTCTTAAATGCTGTCTTCGGGATGGCACTTTCTCTTACACCCAACTTATTATGGCCAGATTGGAGGTCTATCTCAGCAAATCAAGTGGCACCCAGAAGTTGATAAAAAAGATCATCAATTCTCGGAAGGGGATACTTATTCTTTATAGTAACCTTGTTCAATTTGCGGTAATCAATACACATCCTAAGAGAATGATCTTTCTTTGTCACCAATAAGACCAGAGTGCCAGAAGGTGAGACACTTGGTCGAATGAAACCCTTATGAAGAAGATCGCTCAACTGCTCTTTCAACTTTTTCAACTCAGATAGAGCCATTCTGTATGGCAGACTAGAGACATGTCAAGTATTAAGAAAATCTCTATGCAGAAGTCAATTTCTCCCTCAGGAAAGACTCTAAGAAGATTACGAGGAAAGACATCTAGAAACTCACTCACAACTGGAACTGACTGAATAAGTGGTGTCGCAACACTAGAGTCATTAACCCGAACTAAGTGATAGATGCACCCCTTGGAAACTAATTGTATGGCCTTAAGGTACGAAATGAAACGACTCTTAGGCACTACTAAACTACTCCTACATTCTATAATAGGCTCATTGAAAACCCAAACTTGACTATTCAAATTCTATAATCAACTCAGGCATAACAAGAATGAAGGTCGTTCATACCTAGAATAACATTAAAGTCTACCATGTCTAACTTGACTAACTCAGCCATGGTGTCCTTGTGATTGACAGAGATGGTACAATAATGATAAACTCTCTCGGCTAGAATGGACTCACCAATAGGAGTTGAAACACTAAAGGGCTCAAGAAGTTGTTCAGGAAGAATCCAATCTCTTAGAAATATACGAAGTCACAAAAGATAGACTCGCAGGGGGATGAAGTAATACATATACATCAAGAGTAATGAATTTGATCATATGATTGACAGCATCACATCTGGTGAATTCTCCTTCTCTTTGTGACTAGTGATATCATATGGACGATTTTCTCCTCCACCTATCTCTAAAGTAGCTTGTCTTGGAGAAGCTCTATCTACTAAAGCCGCTGAAGAAGATTCAACTCCATTGCCTCCATTACCATTTCCTTTCATGTTCATAGGGAACTCTCTCATTAAGTAACTTGTCTGGCCACACATGAAATAGCTAGTAGAGCCATCACGACACGCTCCTGGGTTTCTACCACACTTAACACATGTACGAGTCTAGCTGGCCTCTTGTGCCACACTACCTTGAAACTTAGTAGATCGAGATTTAAAGTTTTACGAATTCTAATTTTTGAACTCCGCTTTGTTCTTTGGTCCAGGTGCACTATTACATGATAGAGCTGGTCCAGTTGGCCTTATTTAATAGATGTCGTGTTCACATTACAGGCCTACCGTTGTCCAGACTCATTACCTAATGGCTTAGCCTTCTTGTTGCGAAACTCTTCCATGTCTCTTAACTTGCCTTCCTCAACCTGCTGCACATGGATCATAGCCCTTGCTATGTCCATGTCCCCTATCAACTTTGCAACCTTACCCTCTTTTCTTGATAAGAGGGACAGTCCATAAACAAGTAGACTCATCCTACTCCTCATATAAGCAACCTTCTGCAGAGAATAACAGGAAAGTTGAGTGAACTTGAGGCTGTACTCTGCATAGTCATGAACTCCTACTTAAGAGTGAGAAATTCTCTTACCTTTGCCTCTATCAGCTCACAAAGGAAAGAAACGCCACATGAATGTACTTTCAAACACTACCCAACTCATAATTGATGCCTCTTCAGCCCTTCTCTTCTTCCATTGCTCATACCAAATCCTAGCCACACCACTGAGCTGGTATGCAACTAACTCCACTCGCTTAACATTAGAAACATCCATAACCTAAAACACCTTTTGCAACCCTTCCACAAAGTTCTTCGGATCCTTGGTGACATTTGATCCTATGAATTCTTGAGGATTAATCCTCAAAAAGTCACAGATCCTTGATGTATCAGGCACATCCTGACGAATCACTCTTTGTTGACTAACTTGGTTGGTCACCACGTTACTCAACATCCGGATAGCATCCTCGAACTTAGCAATTATGATGTCTCATTGGGGTTACACTTCTAGGGCATTGGGGACCCTTGATCCTTTGGATCCAGATTTGTACTAGCAGGACGACCTTGAACAACTTTTCGTGAAGGCATGTTCTAAAGAATATGCACAAGAATGAATTAGAAAGAACCTTTTATAGACTTGAACTCTATCGCAGGAAGAGTATTATAGAAGTGAAATATTACCTAAATGTTGTACACTCCTAATTGAAGATATGGCATGCTTTACAATGATAAGCAGGACTCTACAAACATCACTTCATAGATACCTTAGAAATCTTGAACTCTGTGCTCTAATACAATGTTTGTCACACCCCAAGTGTACACCATGGACATGGTCGGCACTCGAGAACCAGTATTGTCCCCAAGCGAACCCTTGGCCTTGGTCAATACTCAGTGGAAGACTTACTCAACAATATAGGAACTCAAAAGTAAACTCAACTCATAAAGATATCGTTAATGAATATAGTTTAACTTAGAGTTATCTAAAATACTCAAATGAATAAAAGTGTTCAACTCAAAGTTTTTAAAACATCACAAGGGAACAAAGAAAAAACTCCTCAACTACAACTATTTATGAAGCCTCTAATCACTATGATGGAAGTCAGGACAAGACCCATGACATCCTAACAAATTGGAAAGTAAATATGGAACCCTCTTAAAGCAAGAAGGCTTAACAAAGCTAACTGAGAGACCAAATGCTATCAACGAAGCACCAGTTGGTGACCCTGAATACTTGTATTTGCATCATGAAAAGATGCAGCAAAATGACATCAGTACATTGAATGCATGAGCATAGAAAGGCAAACAATGAAACATAAACAAAAGCTTAAATTGATAAAAAGGAAAACATGCTCACCCTGTCTCAACTCAACTCAACTTAATTAAATATGAAAGAAACAATAAAGATGCAATATGTATAAAGCTTTTTAAAAAATAGATATTAACTCAATATACATAAAAATACAATTATAAACTCATTACTCTTATTTGGGAGATTCTCTAACCGACAACCATCATTATGAGCTATGTGATGATACAATGTCTCACCCACACTGCTAGAACAGTCATATACTTTTATGGAGTATAGGACATCCTCAACTAAGTGTATCCACTAAGCAATGCTTAAATCAAAGAAGGAATCATCTAAAAAGTATGATCATCTACCCATGTTGGCATATATTGTTTATGAGGATTGTGCGTTTTTGGAACTCATCATCATATCAGTGCTCACTACTACTCCTAATAATATATAACTCATGATCATATGTTTAAAAACATAAGTCCTCCCTAATTTGAGATAATTGCTCAAAAGATTCTCTTAAAAGAGATAACGCCCAAAAACTCCTTATGAACTCATTTGGAAATCAAGGTTTCCTCTCATTTTAAACGTAAAAGTGTTACATTTAGAAATATGAACTCAATTATCCTCATTCTATTACTCATTTACTGAAGTCTTAAAGAGATTTATAAAAGATTGTAAACGACTTCCTTAAATGACTCAAAAGGTTTTCTCGAACTTTACTCTTAACCTTTACCTTGATTTGAAATGAAGATTTAAAAGCTATGATTAGAATGTAGGATCTCTCAATGATTTAGGAAAATTTAGATAGTTGATAATAAGAAATGAGCGAAGACACAAATAGGAGAAAACTGGCACGATACAGAGGATGAATTACTTTTTTGGTCGCCAAATAATTTTTAAGATAGAGGACTTTGTATCCTCTCCGCGACGCGGAGAGGGGGTGCCTATTTGAAGACTTCAATTTTAAAGCGTCTCCGCGATGCGGACCTGGGCACACATTTTTGCCAGATCTTTTCTTCCTCTCCCTAACTCGTCTTAAATCATGCCCACTTCAATTCCATTGCTCAAATTCACTATATTTCATAATAGAGAACATTTACAGTTAGACCCACACATAAATCTACCAAGAGACACAACTCATTCATAAAACCTTCACCTCAAGAACTCAAAGACCTCTAAGACCTCGCTTATCAATCAAGCTCAAGATTACTCAAGAACTCCGTACTCAACTTCAAGAACAACTTCATGGGTACAGGTTTACATTATTGGCGTGAGGGAGAACAAACCCAACACTATGAAATCTTGTATACAATGTAAGATCTAAGTTCTTCTCGGAAATCCTCAAAGCTTTCAAGAATCTTGAACTCTCTTCTTTTTCTCCTCTTGAACTTCTCTACAAAGAAAACCCCTAAGCTCTTTTTTGAATGACTAAAAGTGATTCAAATCAGTTTAGAACTCTAAAAGGGTTAAAAAATGTGCAGGCCTAGTGGGGTAAGGAAAAGACAAAAATACCCCTCTTTAAAATGGATGAATTTCATTAACTAGGCAAGCTGCACTCGAACGAACATATCTCCTTCATCCAACCTTGAAATTTAGCAAACTCAGCGGCATTGAAAAGAGGACTCAATGATCTTGTACCAATCTCAATTTAGCTCTTTCTAATGTAGCTCTTTCTAAATTTAGCTATTTCTAAGACCTTGGTGTTACGTCGTGAATGGGTTCCATTCAACCATTATGTCCCGAAAGATCTCCATTCTCCAAATTCAATTTCATCAAAAATTGATTATGTTTTCATGCAATACTTCATTGGTCTTAATTGTTATGATTAAAATCGTTGATGTTAGCTTCTTATGAATAATTTGATTCATCACATGGTTTTAAACAAAATTCATATGGACCATGTATTATTTATGATTTTGAATATGAATTTATGAAGCTATGATTTTATGAAGAGAGGGATGAATTTATGAATGATGATTAATGAATGTTTATGCATGAATTATAAAAGGCATAGAACATAAACAGGACACCTTAACTTGACTTCAAGAAACAACTATGTCCTTCAACTTTTAGTGTGCACAAGTAGGGTCTTAAACTTGTATAAAATTTTACAAGTAGAAAGACATGTCTTACATGGCATAATACATCTTGGAAACCTCATACGACACAAACCTTCCATGTAGGACACATGTGTATATTTTTTCAATTTTATACAAGTTTAAGGGCCTACTTCTGCAGACCGAAAGTTAAAGGTTAAAGTTGCCAATTGTCGCCAAGTTAAGAGTCGTGTTTATGTATTATGCCATTTAAAAAAATAGTTGTTTCATGATCTAAAGGTTACTTTTGAGATAAGAATCAATGAAATTGTGAAACGTTTCCCCACATAGTAAGGGATCATGATTGGTGAAAGGTTTTTCTTACACATACATGATTCAGGATTTAAGGAGTAACTATATGATGATTTAAGCTTGGATTAGAAATATATTTGTGCTTTGCCATGTATTATGTTATGTTTATGAAAATGAGTATTCTATTAAGATTTAACTTAGCACCGAAAGAACTTTAAGGTGGAGGCTCAAATAGGATAGTCTCTAGTAGCAATATTTAGTTCCAAACTACATTCCCCGTAGGATTATCTTAAATGACCTAGCTAGTGGATCCACAAATAGCATATGAGTCATGGCACATAGTTCCACAATGGCAAGTATACTATCATTTCTCGATGTGAGAGTTATGAGTAGGAGCGGCTAATAAGAGCCTCTGGATGTGGTATACCTAGACATGGAATATTGTAAAAAGGAAATTAATGATTTACTTGCTAAAAAAATTATTAGACCATCAAAATCACCTTAGAGTTGCTCGACCGTTTATGTTAATAATAGTGCCGAAAAAGAAAGAGGTGTCTCAAGACTAGTTATAAAGTATAAGCTTCTTAATAAAGTTTCCAAATGGATTAGGTATGTCACACACTGAGGCTACCACCTGGACGTAAACACGAGAGCCAAGGATCATGAGTGACCCTAAGCTAATCCTGACCAGGCATATGATAAGCAAACTAATTATATCTATGAAAATATAAACTAATGCTTAAGCTAAATCATGAGATAACTGAATGATGGGGAATACCCGATAATTGTCTGAATATATATAAAATTCTATGAGATTAGTGATACTGAACAAACACTAAAAATTAACGTCGAATCTAAATTATGTCTGAAAAAGCCTCTAACTCACTAGACTTGCTGGGACATGTCCCCAGCTAACCCTAGAAAAAAATTGAAACTAAAATGAAAGACTAAATCTTAAAACATGTCTATTATCCTCGAAGTATGAGGAATCACCACTGAAGCTATTGAATGTGGATCGGTAACCAATTTACGTGTGATATGAATGGTGAGGACCTTAACCTATATCATGAAAATATGTAGCACAAACTATGTGTTAGTACTTGAAAGGTACTAAGCATACAAGATAGGATAAAGTTGAACATATATATAAGCTGAAAGAAACATACTAAACAATGATATAATCAAAACATGATCAAAATACTGAAACATACTGAATATGAATTAAACTTAATGCAATGACAAAGTTCATAACATGTTGAAACTGAATATTGAAATATAACTAGTAACTTGGTCAATGCACTAGAGTCTAACTATGGGAGCTACTAATAACCAACATAAAACTACGTGATCTAAACATGGATTCCAATGTATATGCCCCATCGAGATGACCCAATATACATTGTCAGGGTATAAAGGCATGATTGGCGTGATCACTAATATGATGCCCATAAAGGGGACTTATAAACCTACGGGGGCACGTAGTTCTGGGCCTATAAGGGGTGATTGACCCTAGTCCAACTCAATGTTAGGCCTATTCCCAACTGGGAATGTGTAGAACACAATATAACTAAAATATACTGGAAAGCTCAATATTTTGACATGCTAACTGAAAATGCAGCATCAAATTACTGATAATGAAACATTTGTAAATTCGGGCATGTATATATGTTTTTATGTCCTAGCTAGTGTAATTCATGAACTACACAACTAGGGTTCTGAGTTTCATGCAAGAATCTACGCAAAACATTACTAAGACAAGATAATCTGATTGAGAACGTTCCAACAACTAACTCATAGAAATTAGATGATGTTCTAGAAACCCTAGGTCTAAGCATTGTTAGGGAATCAAGATTCAGACTTAATTCTAGAGACCTAGTGGAGGAAAGGAATCCTCCAGTGAAATCCCACATACCTAGTGACGATATTCGCGGAGAAATCTATCGATTTTGGGGAAGGAACTAGAGAAACCTTGTTGCGTGTTCTTGAGAAAGCTATCACCTAATTTTCCCTTTTTTTGCTCTAAGTTTGATGATTTTTTGGTGAATAAGTCCCTTAGGGTAAGTTCTGACTAAGTTACAAGGCTCAAAATGACAAAAACTATGTAGTTTAGGGGTTGAACGACATAGTTTAGGCATCCAACGCATAGGGGAAAAGACCAAAATGATCCACTTAAAATATGTCTTGTCCCAACCGCAGACACAACGATGGCCCATCATAAGGACCACAGTCCGTCGTTTGGGTTGTGGTCCATTGGCCAGTAGCAACTGGTCCAGCGGGTCCTTACCATGGACCCATCCACAACCCGTGGAGGGCTCCGTGGTCTGATGTAAGGGCTTTAAGGATTTCTGTCACGCCATCACGAGCACTAGTACAGTCGGTGTGGGGATCCACGTCCCATGAAAGGATCTGTGGTCCACTATTGTTAGGTTGGGTGTGAACCACAGACAGGTTGACGGACTATGGTTCGGTTCACGGTCTGTGAACCTTGTCATGGTTTACCCATTTTTCTAATGTTCTGGTCTGAGAGGTTCTGAGGTGTTACGAGGTACCCATTCTTCCCAAACATTATCTTCTTAAATGAACTTATAAATCTAATATTTATAGCATGCTTGATAAAATTATTTAATACCACTATTAGATTCCTTCGTCATGATTTATACCAAGGAACCTACAGACCCATTTGTAGAGTTATGCAGTTCTCATCTAAATTTCTGGATAAATTGATAGACAAAATCAACTCTAGAGATTCTTAGGAAGTCTCAATTATGTCGTTGATTTTATTCTTAATATTAGATAGATTTTTAGTCCTCTTTATCAGCATCATAAAAAGAATCTATTGCCACGGTGAATAAAGCACACTAATGTAGTCCAAAAATATAAATTCATAGTGAAGAAACTTCTATGACTAGGTATAGCACATCCAGAGGCTTTTATGGTTGTAGAAACTGATGCCTCAGACAAAGGATACAAAGGAATACTTAAAAAAAGGATTTTTGTAGGGTCTGCTGAACAATTAGTGAGATTCACTCAAAATAACTATATTACCATTAAAAAGGAAATTTTTGCTATAGTACTATGTATAACCAAATCTAATGATGATTTAATAAATAAAGACTTTTATTAAGAGTTTGACTACAAAGCAGCCAAACATGTTTTGTAGAAAGATGTTGAAAATCTAATTTCTAAATAAATATTTGCTGGTTGGCAATCTTTATTATCCAACATTGATTTTGAAATAGATTTTATAAAAAGAGAAAATAATTCGCTCCCCAATTTTTTGACAAGAGAATTTTTGCAAGAATATAATGAGACCAGCAGTACCGGGAAAAAAGCCCCCGAGGCTCCCACTCCATCCCTTCAAACCCGAGGATAAAATTAGAAAACTCTTCAAAAAGGGGGATAAAAATTAGAAAATTGCTACTTAGTTCTGATAGAATTTCCATCCTTGCCAAAATCCAACATCCCGTTATTATTAAATGAACACTTAACCCATGAACCAAGTTTTCAAGATAATCCCTCATCAATAGGTATTTATGTAAAATAATAGTTATGTATGACATGAAAAGGTTTAGGGTATAGCAGGATATCTCTACACTTTCGAAAAAATATTAAACGGTGTAATTTCTTTATTTCAAGAACAATTATTCATATTATTAGATGGTCCTTCGAAATTCATGAGTTTGAAAGGATCAAATATTTGAGAAATAATATAACAAATAAAGGATGAACCCAGAAAGATGTCAACTCTTCATCAATGAAGAAATTCAATATTTCAAAAAAAGAATTAAGCCGAACGCTCAAAGAAGCATTATCAAGCCTCAATAAACATGTCAATCACGAGAAGATAATGGAATTATTAGATAACGCATCCCCACATATTAGTATGCAAAGAATGAGGATATGTATCTCCTTCATTAAAGAAAAGAAACTACGAGCATATCTCAACAATTAAACAAATGGGTGGACCTCGCAAGAATTGACATCAAAACCCATGCCAGAAAAGAACAAAGGTATGAATAATAAGAAGTTAACATGGGTAAGACCATGTTTAATTATTCAACAAACATATACTTGCCACAGATTCAACAATTAGCTAGCTGTACATGTTTTCCAACTATGTAGCATAATTATCAGCCACATTTAATCATTACCAATTACATGTCATAGTTATTAGTTACTGGTAAAAGTAATAGTGTGTATTAGTGTACGCACACAAGTAAAATATATAGAATAATAAGTAATATTAGTCAACAATTTTGAGGCCTATTTATGGCTTTTAACTAGTATCAGTAAAGGACATTCAAAACCTTACAATTTCAGAAACCTCTCTACACTTTCCTTCCTTTCTCCGATCTTTTCTTTTCCCATCCATGCTCTCTCTCTATTCCTTAAATCAACCAAAAGCTTATTGTAAGTACACTTTCTCTAAAATTATTTTCACTATATGTTTTTATGTTTAAAGCTTATGTTTTTTTACAACTTTTTTACTTTCTCTCCTTTATTTAATTTTTTGGTTAAAGGATTGCTTATTCTTGCTCCCTTTCGTTACTCTTCCTAATTTTCCTTAGCTTTCTGTAATACCTCAAACTTTAGAAAGGTTAAAGTGACATAACGACCAATTTCATTAGGTTAAAACCTGCCAGGGACCCTTTAAGAGACCCTTAACTGTCAGTTTAGTGTACCACTTGCTGTTTAGAGGCAGTGGGCTGGCCGTTAAATTCAGCCCTGAAAAGGGCCACCTGTATGGGTGGCTTCATAGATCGTGGAGTCCTAAATTGTCCATGTAACCTCCCATATAAGTCACTTTGAGAGTTTTGAGGTAGGGTTATTTAGTATTTTGCTTAACTGTTTGGTATGTAAACTACGTAATTTTAACTCCTATTTCAAGCCTATATATGTGATTTATGTTCGTAAACTGCCCAATCAAAATCATTCACCCAATTTCCAAATTTTCCTCCAAGATCACCCTGAAAATCCTCTCTAGAGCTATGGAAGAAAAAGCTAGGGTTTCACTTTAACATTCTCAATTCACCATAGCTATTGGGCATTGATTACTAAAGTATGTTTCTATTCACCTATGGAGTCCTTTCCTCCATAGCATTTCTCAAATCCTTAAGTTTTACAAGTTAGAATCGCAATTCAAGGTTATAGTTTTCTTCAATCTTCATGAGTTCATTTCACTTATGATTCAATTGATTGTTTTCTATGTTTTTATGCATGAATTGAAGTAAATATATGATTTTATGTTGAATCCATATGAACTCGTGCATGATCCATTATTTTAGATTATGAACAAATGATGAAGTTTATGAACTATGAAATTATAAATTTGTGAAGATATGCATGCTTTTATGAAGTTGATGTACATGATTTTAGGAAGCTTTGAGAGGAAAGCATCAATGCGGTTATTGTGAAAGGTTTTATCACATACTACTAATAATATAATTGTGAATGGATTTCTCACATAAAATATTCATACGATTGAAATGTCTTCTTTCCTAAGTTGAATCATGTTTAGGAGATATTATAAATGAATTTTAACTTGGATTGGTTACTTAAATGTGTCTTTCCATTGATGATGAAAAGAATATAATTAAAGACTTTTCCTTAGGATGTTTTACTTAGCACTAAGTGGACTAGTGACGATAATTCACAAAGGCCAAAACTTCTTCGTTTATATTTGTACAAATAATAATATATACTTGGTGTTATAATCTAAGTAGCATATAATTTAGGCCAATCGAAATGGATTGGATTGTAATGAGGTTGTTTCGTTATAGAACATAGATCAAAATGAGAAAATATAATCCCCAGATAAAATCGAGGATAAGTTATATAGTATTTGATTGATTTTTTTCCATATAACTAAAATATATATGTAAAACTTATCAAAAAATCTATAAAAAATATATATGATAAATAAAGATTATGGTAAAAGGTCTTATGGTCCGACTAGGTTAGTTTTATTTTTGAGTATGTATTCTTGGATATGAATAGATAGTCATCTTCCTGAATTTATGTGTAACGCCCTGTTTGCTAGAAAACCAAATGTGCAAATTTTCAGAAATTGCAGGTGCCACCAACGGACCGTAAGGTGAACCACGGACCGTAGGTGGGGTACGTGGTTGGCCACTGCAGCCCCTCCCCAAAAACTCAAAAAACATTTGTCTTAGAGTCGACCCATAGTTGGACCTACGGTCTATTGATCAAGACCCCTAGAACCCCCTCTCTAAGGCCAGTCGACGACTGGCAGGACAGACCCTAGGTCAGTTGACGGTCCGTCGATTGGCCCCAACACCTTTTTAGTTAGGGTTGTTTTGGTCTTTTCCCTATGCATTGGACACATAAACTAATTGGTTAACCACTAAACTATGTCGTTTTGGTTAGTTTTAGCCTAGTAACTTAATCAGACTTTACCCAAATCAATTCATTCACCAAAATTATGCAAACTTAGAGTGAAAGGGGAGAAAGCATAGATCAAACCCTCTCCAAGAATGTAGTAAGGTTTCCTCCAGTTCCAGCCCCGAAATCAAAATATTTCTCTATGAAATTCGTCACTAGGTATGTGGGATGTCACAAGCGGGTTCGTTTCACCCATTAGGTCCCTAAAATTCAGTCAGATTCTTGACTATCTATATCATGTTTAGACCTAGGGTTTCTTGAAGTTAGAAAAGTGTTGTAATCCCGCTGTTACACTAATCCTAATAATATTATCATATTTTTGAGGAATTGTTGCTTAGCTTCTTGCACGAAACTAAGAACCCTTGTTGTGTAGATTCATTTAGTTCATGAATTACACTTGCTAGGTTAGTTTATTCAGATATACATGCCCTAGTTAAGAATGTTTCATTATCAGTACTTTAGTGTTGCATTTTCAGTTAGCATTTTAGTATTTTGAGATATTCAGTATTACAAAAATTTAGTTATAATGTGTTATTTACATATTGGGAGCAGGCTTAACACCGAGTGGACTAGAGTGAGTCACCCTCATAGTCCTAGAACTATGTGCCTCCATAGGTTAAGTCCCCTTTGTGGGCATACTATTTAGTGATCATACCAGTCATACCTTTATACCCCTGAAAGGTATATTGGGTCCTCTCGATAGGGCCTAAACATTGGACTCCACGGATAGGTCTCATGGTTTTATGTTGGTTAATAGTAACTCCCATAATCAGACTTTAGTTCATTAACCGGGTTACCAGTTATAGTTCAATATTTAGTCTCATCATGTTATATACTTGGTCATTGCATTCAGTTCGCTCAGTATTCAGTATAATTCAGTATTTACATTCAATTCAGATTACATCATTGCTCTTACTACTTTGTTCAATTATGTTTATATTGTTCAATTTTATCCCGTACTGCATGCTCAATACCTTTCAAGTACTAACGCATACTCTGTGCTACATCTTCTCATTATGTAGGTTCAGGTCCTCAACATTTAGATCACGCATAGATCGGTTCCCGATCTCATGTTCAGTAGTATCAGTGCTTAGTCCTCATTCTTCGAGGATGATTAACATGTCTTCTATTAAGTCTTTCTTTCTTTTAGTTTCAATTTTGCTAGAGTTAGCTTGGGGCTTGTCCCAACATTTCTAGTTAGTTAGAGGCTTATTACAGGCATAGTTAGATTCAATTTTAGATTTAAGATTGATCTTTCAGTTGTTATTAAACTCTCAGCCTTTATATGATCAGACTTAGAATGGCTATTCCCCATCATTTCACTTTATATCATGGTTATGCTTCTGCAAAGTTCTTTTATTTTTATTAAATCTTTGAGTATGCTTATGATATGCCACTTCAGGGTTAGCTTGGGGTCACTCGTGATCCTAGGTCCCGTGCTGCATCAACGAGGTAGTCTCGGGGCGTGACAAACATGGTATCAAAGAACTAGGTTCAAGAATCCTAGGATGTATCAAAAGCCGCACTAAGTAGAGTCCCTTTCATGAGTGTGAAGTGTCCCACACCTATGAGGGGGTGGCTATGGAGTATTTTAGGAAAAAATTCACTTTATTGTTAGTCTTATCGTGCATGGGTATGATTCCTTTCTAACTTGACATTATGCATTTTCAGATCATACCTCCTCGTAGAGCTTATGCAAGGAACACTAATCCCTGTAACGCTAATGCAGCTCCTCTAGTCCAAACGATGAGGTTTTGAATGCTAATTTTCTGAACACCATTCAACTTTTGGCCCAGAGTGTATCCAATCATAACAATCATCAGGTTACAGTTTCTACAAATACTAGTGGTGGAGCAGTGGTAGCTATGGTCCGTGACTTTGTTAGGATGAATCCACCTAAGTTTCTAGGGTCGCAAGTTGGTGAGGATCCCCATAACTTTGTTGATGAGATAGAGTGATGCAAATAATAGGGAATGATAGAGTAGAGTTGGCGTCCTACCAGCTCAAGGATGTATCTCACATTTGGTTCACTCAATGAAAAGAAAACAGGGATGAAAATGCAGCTCTTATGACTTGGGAGTGTTTTACTGCAGCTTTTCTTGACAGGTTCTTTCCTAGAGGGTTGAGAGAGGCAAAAGCTCAGGAGTGCATGAAATTGAGACAAGGTTCTATGTTAATCCAAGAGTATGGACTTAAGTTCACCCAGCTCTCCAGGATGCCCCATATATTGTTGCCGATCCAAGGGCGCAGATGAGTAAGTTCCTAGTTGGAGTATCTCAATTGGTGAAAATAGAGTGCATAAATTCGATGTTGTTAGAGGACTTGAAAATCTCTAGGCTCATGACTCATGCTAAGCAGGTTGAGGGAGATAAGCTTAGGCAACATGCTAAGGACAACAAAAAGGCTAGGATAGGTAGCTATGATTACTCTCAGCAGAAATTGGGTGGTGGAAATCGCTGGCAGTTTCAATAAAAGGTCTTCCACTCCAGCACCTTCATCAGCTAGTGGTCCATCCTCTAGTTTTTGACAGGATCATAAAGGTAGGGCATGAGGCTCAGAGTCTCAGGAGAGTGTTTTAGTTACCAAAACCTACCCAACCTGTCCAAAGTGTGGTAAGAACCATCTAGGTGAGTGTCTTTCAGGAGATGATAGATGTTTTGGGTGTGCTCAGACTGGTCACAGGTTGAGGGATTGTCATTCTTCTAAACAGGGACAATGAGGTAACAACAATAGGGCTCAATCTATAATTTTAGCAACACCCGCAGCTCGCCCAACTCAACAGGGTACTTCATTTGGTAAAGGTGGCGATCAACGCCAGAACAAGTTGTATGCTCTCCAGGCTCACCGGGATCAGGATGATTCTCTTGATGTGGTTACTTGTACGTTGTGTGTTATTCATGTAGATGTTTACGCTTTGTTAGATCTAGGGGCTACTCTTTCCTTTGTAACTCCATATATAACAGTGAACTTTATTGTCAGTTCAGAAACTCTCTAAGAATCCTTCTCGGTCTCTACTTTAGTCGATGACCCAGTTATAGCTAGATGGGTATACAAAAATTGCCCTGTCACAGTCTCTCAGAAAGTCACCTCAGTAGATCTTGTAGATTTCAAAATGGTAGACTTCCATATCATTGTAGTCATGGATTGGTTACATTCATGTTATGCCTTAGTCGATTGTAGAACTAGGATCATTCATTTTCAGTTTCCAATCTTAGAATGGAAGGGTAGTAACTCAGTGCATATGGGTCGATCAATCTCTTATATATAGGCTAGAAAGATGATCTCTAAGGGATACCTCTATGATCTAGTTCGGGTTAAGAATTCAAGCTCTGAAATCCCAACTCTTGACTCAGTTCCAGTAATAAATGAGTTCCTAAAAGCATTTCTAGAAGATCTTCCCAGAGTTCCTCCTAAAAGGGAATCGACTTCGAAATTGATCTCCTTCCAAATACCTATCCTATTTCTATCTCTCCTTATAGAATGGCTCTAGCTGAATTTAAGGAATTGAAAGAGGAGTTGAAAGAGTAGTTGAAAGACCTTTTAGATAAAGGCTTTATCAAACCTAGTATTTCCCATGGGGTGCACCATTGTTGTTCCCGAAAAAGAACGATAGGTCTCTCGGGATGTGAATTGATTATCGACAGTTGAACAAAGTCACAATCAAGAACAAGTACCTTATCCCTATGATCTATTTCTTGTTCGACTAACCCTGGGTGCTAGTCATTTCTCGAAGATAGACCTCAGATCCAGTTATAATTAGCTCAAAGTCAGAGATAGTGTTATCTCGAAAAAAACCTTCCGAACTTGGTATAACCGTTATGAATTTGTAGTTATGTCATTTGGACTAACCAATGCTCCTGTAGCTTTCATGGATTTGTTGAATAGGGTGTTCAAGCAGTATTTGGACTAGTTCGTTATCGTCTTTATTGATGATATCCTCATTTACTCTAGAAATAGGGAAGAACACGCGTCTCATTTGAGGGTTGTCCTACAAACTCTCAAAGATCGTCAGTTATTCGCTAAGTTTAGAAAATGTGGGTTTTAGTTAAATTCAGTTACTTTTATTGGGCATATAGTATCTAGCGAATGAATCCGAGTGGATTATCAGAAAATAGAGGCAGTGAAACAATGGCCCAGACCTACTTCTCAAACATATATCAGAAGTTTCTTGAAATTGGTTGGTTATTACTGAAGGTTCATGGAAAAAATTTCATCTAAAGCTTCTCCATTGACTAAGTTGACTCAGAAAAAGGTTAAATTCAAGTGGTCAGATGACTGTGAGAAGTGTAACAACGCACAGACTAGTAGGCTAAACTAGAGCTTAATATGAGGGCTAGAGTCATAAACGTAACTGATACGCTCAAATTACACCTCCCTACAAAAGTATAAGCGATCGTTATCAAGTAGAGAACCGAAATTGTAGGTTGGGGTCTATCCCACGAGGAAAAATGGTTTAGACTTTACCTTAACCAACAATTATATTCAATTAGTCAAATTACTTCCAGAAACGGGTAATTAAAAGGGGGGTTTGTTTAGATGAAACAAATAGTAAGAATTCAATAAGTAATCAGTAATCAAACAAAACTTAAATTTTTTGTTCCCCACAAGCTCATAACGCAATAATCCTAGTAACAACAATCCTTTTCTAGTGTATCACATACAAAGTGATAAGTTATGTATCTCTAAATCCTTCATCCGACATCTAGAGAATTTCACCCCGCACCTTGATTCGGCTACGTGTGTATAATTTACCAACCATTACCTTTTCCTCATATTAGACATCATAATCGATGTTTGGCTTAGTTATTACTTCGCACCAATCGACACTAGCCTATTAGATAGTATCACACTAAATCTATGTTGATAATTTTTTTCTTGTTAATTACCTCCTTGATCTAGCAAGTAGCAACAAGGCGAGTTCTAACGCGTGCACTCGTTAAAAGACTTCTAAACGAAAGAATTATCAATGCATGCAAAACACTATTCAAGAATTGCCTATTTACTATTCATAATTTGTTAATCGCTCATGGTTCCCACAACCCTAGTTGCAGATTTAGTTACTCATATTAGCAAGAACACAATTCATAATTTTAGATAAAGAAATCATGAACTTACGTAAAGATAATAATAAACCCAGAATTACAAAGCCAAAATCATCAAAACGAACTTATAAAATCAATAATTGCTAGAATTGCAACTAAATCTCCAAAGTCACAAAGTAAAACTAGAAAAATAATTTCTAACCCCCAAAAACGAGGTTTACATGCCCTATTTATAGAAAAAAAAATCCTAATTTAAAAAGGAAACAAATTAAGGAAAGTTTGTTCAGGCACGCATCTTCGTTCCACGAGACTGACTTACGGACCGTCGATTGATCTACGGTCCGTAAGTCCCTTCCGTCAGCCAGGACTTAGAAAATATTTTAACATCCAAAAATCAGCATCTCTGAAGCAAACGACGAACTTGCAGTACGGACCATAGATCGATCCACGGTCTGTCAATCCCCTCCGTAGCTCCACACATAGAATCTTCAAGAATCAGGTACTGGAACCCTCGCAGTCTCATTCTGCGGTTTGATCAGTACGGTTCGTAGATCAATCTACGGACTGTCAATTGCCACCGTGGTTCCACACTTGGTCAGATTTCCCTGATTTGTCATTTATCCCTTGGCTGCTAATCTACGGTTATCACCTACGGACCGTCAATGGACCTACGGTCCGTAGATTGTCTCTGTGAAAGCCCTTTTTCTGCATTAAGCTCAGTTGTCTCCATACTGTGCGCCTGAACATCTTTCATGTAAACATACAATAAAACACATAAAAATCAATACGATAAGGCCCTAGACATACACAACTTGTAAGTTAAATTTATTAGAAATACCGTAAACTCACGGTATATCAACACCCTCAACTTAAATTCGTTGTTTGTCCTCAAGCGACGCAATACAACTATAAACGACACTTGTATAGAAGCAAGCATTTCAGGCCCACGCAATCACATGGCTCTCTACCCCCCTCACTTTTCAGATGCAACTTCGTTCTTTTAGACTCGACAAGCTAATCTATGCAGATCAAACCATGACATAGATCGATCAACTAACACACAACATGCACCTTATCACTATCACCAAGGTACCAACTTTCCGACAATGTAACTAGTGCCCTTACTTCAAACGAAATCCCCTTTTCACAAAAACTTAATGTCATTTATGGTGCAAGGATTTATTCAACACTCACGCTCAGAAAAAATTTCAAATACAGTTAGTGTTTTATGCCATAAGCTTGCCCTTATTTTCACTGCTTAGACTCTCCAAACTAGATTCTAGGATCACTATAGAACTTTATTGGCTTGTAACGTAGGCTCAGGGTCAGGTGTGGTGCATTTGGGTACTTCTTAGTGACTTTCTGCGCTCCTTGACATTACACTTTGGCTTTTAACCTCTTTTTGCCTTATTTCTGACATCCTACAGTTTTACCTTCTTGCGCTTGATTTTCTTCAACCAAGGATGTTACTTCAAACTTTGTAGCTCTTTATTTTTCACATTCATCTCCCTTTTTCTTTTAGCTTTCAATAAGTCACATCCTTTCCTCATGTTTTCTCTCTTCTTCACCTCACTGTTTTCATACCCATTTTTCTCTCAGTATCCTCTTTCATAGCCACCCTCAACTTATGAATTTTTCATTAATTGAGGTGCACAATACCCAATGTCGGGTCAGGGCCAAGATTGAAGTTACTTTTGCATTAGCCACCCTCAACTTAGGCTTTTGGCCTAAGTCGAAGTCCACATGTCCAAGGAGGGACCGGGGCCAATAATAGTAGATTATGGGAAGGTGAGTTTGGTGTTTTAGAAAGAAATGGTTTCTTTTAGGGTCAAAGTTGGATCAAAGGGAACAGTTATTTTATTTGGTTGAATTCTTCTAGGCAATTTGCGGACTTTTCAAAAAAATGGCCTATGATCACTTCCTAACCTCTAGATTGAATTGTCTTAGCAGGACTAACCGGGCAAGTTCTAGTTTTGCACAAAACTGTTTGAACACTCAACTATTCTCACCCACTCTTGGCACATAGTTTCATTATCAAATTATTAGATTACCTAATTGAAGTTTCAGCTCAAGTCATGACATCGAGTTGATTTATTATGTCATACTCAGAGTCAACACAATCAACTAATCGTAGCCTACAACTTCTAGCATACATCCCAAAAATCTGACGGGTATCATTTTTCATAAGTAATCATGCTTCATTCTATATCATGCTTCTACACATACAATCCTAAAACATGCCGATTCAACAAAAATTAAACAGTCATTTGGGGAAAAAGAACACAGGCAAGAAAACCCCAAGGGAGGATTCATGAGTTGGGTTATGCAGATTTCACCCTATCACTCACAATCTATTTACCCCACCTCCAACAAAAATAGATGCAGTTGTCCCCAACGCATATAGAAATATTAAAAGAAAATGGATTGGGTGAAGCAAACCTGTGGCGCAAAGCGCCGGCGAATCATCAACAAGCAGGGGGGTCCGGTTTCCCGGAACCCGTTGGAACACCAGTGGGTGCACCCTTAGTAGTGCCCACATCAACAGTCATAGCACCCTCAGTAGTGCTCTCGATCACTTCTTGCACAGTTTCAGCATTTCCCAGATAGATTTTGATTCTTTGCCCGTTCACCACGAACCTTGTTCCATTCTTTTTTTCGAGCTCAACCACTCAATGCGATAGCACTTTCGTGAGCAAAAATGGCCCGGTCCACTTAGACTTGAGTTTGCCTGGAAAAAGGCACAGCCTAGAGTTGAATAGCAGCACAAGATCACCAACCACAAATTTTCGCTTTTCAATTCTTTGGTCATGATACCTCTTCATCTTCTCTTTGTACAAGGCTGAACTTTCATAAGCTTGTAGGCGAAACTCATCGAGCATGTTCAAGTCATTCATCCTTTGATTAGATGCGGCGCTCCAGTCCAAATTTAACTTCTTCATTGCCCACATAGCCTTATGCTCTAGCTCTACTGGTAAATGACAAGACTTCCTATATTCAAGTTGGTAAGGAGATATACCAATGGGGGTCTTGTATGCAGTGTGATATGCCCATAGAGCATCATCAAGCTTCCTTGACCAATCCGTTCTATTAGCATTCACAGTCTTTGCCAATATCTGTTTGATCTCTCTATTGGATACTTCAACTTGACCGCTAGTCTGTGGATGGTAAGGAGTGGCTACATTGTGACGGACACCATATTTCTCAAGTAGTACCTTGAATAACTTATTACAAAAGTGAGAACCTCCATCGCTAATTATGGCCTTCGGTGTACCAAATCTGGAGAAGATATTCTTTTTCAAGAATGTAGTGACACTTTTACCTTCATTGTTGGAGAGTGCTACTGCTTCCACCCACTTCGATACATAATCAACCGCAACAAGAATATACTTCATCCCATATGAACTCACAAATGGACCCATAAAATCAATGCCCCATACATCAAACAACTCTATCACCAATATAGGATTCATTGGGAGCTCTTGCCTCTTTGATATCCCTCCTTCTCTTTGGCAACGATCACCAGATTTGGCGAAGTCATGCGCATCTTGGTGAATGGTAGGCCAGTAGTACCCACATTGCAGAATCTTATGTGCAGTCCGAATACCACTATGATGCCCACCAACAGGTTATAAATGACATGCTTCAAGTACACTCAACATCTTAACCCCAGGCACACATCGATGAATAATCCCATCAGCACAACTACGATACAAGTAAGGTTCATCCCAAAAGAATCTCTTCACATCATGCATAAATCTTTTTCTTTGGTGAAAAGACAAATCGGGGGGCACAATATCGCTTGCCAAATAATTAGCAAAGTCGGCAAACCAAGGAATCAAATCATGAGAAGAAGCCAATACCTTTTCATCTGAAAAAACATCATTGATTTCAGCCCTATCTCCAAGCTTTAGCATAGCCTCTTCCTCTAATCTGGACAAGTTGTCGGCGACTTGATTTTTGGTCCCCTTTCTATCCTTTACCACAAAATCAAACTCTTACAGCAGTAATACCCATCTAATCAATCTCGGTTTTGCATCCTTTTTCGCCATCAAATACCTCAATGCAGAATGGTCAGTATGCACTATGACCTTAGTACCAAGCAAGTACGATCGAAATTCCTCGAATACAAAAACCACCACAAGAAGTTCTTGTTCGGTCACAGTATAGTTCTTCTGAGCCATATTTAGAGCTTTACTGGCATAGTAAATAGGGTGAAGAATTTTCTCTCGCCTTTGTCCCAATACTACACCAAGCGCCAATCCACTTGCATCGCACATTACCTCAAACGGTTGTCCCCAATCCGGTGAAATTATGATTGGTGTTGTAACCAACTTTTTCTTTAGCTCTTCAAATGCTCTAAGACAGGCCTCATCAAAATCGAACTTACACTCCTTGTCAAGCAGTTTGCACAACGGATGTGCAATTTTGGAGAAATCTTTGATGAATCTTCTATAAAAACCTACATGCCCAAGAAAACTTCTAACACCTTTTATAGAGATAGGTGGTGGAAGCTTTTCTATTACCTCAACTTTAGCTCTATCAACCTCAATACCTTTCTCTAAAATTCGATGACCCAGCACTATACCTTCTTTTACCATAAAATGACACTTCTCCCAATTCAGCACCAAGTTGCAGTCTTCACATCTTTTAAGTACCTCGGCTAGATGATCTAGGCAATGATCAAAAGAATTACCTACAACTGAAAAATCATCCATGAACACTTCAATAGCATCCTCCACCATATCTGAAAATATGGACATCATACACCGCCGGAAGGTTGTTGGAGCATTGCACAACCCAAAAGGCATCTATTTGAAAGCAAAAGTCCCATATGGACAAGTGAAGGTGGTTTTCTCTTTGTCTTCTGGAGCTATAGAAATTTGATTGTAGCCAGAATACCCATCAAGAAAACAATACCAACCCTTTCCTGCAAGTCTATCCATCATCTGATCCATGAATGGCATGGGAAAGTGATCATTTTCATTCCATGCATTCAATTTCTGATAATCCATGCAAACTCTCCATCCAGTAATGGGCCTCATTGGAACAAGCTCATTTTTTTTCATTTGGAACCACAGTCATACCTCCCTTCTTAGGCACACACTACACATGACATACCCAACTACTATCTGCAATGGGATAGATGACTCCTGCATCCAACCACTTTATGATCTCCTTTTTAACTACCTCTTGCATAGGTGGATTTAATTTTCTCTCGGTGCTCAATACTTGGGCTTAGGCTCGGCATGAGTTGGATTTTGTGAGAGCAAATACCAGGGAAATCCCAATAATATCCGCAATAGTCCACCCAATAGCTCGCTTGAACCTCTTTAATACGGTCACCAAACACTCTTCTTGCCTTGAATTCAAATCTGCTGCAATGATGACCGACAAAGTATTCTCTTCGCCTAAGTATACATACCTCAAGTGCAGTGGTAGAGCCTTAAGCTCCAATTTTGGTGCCTCCTCAATAGATGGTCTTGTAGGTGGGGACTCGCGATTCTTCCTGTCTAGCTCATATTTCTTTGGTTTGGACCGATATTCATACTTATCAAGTGCGGCTACCAACTCATCATACTCTTCAATACCATCACTATCAAAATTCATCATAACTGCTGCTAGTGCCTCAATACCTAGTCGCTCTTCAATCTGTACCTCTGACCCACTCTCCACTCTGTAGGTGATAGCAGATACTGTTTGGAGTTCACCATTCTGCTTCGTGGACCTACAGATATTGAAAGTTGCTTCTTTATTGTTCAATCTGAAATTCATCTGTCCCTTTTCCATATCAACCAGCGCACGCCCTGTAGCAAGAAATGGTCTCCCAAGGATGATGGGGACCTCAAAATCAACCTCACAGTCAAGAATCACAAAATCCGCTGGAAAGATGAAAGACTCCACTTTCACTAGCACATCATGGAGCACACCTATGGGCCTCTTCACCGTCCGATCAGCCATTAGCAACGGCATTGCAGTGGGCTTTGGGTCCCCCAGACCCTATTTCTTGTAGATAGATAAAGGCATGAGGTTGATGCTAGCACCAAGATCACACAATGCCTTAGCAAAGTGTAACAACCCTATAGTACATGGGATCGTGAAAGCACCAGGGTCTTCCTTCTTCTGCACCAGAGATCTTGTAGCAATAGCACTACAATGCTGCCATCTGTCGTCATCTTCAAAACTCACAGACCTTTTCTTTGTCACCATATCTTTCATAAACTTGGCATACCCAGGCATTTGCTCCAATGCTTCTATCAATGGGACAGTGATAGAAAGTTGCTTCAACATAGTGATAAACCTGCGATATTTACCATCTTCAATCTTTTTTACTAACCTCTATGGAAAAGGTGGTGGCGGTCTAGGTATAGGGACCACTTTCTGAGGTATCTCAGCTTCTTGTTCTGTTGCAGTCTCAGACTCCTCTCTAACTTCCACCACATCACCTTCTTTTCTAATCTCAGTATCCACCATAGACGGCATAGGTGGATCTATGGTTTGCTTACCTCTTCAAGTAGTAATTGCCATACAATGACCATCATTCTTTGGATTCTGGATGGTGTTGCTAGAAAGAGTGTCAGGTTGAAGCGGGTTCACTATAGTAGACAACTAAGTCATCTGCTGCTCTAGATGCTTTATTGACACTGCATGGGCATCAACCTTTTGACCAATGCCAGATAAGTCGTTTCTCATCTCCTTCACATTTTCATCAGTTGCATCAAACCTTCTCATCATCTTTTGCATCATATCTTCAATACGCGCCAAATTACCTCCAGCTTCCCTAGCACCAGATTCCCAATTTTGAGGGGGAACATAGGGTCCAACTTGATTGTTTCTGTTGCCATAATTGTTCCTGATATAGTTGTTGTCGCGATTGAAGTTCCCATCCCGAACATAGTGACCTTCTCGGTTGTAATTTCCATAGTTCCGACCTTGGTTTCCTTGACCTTGGCGCTAATTTTCCGTGTTGGATCCTTGGGCATTTGGTCGGAAACCCCCCGTCTGATCATTCACCGCATAAGTGTCCTCTTCATAGTAACACTCCTCAATTGGTGGTGGAGTTCTTATTAAGTATAGTTTACAGCATTTACCTTTTCTGCTCCTCCACTCACATGCTTCAGTACGAAGCCCAACTCTGTCCTCATCTGAGCCATCTTCTCACGAATATCGTCTGCAGAGTTGACAGTTGCATTATGAACGGCAAATGTGTTTCTCCCAGTTTTTCGTAAATCTATGCATATGTACAATCACCATATGAACCTCCAGCAATAGTGTCAAGGACTACTTTATTGTTATCATCCTGTCCTCTATAGAAGTATTCCTTCAGCGACTCATCATCAATACGGTGATTTGGAACACCTCTTACGAATGCAGTGAATTTGTCCCAAGAGTTGCTCATAGACTCTCCAGGTAATGCTACAAAATTGTTGACCCTATTTTTGTGATTGAGCTTCTTGGACACTGGATAGTACTTCGCTTTGAACACTTCCGCCAATTGGTCCCATGTAAATATGGAGTTATAAGGAAGCTCAGTGAACCATACTGCTGTGTCACCTGTTAGTGACAGAGGAAACACCCGTAATCCAATGACGTCCATATACAGGTCTGGTCTACCTACACAACTCTTGCAAACTACCTTTAGCTTGGCTAGGTGAGCATGTGGGTCCTCCAATGGCAATCCTGAGAATAAGCCTCTTGCTGTAAGCATCTTCATCAAACTACTAGTCACCACAAATGTATGCCCTGGAGGTAGAAGGGATAGGACAATGGGTCCATCAGAGTTTTCTATGTTCATGTTGCCTTGATAGTTGTCATGTTGTCGTGGGCCTAATGGATCTTGCGCCCTCAGCGCATCTCCCAATCGATTTTCAGCTGGAACCTAATTGTCCCCACCAACTACCCGCTGCTGTTGGAACTCATCTGCATCATCCAGATTTCCTCCAATATGATTAATTTGACCTATTGGGTTATTCATTCTTCGTAAAGTGCGGTTTAGCTCTGGATCATAAGGCGTAAGTGGTTAACCCTGACTCCGTGTACTTGGCATAACACTAGAGTTCAAACCTGAGAGAGACAAAAACAAAGAGAAAAAGTAAAATAAGGAAACATTTGACTAATGTTCAATAATGTAGTTAAAATAAATCTAAAAGCCAAAATTCCCTAGCAGCGGCGCCAAAATTTGATACGCTCAAATTACACCTCCCTACAGAAGTATAAGCGATTGTTATCAAGTAGAGAACCCAACTTGTAGGTTGGGGTTGATCCCACGAGGAAAAATGGTTTAGACAATACCTTAACCAACAATTATATTCAATTAGTCAAATTACTTCCAGAAACAGGTAATTAAAAGGGGGGTTTGTTTAGATGAAACAAATAATAAGAATTTAATAAGTAATCAGTAATCAAACAAAACTTAAATTTTTTGTTGTTATCAAGATGAGAGAAATAACTAGGGTATACGTGTTCCCCACAAGCTCATAACGCAATAATCCTAGTAACAACAATCCTTTTCTAGTGTATCACATACAAAGTGATAAGTTATGTATCTCTAAATCCTTCATCCGACATCTAGAGAATTTCACCCCGCACCTTGATTCGGCTACGTGTGTATAATTTACTAACCCTTACCTTTACCTCATATTAGACGTCATAATCGATGTTTGGCTTAGTTATTACTTTACACCAATCAACACTAGCCTATTAGATAGTATCACACTAAATCTATGTTGATAATTTTTTTCTTGTTAATTACCTCCTTGATCTAGCAAGTAGCAACAAGGCAAGTTCTAACGCGTGCACTTGTTAAAAAGACTTCTAAACGAAAGAATTATCAATGCATGCAAAACACTATTCAAGAATTGCCTATTTACTATTCATATTTTGTTAATCGCTCATGGTTCCCACAACCCTAGTTGCGGATTTAGTTACTCATATTAGCAAGAACACAATTCATAATTTTAGATAAAGAAATCATGAACTTACGTAAAGAGAATAATAAACCCAGAATTTCAACTTGAATTGCAAAGCCAAAATCTTCAAAACGAACTTATAAAATCAATAATTGCTAGAATTGCAACTAAATCTCCAAAGTCACAAAGTAAACTAGAAAAATAATGTCTAACCCCCAAAAACGAGGTTTACATGCCCTATTTATAGAAAAACAAATCCTAATTTAAAAAAGAAACAAATTAACGAAAGTTTATTCAGGCATACATTTTCGTTCCACGAGACTGACTTACGGACCGTCAATTGATCTACGGTCCGTAAGTCCCTTCCGTCAGCCAGAACTTAGAAAATATTCTAACATCCAAAAATCAGCATCTCTGAAGCAAACGACGGACTTGCAGTACAGACCGTAGATCGATCTACGGTCTGTCAATCCCCTCCGTAGCTCCACACTTAGAATCTTCAAGAATCAGGTACTGGAACCCTCGCAGTCTCATTCTACGGTTTGATTAGTACGGTCCGTAGATCAATCTACGGACCGTCAATTGCCACCGTGGTTCCACACTTGGTCAGATTTCCCTGATTTGTCATCTATCCCTTGGCTGCTAATCTACGGTCATCACCTACGGACCGTCAATGGACCTACGGTCCGTAGATCGTCTTTGTGAAATCCCTTTTTTCTGCATTAAGCTCAGTTGTCTCCATACTTCTGCGCCTAAACATCTTTCCTGTAAAAATACAATAAAACACAAAAAAACCAATACGATAAGGCGCTAGACACACACAACTTGTAAGTTAAATGTATTTGAAATACCGTAAATTCACGATATATCAGTAACTCCCTATACTTAAAAATGAAGGGTCTCGTGTTAGTACATCAATGTACGACCCCCAAGGACCAACCATGTGTCACGACCCAAGCCTAGGGCTTAAACGTGACCGGCGAATGGGGAACCCGAGGGAACCCCAAACAAGCCTCATAGCATATCATTACACATCCTTGGTCGCGAAAGCAAATAAAATGACCAAAAGCAATAAATATAATCAAGGGAAAATCGGGACTAAGGGAACAAGAAAAAAAAAAGGAGAATAATACATAGATACCATAGATGAGTCAAGCTCAAGTAAAATACACAACTTGTCCAACACCACCTCTAAACATGGATACTTAGCGGGGGCCGAGACAAACTAACGGGCTCACCCTCATAGTCAATACATAATTAAAAAGGAAAAGTCTTATACATAGCAAGAGATCATAAGCAACGTCCCCGGAATGGAGGACTCACCAATAAGCTCGATAGAAATAGAATTAGCCACGCGGAGGAGGATGGTCAGACGGTGCTCCGCTCCCTACATGGTGACATCATGTAGGCATAGAGTATGCATTAGTACGTTTGAATGTATCAAGTATATGGGATGCAATGCAATGCAACAATGGATGGACATTATAGGCAAAATGCATAATCGTACCCGATAGATAGCATATTAATGAGATGATATGTATAATGATGCTTATGTAAAAATCATATTTAGTAGGGCATAGTATATATGTAGTGAGTGACCATCAATATAGTATTTCCAAGGCCTACCACCCCCTTGGAGAGGCGAAAGAGGTACAAACCCCTCAATGTGGTTACCCGGGCCTACCACCCCCCAAGCTAGGGACCAAGGTACAAACCCCTCGATATGGTTATACGGGCCTACTACCCCCCGTACTAGGCAACCAATGTACCAACCCCTCGATATGGTTATACGGGCCTACTACCCCCCGTACTAGGCAACCAAGGTACCAACCCCTCGATATGGTTATACGGGCCTACTACCCCCCGTACTAGGCAACCACCAGGTGGGCCAACCCCCTACGGCAACCAAGGTACCAACCCCTTACGGGGGCCTACAACCCCGAGCTAGGCTTGGTCGACTCACACACTATATAGAGAAAATCATATACATGTATTCATTTCATCATCATTTCAATATTTATATAATCATCCGACTCATAGGACGTACATTGAACCTTCCATTTCATAAGAATCCTATAAATGACATTTTATCAAACATATGGTGGGCTTACTTGTTCATATAAATAAAATCATGTGTTTCAAGAGTGCTAAGTCCCACCAATTTCAAAATCCATATAAAACAGCCCACCAACAACGTACATATATATATATACATATATAACAACCTTCATAATTTGATCATGGAGGCATGAAAACCATAAACATCACATAATAATACTATTTCATGATAATATGCAAGATAGACCTTAATAGGGTGTGTAGTAGTGATTCCATACTCAAGAGTTCATAAATAAACATAAGGACCCATAAACTTGAAGTAGTAATAGAGGATAAATGGTTGGACTTGTGGAAAGGAAGGTTTCCACAATCAAACCCACATACCTCAACTTTGAAGAATCCTTGATGAAGATTGGAATGGAGAATTGAAGCTTGAGATTGAGTCTTGAATCCGGAATTAGAGCTTGAGATGTTTGAATTTGGTTTAAGATCTTGGTGAAATTTTGAAGAGGGCTTAGAGAGTGTTTTGAAGCTAGAAAGAAATATAACTAAGTATGGGACATAACCTCTTTTTATAAAAGAAAACGTCTCCAGCCGCTACAGTAACTTAGCTTACTGAAATTTGAAATTCTGCGGAGACAGGTTTTACGAAAATGGTCATAACTCCCTCATCCTAACTCAGAATGAGGTGAAACCAATTGCATTGGAAATCTAACTCGAAGGGCTTTAATTTTGATAGTTTGAGCTCCTTCCAGTTCCTTGTGTGCTGAGAGATATCCCCCTTTAAAGTTGACCCTCAAAATTACATTTTTTGCGATTTTCGAATTTTGATACGATTGTTCTAAAATTCGGGTTAGACCCATTTCCCACTCAATTTGACCCCCTGAATAAGAATATGAAGTCAAATTTCCGAAATAATGCACGGATTTTGAGATATATGGAAATTACAATATTAGGTGTTTCCGAAGCACATTTTCAGACATTTTTGGGGTCGTTTCAATATCTCCCCTTTGGGAACATTCGTCCCCGAATATTAAATAAACATATATGAGGGACACAAATATGAAAATATTAGCCCACATAAGGATGCAAAAATGCACTTACACCTTATTTCAAAAACCTCAACATAGTTGTGAAACCACAATGAACTTGTCAACTTAAACATGAATGTATGCAATTACATAGGGGTTGAACTTAAGACATGAGATTTTATAAAGGGCTTAGATCAATACCTTAGGCTTGAGTGGAGTGGAAAAGATAAGGATATCGCCTTTGCATGTCCGCTTCGGCCTCCCAAGTAGAACTTTCAACTTGTTGATTTCTCCAAAGGACCTTAACGGAAGCCACATCTTTGTTTTTCAACCTCTTCACTTGTCTATCTAAAATCTGAACCGGAACCTCTTCATAGGTTAAATTATCTTCAACAACACCCACAACATCAAGAGACACAATGGCATTCGGATCACCCACACACTTCCTCAACATAGACACATGAAATACCGGATGAACCAAATCCATTTCGCTAGGCAATTCCAACTCATAAGCTACCTTGCCAATTTTCCTCATCACCTTATAAGGACCCACGTATCTTGGGCTCAACTTGCCCTTCTTACCAAAATGAACCACACCCTTCATGGGTGACACCTTCAAATAGACCCAATCACCAACTTGGAATTCAAGAGCCCTTCTCCTCACATCGGCATAGGACTTTTGGCGACTTTGGGCCGTATTCAACCTTTCTCTAATCATCCTAACCTTCTCAAGAGCCTCCATAACTAGATCTGGTCCTAACAAGGCCACCTCACCAACCTCAAACCACCTAACCGGTGATCTACAACGCCTCCCATAGAGAGCCTCAAAAGGAGCCATACCGATGCTAGAATGATAACTATTGTTATAGGCAAACTCAATCAATGGAAGATGATCATCCCAACTACCCGTAAGTTCCAATACACAAGCCCTAAGCATATCCTCAAGTGTTTGGATAGTCCTTTCGGCTTGTCCATCCGTTTGCGGGTGAAAGGCCATAGTAAGCTTAACTCTCGTACCTAAACCCCTTTGAAAGGACTTCCAAAAGTGTGAAGTAAATTGAGTACCACGGTCCGATATGATGGATAGAGGAATTCCATGCAACCTTACCAAGTCTTGAATATATAACCTTGCATAATCTTCCGCCCTATATGTTGTCTTTACCGGTAGAAAATGAGCCGATTTTGTCATCCTATCAATCACCACCCAAATAGAATCAAAACCTTTTCTAGTCTTGGGTAAACCAACTACAAAATCCATATTAATTTCTTCCCACTTTCAAGTAGGAATCTCTATGTCTTGGGTTAGGCCACCCGGCCTTTGATGTTCAGCCTTGACTTGTTGGCAATTATGACAATCGGAGACGAATTTGGCAATGTCCTTCTTCATGCCTCCCCACCAATACACATCTCTCAAATCTCTATACATTTTGGTGGAACCGGGGTGAATGGAGTAGGAAGAATTATGAGCCTCCTCAAGAATTTTCTCCTTCAAACCATCAACACAAGGCACACACAACCTACCTTAGTACCTAAGGGCACCATCTCCCCTTGGGAGAAAACTTCCACCTTGCCCTCTTTCACCAAGGCCTTCAATTCTAACAAGGAAGAGTCAAGATCTTGTTTTGCTATCACCTCATCAACCAAGGAAGACTTAGCACCATCAACAAAGACCACACCACCATTACCAACCTCTTCCAACCTAACCCCCAACCTAGCCAACCGATGCACCTCCCTAGCCATTTCCCTATCACCAATATCAACATGAGCTAGGTTACCCATAGACACCCTACTCAAAGCATCCGCCACCACATTAACTTTACCGGGATGATAATGCACACTCATATCATAATCTTTAAGAAATTCTAGTCACCTTCTTTGTCTCAAGTTGAGATCTTTTTGGGTGAAGACATATTGGAGGCTCTTATGGTCGGTGAACACATCAACATGTATCCCATACAAGTAATGATGCCAAATCTTTAAAGCAAACACCACCGCGGCTAATTCAAGATCATGTGTAGGATAGTTCTTTTCATGCACTTTGAGTTGTCTAGAAGCATAGGCTATCACCTTACCATTTTGCATTAGAACACAACCCAAACCAACTCTAGAAGCATCACAATACACAACAAATCCCTCAAGCCCATCCGGTAGTGACAATATAGGAGCGGACATAAGTTTATCTTTCAAGGTTTGAAAACTCCTTTCGCACTCATCGGTCCACTCAAACTTAGCCTTCTTTTGTGTCAACTTAGTCATGGGAGAAGCAATAGAAGAAAACCCATTCACAAATCTCCGGTAGTAACCCGCTAAGCCCAAGAAGCTCCTAATATCCGACGGGGTCAATGGCCTAGGCCAATTTCTAATCACATCGGTCTTCTTAGGGTCCACCTTAATGCCATCCCCCGACACCACATGACCTAGGAAGGCAACCTCCCTCAACCAAAATTCACACTTTTCATACTTGGCATACAACTTCTCCTCTCTCAATCTTTGCAACACAACCCTCAAGTGACCCATATATTCTTCCTCGCTATGCGAATAGATTAAAATATCATCAATGAAGACCACAATAAAGGAATCAAGGTAGGGTTTAAAGATTCTATTCATTAGGTCCATAACGATAGCCGGTGCATTGGTCAACCCAAAGGACATGACCACAAATTCATAATGTCCATACCTAGTCCGGAAGGCTGTCTTAGGAATGTCACACTCCCTCACCTTCACTTGATGATACCCGGACCGAAGATCAATCTTAGAGAAGTGGCTAGCCCCTTGCAATTGGTCGAACAAGTCATCAATCCTAGAAAGAGGATATTTATTCTTGACGGTGACCTTATTGAGTTGCCGGTAATCAATACACATCCTAAGGGACCCATCTTTCTTCTTCACAAACAACACCGGTGCACCCCATGGTGATTGGCTAGGCCTAATAAAACCCTTCTCCAACAAATCCCTTAATTGTTCTTTCAACTCCTTTAACTCCGCCGGGGCCATACGATAAGGGGGAATAGAAATAGGTTGAGTATCGGGGATGAGGTCTATGCTAAAATCTATTTCCCTTTCGGGAGGAACACCGGGAAGGTCATTAGGAAAGACATCAGGAAATTCATTTACAACCGGAACTAACTCTATAGGAAGGGTTTTGGACTCCACATCCCTAACCCTCACAAGGTGATAGAGACACCCCTTAGAGATCAACTTACGGGCTTTAATGCAAGAGATGAACCTACCCTTGACTACCACATTTTGGCTCTCCCACTCAAGAATGGGTTCACTTGGGAATTGGAACTTGACCCTACGGGTTCTACAATCAATGGAAGCATAGTATGCATGCAACCAATCCATCCCAAGAACAACATCAAAATCGACCATGTTCAACTCAACAAGATCACAAGGTAATATTTTATGCAAGATGCAAATAGGACAATTTCTATAGACCTTCCTAGCAACCATATATGCACCAATAGGAGTAGACACCTTATATGACTCATGCAACAAGTCGGGCTTAACATGAAACATTTTGGCAACAAAGGGGGTGACAAAAGAAAGAGAAGCACCCGGATCAATTAATGCATATACATCAAAGTCAAAGATTTTCAACATACCGGTAACGACGTCAGGGACTTCCTCGACCCCTTGCCTCCCATGTAAAGCATAAAATCGATTGTGCCTTGGGGCACCACCTTGTCGGCCCCCTCTCCCCAAAGGAACCGCATTAGCACCTTGTGGACGGACCTCCTTACCCTTGTTGCAATTCCGAGGACAATCTATTGCCTTGTGCCCCATTTCCCCACAACTATAGCAAGCACCGGTATTTCTCAAGCACGGGCCACCATGACCCTTACCACACTTCGAGCATACATCAATAGGACCCATACCACCAATGCCTTGGGCCCTTGGAATGTCATTGGCAAACCCCCTATGGGGCGCATGAGAAGACCTTTGGCCTTGATGAAACCGGCCTCCCCTTCGACTTTGGAACTTGCCCTCAAAACGGGCCCTTTTGGCCTCATGACCCCTCCTCTTCCTCAACTTCTCCTCCTCCATTTGCTTGGCATAGACCATTAAGCGGGACAAGTCCATGTCACTATTCAACATTGCGGACCGGCATTCTTCACTCACTAGGTCGGACACACCCATCACGAATTTGTTCATTCTAGACCGTGAGTCGGCAACCAAGTGTGGAGCATATCTTGAAAGTTGGTTAAACTTGAGGGCATACTCCCTCACACTCATAGAACCTTGTTTTAAATTCATGAACTCCACCAATTTGGCTTCCCTAAGCTCAAGAGGAAAGAATCGATTAAGGAAAGCCGTTTTGAACTCTTCCCAATGCACCACATAGTTTACCCCCTTCTCTTCCTTCCATTGGTTATACCATATTTGAGCCACCCCTTTTAGTTGGTAGGCCGCCAACTCCGCCTTATCTTCTGACCTCACGCCCATCATAGCTAATATCTTGTGGACTTCATCAATGAACTCTTGAGGGTCTTCATCTAACTTAGACCTATAGAATTCCGGGGGATTCATCCGCACGAAGTCTCTCACCCAAGATGCCGGGGTAGGAGCCTGAGGGGTTTGGGCCCCATGGTTGGCTTGATTAGCCAAAGCTTGAGCAAATAAAGTAAGGGCATCTCAAAGATCCCCATTGGTCGGTTGTTCCTCGGGTGCGTGGGCTCGTCTTCCTCTTGTATTAGGCATGATCTAGCATAGCAAAGAACAACCGTTAGGAAAAAAAGGAACTTAATTCAACTCTACCGCATGACTCAGAATATGAAAAAGGGAAACATTTCCTAAAACGTCTCATAGCCTCCTACTCATAATTGTGGTGCACAACACAACCATGAATCAGACTCTAATCAACGCGGTGTGTTGGACTCCGAGGATCTATCAACCTAGAGCTCTAATACCAAGTTTGTCACGATCCAAGCCTAGGGCTTAGACATGACCGGCGAATGGGGAACCCGAGGGAACCCCAAACAAGCCTCATAGCATATCATTACACATCCTTGGTCGCGGAAGCAATTAAAATGACCATAAGCAATAAACATAATCAAGGGGAAATCGGGACTAAGGAATCAAGAAAAAAAAAGGAGAATAATACATAGATACCATAGATGAGTCAAGCTCAAGTAAAATACACAACTTGTCCAACACCACCTCTAAACATGGATACTTAGCGGGGGCCGAGACAAACTAACGGGCTCACCCTCATAGTCAATACATAATTAAAAAGGAAAAGTCTTATACATAGCAAGAGATCATAAGCAACGTCCCCCGGAATGGAGGACTCACCAATAAGCTCGATAGAAATCGAATTAGCCACGCGGAGGAGGATGGTCAGACGGTGCTCCGCTCCCTACATGGTGACATCATGTAGGCATAGAGTATGCATTAGTACGTTTGAATGTACTAAGTATATGGGATGCAATGCAATGCAACAATGGATGGACATTATAGGCAAAATGTATAATCGTACCCGATAGATAGCATATTAATGAGATGATATGTATAATGATGCTTATATAAAAATCATATTTAGTAGGGCATAGTATATGTGTAGTGAGTGACCATCAATATAGTATTTCCAAGGCCTACCACCCCCTTGGAGAAGCGAAAGAGGTACAAACCCCTCAATGTGATTACCCGGGCCTACCACCCTCTGAGCTAGGAACCAAGGTACAAACCCCTCGATATGGTTATACGGGCCTACTACCCCCCCGTACTAGGCAACCAAGGTACCAACCCCTCGATATGGTTATACGGGCCTACTACCCCCCGTACTAGGCAACCAAGGTACCAACCCTTCGATATGGTTATACGGGCCTACTACCCCCGTACTAGGCAACCAAGGTACCAACCCCTCGATACGGTTACCCGGGCCTACAACCCCCCGAGCTAGGCTTGGCCGACTCACACACTATATAGAGAAAATCATATACATGTATCCATTTCATCATCATTTCAATATTTATATAATCATCCGACTCATAGGACGTACATTGAACCTTCCATTTCATAAGAATCCTATAAATGACATTTTATCAAACATATGGTGGGCTACTTGTTCATATAAATAAAATCATGTGTTTCAAGAGTGCTAAGTCCCACCAATTTCAAAATCCATATAAAACAGCCCACCAACAACGTACATATATATATACATATATAACAACCTTCATAATTTGATCATGGAGGCATGAAAACCATAAACATCACATAATAATATCATTTCATGATAATATGCAAGATAGACCTTAATAGGGTGTGTAGTAGTGATTCCATACTCAAGAGTTCATAAATAAACATAAGGACCCATAAACTTAAACTAGTAATAGAGGATAAATGGTTTGACTTGTGGAAAGGAAGGTTTCCACAATCAAACCCACATACCTCAACTTTGAAGAATCCTTGATGAAGATTGGAATGGAGAATTGAAGCTTGAGATTGAGTCTTGAATCCGGAATTAGAGCTTGAGATGTTTGAATTTGGTTGAAGATCTTGGTGAAATTTTGAAGAAGGCTTAGAGAGTGTTTTGAAGCTAGAAAGAAATATAACTAAGTATGGGACATAACCTCTTTTTATAAAAGAAAACGTCTCCAGCCGCTACAGTAACTTAGCTTACTGGAATTTGAAATTCTGGCGAGACAGGTTTTACGAAAATGGTCATAACTCCCTCATCCTAACTGGGAATGAGGTGAAACCAATTGCATTGGAAATCTAACTCGAAGGGCTTTAATTTTGATAGTTTGAGCTCCTTCCAGTTCCTTGTGTGCTGAGAGATATCCCCCTTTAAAGTTGACCCTCAAAATCGCATTTTTTGCGATTTTCGAATTTTGATACGGTTGCTCTAAAATTCGGGTTAGACCCATTTCCCACTCAATTTGACCCCTTGAATAAGAATATGAAGTCGAATTTCCAAAATGATGCACGAATTTTGAGATATATGGAAATTACAATTTTAGGTGTTTCCGAAGCACATTTTCGGACATTTTTGGGGTCGTTTCACCATGGGTCCTTGAGGAGGGCCTTAGAAACTGTCCTACATCAGTAAACCACGACAAGGCCCACCCCCTGTGGGTGGGTTCACACCTCGTGGGTGAGGGGCCATAGATCAAGCCTTCAAATGAGGCTTTGTAAACCCCTACCTATGCTTCACCAGCATAGGCCATTGGTCAAACCACGGTCTGTCTCCGAGGTTTGTTGGTGGTGTCCTGTAAACTATATTTTGTGAGTTAGTTAGGGGCATTTTGGGGTTTTCCGATTTTAATTAATAGTAAGTAAGGTCGTTTTAGCCTAAATTAGTTCAGCTATATAAGGATTTTATATCACTAAATTAAGTCACTCACCTCATTATTTCTAAAACCCAAAACTAGTCCCAAAACTTCATCCTCACCAAAGAAATTCTCTCTAGAACTTCAAGGAATAAGAAGACGGAAGTTAGAGCTAGGGTTCATGGAGAAAAGTTTTCTTCTCGAATTCATTGGGTTTTCATTGCTAAGGTATGGTAGATCTACATCCATGGATAGAATTCATCCATGGAGCCCCTTCAAAATCCCAATTTCAAAGATAGAAATCTCAAAAAGCTAGGGTTTAATTCCAAAGTCAAGGCTTCCTTTCAAAAATAATTCTAATGCTTTATATTTTTATATTATGATTGAATTGATGATTTATTATGGTTTTTATGTTGAAATCCCCATATTTCCCTGTTATGATCTTGTGATGTGGGTTTGTGGATGAAAGAAGGATATTATGAGATTATGCTTGTAGTACTTGGGTTACTCGAATTATGTTAATATCCATGTCTAATCTAGTGAACTCTATATCTGTTGATTCAATATGAGCTTTGATACTTTAAAGAAAAAATTATGATGAAAGGGCACATTATGATATTATCCATGATTTATGAAGTTTAGTATATGCTTTAAGAACACTTCGAGAGGGAACTAAATATGACTATGATCTAGATGTTCTGTTGTTGAAAGGTTATTCTCATATACACACTTATGCATGAATATGATATGATGTTAATGGTTTTCTCACAATATGATGATTCTAGGGTTGAAAGGCGTTCTCATCTATAGAATCTATATGTAGACATGGACGGTGAAAGGTTATTCTCAAGCTTGATCTAAGTAGCTATCTTATGAATTATGTAGGATTAAGTGTCAAGACAATTTTACATGAATATTAACTTAACTCAAGACTTAATATGAACTCCGTGGGAATTAATGCTTAGCACCGAGTGGATATTAAAGATGAGAGGGAAGCTTTTACACTAGTTGAGTCTAGCTTCCCAATGAAAGCTTTGAAACTAGTTGAGTTCGGTTTTCCAAATGGGTTCCTTTTACGCTAGGTGAGTTTGGGTTCCCAAAGTATGTCTCATGAGATAAAAACCTTGTACCTAAGTTTAGTCAGGGTTTCTAGTAGAAATCTCCTTATCCCATAAACTACATGCCTCCGTAGGTTACTTATATAATGGATCCACCTAAGCTAAGAGTATGGTTCTACCTTAGGCAAGTAAAACAATCCTTTTTGGTGTGGGTAACACTGAATTCCATGTTAAGCTCACATTGTCTAAGTCGGTTAAGGCATTTTCCCACTATGACAAGAACAATATGAACAAGAATATGAATTATGAACTATGGTTACTCAAGAAGCTTTACTTAGAATGGGTGAGATTTATAAGGTCTTATTCATGCATTGCACAAGTATGTTTTGAGGATATTTATGATATGTTTCTCTTAGGTTATGATGATCTATATGTTAATTATGCTTATGACTTATGATTCTCCACTATATTCATGATGATGTTCAAACTTACTAAATTGCATGCATTCAAATAAAATGTTCCTTTTAGTATTTTAGCATTTTTTAAAAATGTTTTTATGCATGGCTATCATACTTAGTGCATTTTTGTACTAACGCCTACTTTTCCTACATTTTCCCCAAGTGTAGGGTTCAGTTCTCAAGCTGATCATCGTTGTGGCTAAAAGCTTGGATTTGTTTATTCTCCTAGCTTGTTGGTGAGTCCTCATGACTTGTTGACGGATGTTACCTCATTGTAGTTCATTTCTTGTATTTTCTCTTCAGACTATGTTGTATGGGTTGTGCCCTTTTTCTCATTCGAATATTGTAATAGATGGCTATGTTGAGACTTAGAGTCTAGACTTCTGTTGTTCTTTTATGAAAATTTTGTACTTGAAAATGCATTTTTACTCTTATTGTTCTATTGCTTATGTTGTGATATGATATGTGGCTTTTATGGATCCTTCAGGGTTCTATACGCCATATTACATCTAGGGGGTACCCTTGGGTCGTGACAAGAAGTGCTTCTCAAAACTAAAAACTAGGCTGACTACAACTAATGTTTTGACTCTACTAGAGGGTTCAAATGGTTATGTCATCTATTGTGATGCATCCAGAGTCGGCCTAGGTTGTGTGTTCATGCAGCGAGATGAGGTTATAGCATATACTTCTAGACAACTTACGGCGCATGAGAAGAACTATCCAACTCATGACCTCAAGCTTGTAGCTGTAGTATTTTTCCCTTATGATTTGGAGACATTACTTGTATGGTGTTCACATGGATGTGTTCACAGGCCATAACAACCTTCAGTATGTGTTCACCCAGAAAAAGTTGAATCTTCACCAGAGGAGATGGCTTGAGTTCCTCAAGGACTATGACATGACTCTACTTTACCATCCTGGTAAGGCGAATGTAGTAGCATATTCTCTTAGCAGACTATCTATGGGTAGTGTAGATCATGTTGAGAAAGAAAGGAAAGAACTAGAAAAATATGTTCATCGGCCTGCTCTCTTAGGAGTTTGCCTTATAAACATATCAGGGGTTGATGTGATAGTTCAGAGTGGGTCAAAATCTTCATTGGTAACGGAGGTTAATGAAAACAATATAGTGATCCTATATTGCTTCAACTGAAGGGTGCAGTTCATAGAGTTGAGGTATTATCCAAAAGGGGAGATAGTGTACTTCGCTATCAGGTTGTTTTGTTTTCCTAAGGTGGGTGAGTTGAGACAATAGATTCTTATAGAATCACATAAGTCTAGATATTACATTCATCCAAGTGACACTAAGATGTAGCGTGATCTGCGGGATTTCTTTTGGTGGAATGGTAAGAAAAGGGATATAGGAGATTTTGTTGCTAAGTGCCCTAATTGTCAGCAGGTGAAGGTAGAACAACTGAACCAGGAGGTATGACACAAGAGATGAACATTCCTACATCGAAGTTGGAACTTATAAGAATGTACTTCATTACAGGTTTACCTCATACTTGTAGACAGCATGACTCCCTTTGGGTGATAGTAGACATACTTACTAAGTCCGCTCATTTCTTGGCTATAAGGACTACAGATTTGGCAGAGGAATATGCCAAGCTTTACAATAACAAGTTGGTCAGGTTGCATGGGGTTACTTTTTTCTATTATCTTAGATAGAGGTCCTCAATTTACCTCTCATTTCTAGAAGTCATTTCAGAAAGGTCTTGGTACTAAGGTTAATCTCAGCACAACATTTCATCAATAGAGGGATAGTCAGGCATAGCGTACCATTCAGACCTCAGAGGACATGTTGAGATCTTTTGTGATTGACTTCAAGGGTAGTTGGGATGATCACTTTACTCTTATAAAGTTCGCTTACAATAATAGCTACCATTCGAGCATTTAGATGGCCCATTATGAGGCATTATATGGGCATAGATATAGATCTATAGTTGGTTGGTTTGAAGTAGATGAAGCAACCTTGATAGGGCCAAATTCTGTTCATGATGCTATGGTATATTTTCAGCTCATCAAAGATAGCCTTAAGATAGCCCAGAGTCGCCAGAAGTCCTATGCAAATGTAAGGAGAAGGGTCTTGGAGTTCCAAATTGATGATTGGGTTTTCCTGAAAGTTTCACCTATGAAGGGGGTGATGAGATTTAGCAAGAAAGGGAGCTCAGTCCTAAATATGTAGGCCCTTACAAGATTGTCACGAACCAAGGGTACCCCCTTGACGTAATAAGGTACATAAAACCCTGAAAGGCTCCATGTAATCCACTTAGCATATCATGACATAAAGTAATAGAATAATAAGAGTAAAAACACATTTAAGTCCAAAAGTTTCATAAAACCAAAGTGGAAGTCTAGACTTGTCTCAAATAGCCATCTATTACAATCGAAGTATCAAATAGGGTCACAACCCTTACAAGAAATCTGAAAATCTAATGCTATGAAAGAAAGGAACTACAAGATATCACTCGTCCTCAGATCCATGAGGACTCACCACAAGTAAGGAGAATAGTCGATCCAAGCTTTGACCAAGGAAGATCACCTCAAACACCGGACCCTACACTTATAGAAAATGTAGAAGAAATATGGATTAGTACAAAAATGCACTAAATATGGTAGCCATGCTTAAAATCATGCAAACATGCTAAAATGTGACATTTTATTTGAAAACTATGCACTTTACCATGTTTAGGAATCACATGAAAATTAGTGCAAAAGCATAAGTCATAAGCATATTCAACATATAGATAATCATACCATATTGGAAACATACCATAAATACCCTGAAAGCATCCTTGAGCAATCCATGAATAATATCCCATAATGCTATCCACACTAAGGAAAGCTTATTGAGTAACTATAGTTCATAACTCATATTCTTGTTCATATTATCATAGTTGGATTAGCTTTAACCGACATTGACCATGTGAGCTAAACATGGAATCCGATGTCTACCCCACACCGAAAAAGGGTTGTTCTACTTTCCTAATGTAGAACTATACTCTTAGCTTAGGTGGATCCACTATATAAAGACCTATGTGGGCATATAGTTTATGGGATAAGGAGATTACTTCTAGAAACCTGGACTCAACTAAGGTAGAAGGTTTCCATCTCATGAGATACCTACTTTGGAAAGCCGGAATCAACTAGTGTATAAGCTTTCAAGGGGAAGCCGGACTCAACTATCGTATAAGCTTCCATCTCATAATCATATCCACTCAATACTAAGGATTAATTCCCATTGAGTTCATATTAAGTCTTGACTTAAGTTCATAATTATGGAAGAATGTCTTGACACTCTATCCAACATATTCATACTAAAGCTCATAGATTCATTAGGTGAGACTAGTCTTCCAACCTTAGAATCACTACGTGTGACAAACCTTTCACATCATATGATATTAAAACATAAGTGTGCACATACGAATAATCACCCAATCAACACAACAATTAGATCATAATCATATTCACTTCACTCTCGAAGCGATCTAAATGCATATACATAAGTCTCATAAACATAGCTAATTCTCATGCTTTGCCCTTCAAGGACCATAGATCACATTCAACCAACATGTCTAGAATTACTACATTAGAATGGATGAAAACATGATTCAATTACTATTATTACTATAAGCATGATTTCATAATCCTCTTCATTCTACAATTTACCCACACTTTTAGATCCTATTTGGGAAATTAGGGGAGTTCATAGATTCTTGAGGAATTCAACTTAAAATCATATAAAAGGATCAATATAACCATAATTAAACATAATCCAATCATTAAAAATGAATTTGAAAGGAATCTATGAGATTGAAGTCAAACCCTAGGTTTTTGGGATTTCTAACTTTGAAATTGGGGTTTTGAAAAGGGCTCCATCGGTGAAGGCTACCCATGGAGAAAGAACTACTATACCTTGATGAAGAATCACCACGAATTTGAGGAGAAAATATGGATGCTTCAACCCTAGCTTCACATTTCTTAATCTTCCTTGGAGTTCTAGAGAGAAGATTTGGGGGGAAGTTGATTTTGATTTGTAAATTTGGTAAATATGAGGGTGATGAATAGATTTAGGGGTCTTAAAACATTATATAGTTAGCCTAAATTAATACAAAATGACATCACTTAATAGTTAATTAAAAAGGAAAACCCCAAAACACCCCTTAGACTTAAGCCCCAAAGCCAACAAAAATAACTGTTTCCAGCCCTTGACCTACGACTCCATGACCCACGAACCCTGGGTCGGACCACGGATCATGCTGGTTAAACGTGGTTCATGGTCTAGGGCTTGAAATGGGTGGGCTTCACCTATGGAGCCAAGCCAGGTGGCTTGGACCCATCCACGAGGCGTGGGTCTTGTCTGTGGCTACTGCCAACCTACGGGGCGTGGGTCTATCCACATGGCGTGGGTTGTCTCGTAGGTGGTGCTGGTTTTTGGGCAGTCCTAGGGTCCTCCTCAAGGTCCTATGGTGGGTCCTTGGGGGTCTCACCTTGATGTATTTACCCAAAAACATATATTTTGAGTATCTAGAGTTATATTTGACTCTAACCCTTACTTTAAGCTCTAGTTTAGTCTAAAAAAATTTCGGAATGTTACAAGGATCTTGGAAAGTACTCATAAAGTGCCTTATGAGTTAGAGTTGCCAGCAGAACTAGCAGCGGGGCATCCGGTCTTTCACATTTTGATGTTGAAGAAGTGTGTGGGAGATCCAACATCCATAGTACCATTGGAAAGTGTGGCTTTGAAGGATAGTCTTACATATGAGGATATGTCAGTTGACATTCTTGATCGTCACGGTCGAAGATTTAGAAACAAAAAAGTCCCTTCAGCTAAGGTTTTGTGGAGGAGTCAGTCCGTAGAGGAAGCTACTTGGGAAGCAGAAGCAACCATAAAGGCCAAGTATCCTCATTTGTTGCCTTCCGATTCCATTCCAACTTGAGGTAATAGTTCCTCTCCAGTCTTTCAGTTACTCATGCATAAACTCAGTCTTAGTATCATATTTCTTTTGTTATACTTGCATTTTCAGTGTATTTGCATGTTTTTGGAAGTTAGTTCAGTCACATTTCAGTTACCAGTACTTAGTGATACGGTTTGCAGCCCTTTCCCTCAATATTCAGCTAGTTTAGTCTTCATTCAAGGATGAATGTCTGTAGGGGGAGATAATGTAAAACCCCGTATGCTAGAAAACCAAAAGTGCATAATTTTAGAAGTTTCAGGTGCCACCAACGGTGCCATCTACGGATAGTAGGGTGACTCACGAACCGTAGGTAGGGTCCGTTGTTGGCCACCTGCAGCAGTTCCCAAGAAACTCAAAAAATTCGTTTGAGTGTCGACCCACGGCAGGACCAATGGACCATAGGTCAGACCACGTGTTGTGGTCCTAGTCCATGGATCAAGACCCCCAGAACCCTCTCTCTAAAGCCAGCCAACGACTGACAGGACAGACCGTAGGTTAGTCGATGGTCTATTCATCGGGTCCGTCAGTTGGCCCAGACAGTTTGTAAGTCAGGGCCATTTTGGTCTTTTCCTATGCATTGGACACCTAAACTACATTGTTTAACCCATAAAGTACGTCCTTTGCATCGGTTTTTGCCTAATAACTTAATCAGACATTACCCAAATCAATTTATTCACCAAAATTTAACAAACTTAGAGTGAAAGGTGAGAAAGCATTAACCAAACCCTCTCCAAGAACTCAACAAGGTTTCCTCCAGTTCCAGCCATAAAATCGAAAGATTTCTCCATGGAATTCGTCACTAGGTATGTGAGATTTCACTAGTGCTTTGCTTTCACCCATTAGGTCCCTAGAATTTAGTTAGATTCTTAATTCTCTATATGATGTTTAGACCTAGGGTTTCTTGAACTTATAAAATTGTTGTGATTTAGTTGTTAGACTAATCCTAATCATATTATCATGTTTTTGAGGAGTTGTTGCTTACCCACTTCCATGAAACTAGGAACCCTAGTTGTGTGGATTCGTTTTGTTCATGAATTAAACTTGCTAGGTCAGTTTATTCAGATATACATGCCCCAATAAAGAATGTTTCATTATTAGTACATTAATGTTGCATTTTCAGTTACCATGTCAGTATTTTGGGCTATTCAGTATTATAAGAATTCAGTTATAATATGTTACTTACATATTAAGTTCGGAATAGGCTTAATACTGAGTGGACTAGGGTCAATCACCCTTATAGTTCCAGAGATACGTGCCCCCGTAGGTTAATTCCCCTCTGTGGGCATAATATTTAGTGATCACGTCAGTCATGCCTTTATAACCCTGCCAAGGTATATTGGGTCCTCTCGATGGGGTGTAAACATCAGACTCCACGGATAGCTCTTGTGGTTTTCAGTCGGCTAATAGTAGCTCCCACAGTCAGACCCTAGTGCATTGACCAGGTTACCAGTTAAAGTTCAGTATTCGGTCTCATCATGCTATGTACTTGATCATTGCTTTCAGTTAGCTCAATATTTAGTATAACTAAGTATTTACATTCAATTATGATTAAATCATTCCTCTTATTGCTTTGTTCAGTTATGTTTATGTTGTTGAGCTTTATCTTATCATTCATGCTCCATACCTTTCAAGTACTAATGTATACTCTACGCTACATTGTCTCGTGATGTAGGTTTAGGTCCTCAACATTCAGATCACATATAGATCGGTTCCCAATCTCCACTTCAATAGTATCAGTGGTGAGTCCTCATTCTTAAACGATGATTGGCATTTCTTGGCATTTCTTCTATTCAGTCTTTCTTTGTTTTAGTTTTAGTTTTACTAGAGTTAGCTGGGGGCATGTCCTAGCATCTCTAGTCATTTAGAGGTTTATTTCAGACATAGATAAATTCACTTTTAGATTTGAGATTGATCTTTCAGTTATTGAAATCTCAATCTTTATATAAGCAGACGTAGAATGAGTATTCCCCTTCATTTCACTTTATATCATGGTTATGCTTCCGCACAATACTTCTATTTGCACTAAATCTTTATGTATGCTTAAGATATGCCAGTTCAGGGTTAGCTTGGGTTCACTCCTAATCCTAAGTCCTGTGTTACATCAAGGGGGTACCCTCGGGGCATGACATTATGTCTCTACTTTTGAATTTAATATTGTATCAGAGTTATACTAACAAGATTACATAAAACCTTGATCACGTGATCATGGTCGGAGATAACAACAATCAATGTGGTAGAGGATTCAAATCAAAGAAGGATGATTTCATCGTACAACATTGTACATGCATCAAATTATAACCCTAAAATCGTGATAACACAAGTCCAATTGAAGCGTAAAATTTATGAGGGATGAGCTAGGTCTACGAGGACGAAACTTTGAGCAACGACACATGAAAAATCTCCTAAATATTGCAGTCTCCTTCATATTTTTCTCTATTTAAAATTAGCAAAATTTATATATTATTTTTTACATAGTAGAACTAATATTTAAATATAAATGAATAAATAGATATCATGTATATCTGAACTCTATATTATTAATTTCATTATCGTGGAGTGCGGGTTGGAAATTGGAGGTCAGGGTCAAAAAATTGGCACGAAGGACCTTTCGGCGAGCTTAGTCGGTTTGATCACATCTTTCAAAACATAGCTTGAGAGAGTGGGTTTATTAAGGAATTGAGTTATTTGGTAATGTTAAGCTTGTTGAGGTTCGAGAGAACTCACTTGAAACACAATAGTTGATTGACAGATGGCTATTGTTTCCAAAACCTAGCCTACCCATTGAAATTCAACAACTTTAAGCAACTAGTAATTACCCATTACATGCAATTATCATTTGATTGATCACATTCCGATGGTTTGATCTCTAATTGTTTACTTCATGTGGTATGTATTCTTTGTCATAAATTTGTCACTAATTCCACCCATTTGATATTAATCATTGAAATTTTGTGATTTATTTTCTTGTTACGAAGCCTTTTTTCTACAAATGATTAGGACATGTTTTTACTTCGTAATTGAATTCTTTACTGTATCACTCCCCATTGGATAAAAACCCAACTCTTAGTTGGGTATATACTTGTTAGCGACCACCTACACTTAGAATTGGATAAATTGTAGTTGAGAGTTATCAACATTTCCGAGAAGTCACAACCCTTTGGAAAAGTCACAACTTACTGAAAAGCCCACAACTCTTTGGAAGAGTCACTACTTATAGGAAAAATCACAACTCATCAAAAAATTCAATCCTGAGTTAGGGATATTATAATAATATAACATTCAAGTTAAGTTTCTTGCTTTTCAGGTAACTAGTTTTGGCGCACGTGCGTTGCACGTGAATTTCAAACCATGTACCACACTATATTTTAAAAATAATGTGAATATTATTAAAATATAATAGTTAGTAAATAATTATAAACTGAATGATAAAGTATAAGTTCATATAAATAAGGGATGTAAATTTTCTTATGATTACTAATGAAAGTTAGTCACTCATAAGATCTCTTAGTTACACCTCTTAAATATACTTTGTCCTCCCTCCCCCATAGTGTATTACTTAGTTATTATTGTTGAAACGACCCAAAAAAGTTCCTAAAAATGTGCTTCGGAAGTAACCGGAAGCTTGTTTTAGCTATATCTAAAAATCCGTTTTATTTTTCGAAAATCCAACTTCATATTCTTGTTTAGGGGGTCAAGTTGAGTGGGAAATGGGTCTAACCCAAATTTTAGAGCAACCGTATCAAAATCCGAAATTTCCAAGTGAAGCCTTTTTCGAGGGTCTACTTTGGAGGGTCATATCTCCTAGCACACAAATAATTGGGTGGTCCATAATATATCCATGGAAATCCCTTTGATTTAGCTACCCAACGCACTTCGTTTCACCTCATTCGGAGTTCGGACGAAGAAGTTATGCCCATTTTCGTAAAATCTGTCCGTGCAGGAAATGCAAATTCCAGTGACCGAATTTACTGTTCACCCGCCTCATTTTTTTTTTCTAAGTGTCGGACCCGTTTTTTTCAAGGGCATATGTTATTTCCTATATAGCATTAATTCAATTCCCATCTCTAAAACATTTCCCAAAACACCTTTCCCATACTTAGACACATTTTCTCTCAAGTTCTCTCAAGAACCCTAATCCAAAACCTTCCTCAAGATTGAAGAGACTCTTGCTCCAAGTTCCAAGATTCCATTGAAGACACTCTCAAGACCTTCATAAAAACTCAAGGTATGTGGTGTTGAACTCATGGGTCCTGCCACCCGTAGTGCCTAGACTCTATTCTACTCACTAATTCATGGTTTAAGTTGAGATTCATAAATTAGTCTTGTTCCTTGTATAAATTTCCTGCACAAGTGAATTTTAAACATGAAAAGTGATTGTTTTGAGCATGTTGTGACTCTAGAACTTGAATCTAAATTTGGAATGGATGTGGAGATTTTTCATGTGGTCTTGTGGGTGTTAAAAGGCGTTGTTGTAGGTTGTTCACTGGTTTGGCTGCATAATTACTACCCTATTTTCCATGCTCTTTGATCTCATTACATGCCTTCAAGGTGTTTGACAAAATGTCCAATTATGGAGAATTGATGAATTGATGCTTTAAGGCTTGAGTTATGAGATGTGTGGCATTCCAGAGATGTGTTGATGACAAACTAAGCTTGTGTATATATTCATTCCATACATGAGATTGCATTAGAGCCTAATGAGAATTTTCTATATAAAGTGTTGCATGACCATGCCCGGTCCGGGGGAAAAGAACTGGATAACCATGTGAGGGATTTATATCTCACCACCTAGGATGCTTGGGGTGTGACCAATATCAACCATGTGAGAGGTATATATCTCACCACCTAGGATGCTTGGGGTGTGACCAACATCAACCATGTGAGAGGTTTATATCTCACCACCTAGGATGCTTGGGGTATGACCAACATCAACCATGTGAGAGGTTTATATCTCACCACCTAGGATGCTTGGGGTGTGACCAACATTAACCATGTGAGGGGTTTATACCTTGCCACCAGGGTGTTCGGGTGTGAACGGCATCCCCCATCCTAAGTTGGGGTTATAGATTGGTTGGATCATGCACACACATATGATATCTACTATTAGTGTATATTTACTTAAACATGTTTTGACTTCACTTTGATTATGCATCCTCATATTGTTATTCATTATGCCTATGGAACTATTTCTTGCATTTCGATTGTGTCCTTGTCTATTGTTGTATTGCACCCCGCATACTTAGTACATTCCAAAGTACTAACGCATATTTTGCCTACATGATGTCACCATGTAGGGACCGGAGCTACTCTTGATCCTTCTCTCCATCCACGTGGCTAGTACGGTGCTTATCCGAGTTTGTTGGTAAGTCCTCAATGATTCGAGGGCTATGTTATGTTTCCTACTCCTATGTTTTGAGACTTTAGCTTGCAATTGTATTTTGACTATGAGGGGAGCCGATAGTATGTCATGGCCCCCGTCCTAACTATGTATGTAGAGGTGTGCGTTGGACAAGTATTTTGTAAATGAGCTTGACTCTTATTCTATGATGTTATTTTGAAATGGTTTGCCCTTAGTCCCTAATTCCCGTTATTTAATATTGAATGTACTTCCGCGACTGATGAAGTGTGATGACAAGTTTGAGAGGCTTGTTTGGGGTTCCTTCGGGTTCCTCATTCGCCATGTCACGTCTAGGCCCTAGTCTTGGGTCGTGACAATTGTATTATTGGAGGCTTGGAGTTCTTATTTTTAATATAATATAAATGTTGATATAAAATATAGAAGATATACTAAATTTTATGTTTTTAGTCGTAGTATTGTATTGATTTAAAATTCATATGAGTGAGTGTTCTAATTTCACTGAACTTTGACATTGTCAACCTGTGGAAATCAAACTATAGTTTTCAAGAAGAGAAGAATAGAAAATATTAAAAAATCATAGTTCAAAATGTGATGAAGCCCCTCTATTTATAGTTAACAAAGTGTTGTACAAGAATATGCACATTTTTTTCTTATCATAAAAGTCACAATCTTTCGGAAATGTCACAACTTATCGGCAAAATCACAACTCTTTGGAAAAGTTAGAGCCATTCAATTTAAAATGGTGCCTTCTTTTAATATAATATAATATAAATAAATATAATATAAATTATAGAAGATATACTAAATTGGGTGTTTTAAGTAGAAGAAGAATAACAACACTGAAAAACTTTTAAAAATTGAAGTTTAAAAATTTGAGGAAACCCCTCTTTTTATGGCCAACAAAGGTTAGCGTATGAAGAAAATGCTTATTGTGCCCTGTAAAAAAAGTACAACCCTTTAGAAAAGTCATAATCATTCAAAAAGATTACAACTAATCGGAAAAGTCATAACTTTTTGTAAAAGTCACAATCCTTCAGAAAAGTCACTACTCTTTGGAAAAGTCGCAACCCTATAGAAAAGTGACAACACTTCGAAAATGTCACAACTCATCGGAAAAATTATATCTATTTGGAAATGTCACAAACCCTCAATGTGAAAATGTGTCTGCCTTTAATATTATATAATATAAATAGAATACAATATACAATATAAAAGATATACTAAATTTGGTGTTTTAAGTTGTAGGTATTACAATAATTGAACATTTAAGTTAGGTAGTTCATTCTTTTAAGGTAATATAGAATAAATAGATAAAAAAGATAGATATACATTTGTATAATTTTAATTTGATATGAATTTTTTTTTAAAAAGAAGACCTTTTAATTTAAAGATATGTAGAATATATAAAAATGTCTTTGACCTTTGTGGTATTAAAGATGCACCCTTACCCCCAAGAAAAAAGAACATTCTAGTTAAAGCCGAATAAAAATAAAAGTACAACAAATAAATTGGAAACACGGGAGTACTTATTAAATTTAGATTGGACTCTTTCAAAAAAGATTTATATTTTTTCTCCAATAGTTTGAGACTTTTCACAACTTGAGCACCCAGTTATAGTTTGTGCAACAGAAAATCATTGAAATTCTTATCAAGTAGTAGTTGTTGCAAAAGTTTATTTGTTACTATGAAAATGGGTACATATTAATTATCTAGATAATCCTCTCTTTTGAAGTTGAGTTATTCGATTGTTATTGTTGCATCAATTTTTGTTGATCTATGTAATTTACCCACAAGATATATTGTAATTGCATAATTGAACAACTATCAGAATCTTCATTGTTTTAAGAAGAAGAACAAAAAAATTATAAAAGTTGTAGTTTAAAAGTGTGAGAAACCCCTCGATTTATAGACAAAAAAGGATAGTATGAAAAGGTGCTTCTCGTGCCTTATTAGATAAGTCACAATTCTTACGAAAAATCACAACATTTAAGAAATGTCATAACTCATCGAAAAAGTCAAAACCCTTCAGAAAAGTCACTACCCATCAATGTGAAAGGTGTCAGCTTTTAATATAATATAGAGTAAATAAATATCATATAAAATATAGAATATAATAAATTGGGTGTTTTAAATTGGGGTATTATAGTAATTTAACATTGAAGTGTTGGAGTTCATGCTTATAAGGTAGTATAGAAGATATAGATTAATCTAACTCAATACTATGTTGTTTTACCTTCTATTAGAGAATGTATGTAAACGTTTTTGCACCCAAATTTCCCCAATAAAATTCATTCTATCAAATTCCCAGAGTTGATCAAAATTCTTCGACAAATATTTCACTGTCCGTGGGCTATAGTCCATGGATTTTTGGTGATCTGGGATTCCGTCTTGTTTTTTGTCAAAAATTTTCAGGGACGTCTAATAAGACCTTAGTAATGGAGCCAGTTGGTCATGAGGGGCAAACGGCCTCATTTTTTAAGTTCAAACGAGCCCCAAAGAAGCTAAACCTAGATTTTGCCCTTCCAACCACCTGCACTATCTCCAATTATGGTCCCTCTGGCTGATAATATACATAAGACTACAATGGTCTGTGAATACCTCACAATGAACTCCATACACATAGTGCTGCAAAATATTCAAATTGAAGACTATTGCTGCCAACTTCAAGTCATCAGTGGGGTAGTTCCTCTCGTGAAGCTACAATTGCGTGGAAGCATAAGCAATAACTCTCTCCTGCTACATCAAGATACAACCTAGGCCTACACCAAAATCATCATAGATGATTGTAAACCCCTGGCCCTCAATATGAAGAATCAGAATCAGTGCTGAAATCAACAAGGCCTTAAGTTTTAGAAAGCTCTCTTCACACTCAGCTGACCACCTGAAGGGAACATCCTTCTAAGTCAATCTTGTCTTGGCTTTTCTTTTTCTGATATTTTTGTGCTATAGTCCATGATATTTGGTGATCCAGGATTCCGGCTTATTTTGGCCAAAATTTTATTTTCATGGACGTCCGTTAAGACCTTAGTAATGGAGTCCGTTGGTCCCGAGGGGAAAACAAGTGCATTTTCAAGTTCAAATGATTCCCAAAACAGGTAAACCCATATTTTTCATGAATTTCCCTCTAAGAAAACATTTTGAAGCCTAACTTGACATAACTGAGCTAAAGACTAAAAGTTTCCTATTATAGTAGAATTCTGCCAAGGAATCTACCAAACTCCAGAAAGAATTGGAACTAAAGAATAAGTCTCAGAAATCACCTTAGTGGGGCTCATTAGGAACACAATGATAAATAGCCTCTTTGATTACAAATGCTTCTGCCTCAATAGTTGTTGTCTCATGAATTTTCTCCCCTTGAGTAATTATTAGATCCCCTTTATGATTCCTTAAACAGTAATCATAGGAACTCTAGCCAAGATTGCTTCTAGATTCCTAATTGTATTACATGTAAACACTTCTTTGTCAGGTGGTTTCCATGTCTAAGCTAAAGAGAAAATCTTAGTTTTTAGTTTTGCAACAAAACCACCATGTTTGTCCAGTTGGTAGGTACTTGATTCATCATAGGATAGGCGATTTTTACTAATCTCCGGATACATGTCTTCACCTTAAAAACAACACTATTGTATGATAGTTTCTTCCAATTCCTAAGATTATATCTCATTTTCCATAAATGCCACATACATATTGCAGGAATAACTAAACATATGGGTCTCCATTTTTGACAGAATGGTGTTGTCTACTACTGAGTGATCACCCATGAAGGTTATAGGTCATCTAAATGTAATCCTCCAAAAATAGCAAACTGCCTCCACAATTTTACAAGCACCTGATTGCTTGCCTAAAAACACCTTTCATTCCTAATCAAAATATTTATATATCAAATTAAGCAAAATAAATTTAAATAGCCTTTTTTGAATGATAAGTAGAATTTATAAGATGAAACTATGTAATTCTACCTACTAATTTTCATGATTATTAATCCTATCTTTCTTAATTAGATAAAACTAAAATAAGTTTCATTTGTTATTTAAGTGTCTGAATTAACTTAAACGTACTTTTATATTGAAAAAAGTGATCCTACCTAAATTATTTTCTGGGATACAAATATTTTTGTATATCTTTTTTATGATTGTGTGAAGCTCAATTATATTTACTAGTTGTGACATATTTTGGTTCACTTTAAGTTGAAAGATGAGTATTTCGATACATATTACTATTTATCTTCTTATGCTTAACTAATTTTTCGACCACAACACACATCCTTCATTAAAAGTAGAACTCAGTTGAACCTTTCTTTGCATATAGAAATCAATCACTACATACTTAAGAAAATATAGATAAAAGTACGACTAAATTATATAAAAACGTAACAAGAATTCATCCTACAAAAGTTTCTATCAAAATTTTAGAAAATAATCTAGCTGAATATAATAGAGATTGAAAACATAACATAGATTTGAATTTTTAAAAAATTATGGAAATATTGTTTGATTAACTAGCACACAATCACAAAAAAGGTAAGTAGAAAAGAAGGATAAAAGAGGGATTTAATGAGGTTCAGCTCGGCCTAATTATCCCAACAAAAGTAGAGAGAGTTTCCACTATGAAAGAAAGAGAAGTTGTTTTACAATGTTTTCAAGCCCTTAAGATTGCAGTGTGTACCTTGCACAATGCATTATAATTCCTAACTATATCCCGTATACATAGATTCCAAATAATCTCAAACTTATAATAAAAAGGTTTCCCAATCCTATAATGATAATATTTTCCTTTCTCAAATCTATTAGGACAAAGTGTCTCCTAAACTAATAGCAATTATAAGCTTCTAAAATATACAAAAAAAAATTCAAGACATAAATCACAAATGTTCTCCTTGGCTTGAATTCCCTTTATCAATAGGAATAATGTCCCTCTACCTTGCTCTCGGCTGTCCAAAGATCTTATTGAGTATAACCGACACCAATCAAGACTAGGCAATACCTAAACTTATTGGTTAGGATTGTCTTGGTCATCATATCTCTTGAATTATTATGTGTAGATACTTTCTTCACATCAGTAACCCCTTTAAATATAATATCTCAGATAAAATGATGTTTGACTACCATATGTTTTATCCGCGCCAAGCCTTGTAGCCATATAACCTCTTTCACTACTTTTGTAAAGACACGCCTGATTTGCAAAGTTACATTCTAGTGGATGACTCTACCAAAAAGTGTAAAAACATAACATATCAGAGATCTTATCTTATCCAAGTCAGGTGCATAGTCCGAATCCACGTAACGTACCTCTTGGTTCACTTAGCTTGTCTTTGGAAAAAGTCAAGTCTACATCTGTAGTACTCTTCAAGTATCTCAAGATCTACTTCATTGCCAGCCAAAGTTCTTTACTAGGACATTCCATGTATCTACTCACAACATTAAAAACATGTGAAATATCAAGACGCGTGCAAATAATGGCGTAAATAATGCTACAAACTACACTCGAATAAGGAACACTAGACACTCAAAGATTTTACAGATTCTTTTTCAAGTCTACTTTTTCTAATTCTTTCAACCCTTCTTAAATAAACTCCCCAATTGCCTTCCATAACCCTTGTAACACCAATGCCAATATGTTTCTAATCTTCCACAAACTAAAAGTAGATCCCTCATCATATTTCCCTATTTAATACTTTGTTGAAGATCATGACGATACAGTAATCCTAGATTATGTCTAGGATCCCTAACCATGCTCCAATACCAATTGTTGAAGAAATATCGTGGATTGACTTGCACAAAATAACAAACAAAGAAAACAGTGAAAAGAATAACACAAGAAGTTAATGAGGTTCGGCTAGGTCTATGCCTCTTCAAAAGAAGAGAGTGTTTTCCACTATGAAAAGAGAACAAGTTTTACAATGCTTTCAAGTCTTTGGGACTACATTGTGTATCCTTTACAATGCCTTGGAATTCCAAACTATACCCTCTATATTAGATCCAGAGTAGTCTCAAACCTATAAGGTTTTTCCTAAAATATACAAGGGAAAAATTAAAGACATAATTAACAGAAGAAGTAACAGAGAAGAAGAAAATGAAACTCTAGGATGAATTTCAACTTATGATCTTCTCCTTGATCTTGCCTTCCAAAATCTCCAAAAATCAAAAGAAGTGTCCCCCCATAGGTCATCGAGTTAGTGCATTATTCATTCCAGACATAATCACTCTGTGGATAAAAATTTCGTTCAACATTAATAAATTTGAACTTAGTCATTTTTGTCCATAGGCGATGCGGGCAGCGTAGTGTGGCCACGCTGCGCACGACTAATTACAGTAGCACCCTTTTTAGCGGTTATGTATGTCTCCTTTTGGCACAGTGAGGGCCTGGTAGAATGAATGTGTTGTGTACAACCTATTGTTACACTGTCATAATATTCTTGATATTTCTCTGTCCAATTTTCCTCACGACTCTCGGACTCAATCTTTTTCACATCCCTCAGGCTCCTACTCAGCCTTCGAAGCTTCATAGCAGTACATTTATTCTCCAAACATGTGTTTTAGCTTTAAAAAAAACCTCTATGCAAATAACCACATGTAATAAGCACATAATATTAATTATTATAATAGTTATAAAGTGATGATAAAAAAAAACATGAAGACTTTATAATAGTTAAATATATGCACTCTATGTTGTATATTAGTTATCATTAATGTGGTTCTGATTCATTTGTTTTAAGTAATGATTATTATTTTTCTTTTTAATTACTCAATTCATCATGACTTGTGTTTTTTTTTCATTTTATTAAGTTGCCATATATGACGTAGTCAAGATTTCTACATTTGAGGCGCAATGAAATTATATTATTAAAATTTCAAATTTAAAATAAGAATATTCTAGTGTCATTTTCCCACGCTTCACTATTTCATCTGCACCTCATTAGAATTTTTGTGTGCTTCAACAACCAAAATCGCTTTTTATTCCTATCGAGAAATAATCTTTTTGGTCTCCTTTCTCTCTTAGAGATCTTTCTTTTTTCCTTTTGCTTTAGAGCTATCACTCACATTTTCATCCAAGAAGAATTCCTTTTTCAAGCAGAAGTAAGTTGGAATATCATCACATAAAAATGAAACACCACCTCCATCTGTTTTTCCAAGACCTTTGGCTTAGATTTCATATAGATATAGTTTTGATTATCCTTTATTCAAATGTGATCATCAATGAAAAGTTGGTGATTTGACTTCTCTTTATAGAAGGCTTAGCTCAAGAAAAAAGGCTTCCCAAAATATATTTGGTCCCACCCATTTGTGCCTTTCTCCACGACCACACCACCAAGTTTTACGACATGGTCGTGTCCGCCCTCCAAAACAAAGATGAGATGGTGAGATATCTAGCCTCTTAATTTTTCTTCATAATTTTATATATGCCACATTATTAATGTTTTAATTCAAAATTTGTTTGGGGCTTAGTAAACTAGTTTCAAAGTCATATTCACATGATTCTAGCATAACGACCTCAATTGGTATTAACTTGTTCTTTAATTTAAGTTATTTATAATAGTTAAATTAAAGACCTAGATATGTATAAAAGTTAAATTAAAGAACAAGTTTATATCACTTTAGTTCGTTATCCTAGAATCTTATGAATGGTACTGTGGAACTACTTTAATACTAAGTCCCAAATAAACTTTTAGCTAAAACACTGATCATGAAGTAGTTATAATATTTATGAAGCGAAAGTAAGAGAATGGCTAGTTGACCATTTGATTTTGTGTTGGAGGGTTACTATGGCTGAGTCATAAAACTTTGTTTTGTGGTCATGGATAAAGGGGTGGATGGATGGGACCTAAGAAATTTTGGGAACCCCTTTTTCTTTAACTTCGCCTCCTAAAAAGATAATTCCAATCACCAACTTTTCATTGATGATCACGTGTGATTATATGATTATCAAAACTATCTATAGATGAAAAATGAGCCAAAGGTCTTGGAAAAAGAGGTGGAGGTAGTGCTTAATTTATCTGTGATGCCGTTCTTACCTACTTCTGCTTGAAAAAGGAAATCTTTCTAGATAGAAAAGTGAGTGATGGCTCTAAAGAAAATCGAAGAATGAAAAGGCTCTAAGAGAGAGTTGATTTCTTGACAGGAATAAAGAGGGATTTTGGTTGTTGAAGCACACAAAAATTAGAATGACGAACAGATGAAATCGTGAATTGTGTGGAAAAGACTCTAGACTATTTCTATTTCAAAATTTGCCATTTAAATAATATAATCCCATTGCACATCAAACCTATTGCCAAACGGTTATACGTTAGTAGTACAATAATTTCTCTATGTATAAATGGAGTCTTAATTAAGTAATATATATATATATATATATATATATATATATATATATATATATATATATATATATAATATATATATATATATATATGTTTGTAAAATTCATAGCAGTAGTTCTATTTGTTCAAGGCGACTAACCTTAGGTTTGTATTTTCCCCAGAAGTTCAATATTTAATATATTGAAATTTCTCTTTTTCTTTTTTTTTTTGTTTTAGTTTGCTTGTATATCGTTCAACTTCAATTATTTAATTTTACTTTGTAGAAGGAACATTTGGATTTGGTAAGATTGTCCCTTTATAAGACTTAAGTGTTTTATTTTGAAAACAATAGTGAAAGAAAACTATGCACTAACAATTATTTTTAGGAACCTTCTTAACAGAGTCGTATTTGAACTAAAAGTAAATAACAATATGATATTTTCGTGGAAAAATTCTTTGCTCTAGGGAATTAAATAAAACCACGCCCTACAGTGTGTGGCATGTTCAACAACCTCCACTAAGTTCAAAGAGTGGTTTCATATTATAACTCTATAATCTAAGGGAGTAACTATAATACCTCAACTCAACATTTAACTCTTATTGTTCTAACAATTCTCCAAGAAGATAAACTCTTCTTGTTACAAACCTCACTAACTACTCTCGAAGAAGTCAAACTTGCTTCTTGTTACAATCTTCACTAACTACTCTTCAAGAAGTCAAGCTCGCTTTTTGTTACAAATCTCAACCACACAACTGCTCTATTCAATCTAGGAATTATTAAAACTCAATAGTAAACCTAGAATAACTCAACAAAGACTAATAACACTAGCCTTTTTCTAATCAAACTTCAATATTCAATAGAACAATCTTGAAAATACCTCGTGTACCAGGTTCTTGTATTGTTCTAACGAAATCCTGTAGTTTTTCTCCAATGGCTATTGCTCTCAAGATGATAAATTTCAGGAATATGCAATGGGTGTGGCTTTCAATGTTCTTAATAACATATATATAATAGTGATTTTTCATTCCCTAGTATATCACGAACTAGGACTTTTACTTCAAATAGGACTAGGCCTTCTATAAGGAAATTTCTTATTTAAGAGGAACTTTGACACGTGTACCTAGTACTCCTTATCAATTGGAATTAAATGAGAATATATACTCATATTGATTGCGATTTTGTGGAAGACATATAGCCAATTAGAAACTTACTACCATTGCCCGCAATGCTCCCATCATTCTCCCATTCTTATTAGGACTGATGTAGTAATAAATTATTTGCCTAAGCCATATAGATTGTTAATAGCTTGTTGACTCAAGAACCATCCAAAAACAAGAACCCTTCAAAAAGATGGTTGTTGAAGTCTGGAAACAAGATATCTGAAGCTATGCAATGTATAGAGTTTGGTGGAAACTAATGATGATACATCAAGCTTCTAGAAAAAAAAAATGTCTTTGCTGGACATGATGTTAGAACACATCAAAGAACAACTTTGTAATACCTTACATATTCAAGAAACATATCTATTTTATGAACTTCTAAACAGGGAGGAAAGGGAACTCATATTGAATCAGGAACACCCAAAACGTATCCATGAAAAAGTGTTGAGGCACAAATGAAGGGCCATTTGGAATGTACATGGAGACTCTAACTCAAAAAATTTCCATGCTTCTCTCATAGAGAGACAAGCTAGAAATAGAATTCCATCCTTTTGCATTGAGTAACGAACCCAATTAATAGACCCAACAACGGTTCAATAGAAATTTGCCCAATTCTTTCAAAAAAAATTGGGTACATGTAACACCTCGGATTTAGGAAAGAAGGAAAATAGAGTTTTTGGGTTGCAAGCTTTGTCAACGGGTCCCATCTATGGACCGTAGAAGCTTCTATGAGCCATAGATGGCAATAGTAGGTTTCATAACCAAAAATTGAACATGATGACACTTGTCTATTCCCACCAAGACAAGTCGGCCTCAACCCAACGAAAACAAAGGAAATGCGGAAATAAAAAGAAAGTATAAGACAAAGGTGAAAAACTTATTCATTCTAAGAAATAACTTAAAACCTGGTTGTCATGTGTACAAGCCACTAATGAAAATTCAGAATTTGAAAGATAAATACAAGTTTTAGTTTTTGTATCTTAAGTAGAAAAAATCTTAAAGAAAAAGGAAAAGATGGTCCACCAGGATAAAAAGAAGCTACCTTTAAAAATCCTTCATGAGCCTCGGCTATCAAGAGAAGAAAAACAAGATCTCAAAGGTCCGGATTAGGAACCTACATAACTGTAGAAGAGAGGGATGAGTACCAACAACACGGTAACCACAAAACAACCTACTAAGCAAAGCAACTAGCTAGAAAAAATACCCCTTTCACTCCATCTGAACCTCCTAAAACTACAACCTGCATAGAAATCAGTTCTAAATTCACGGTTCACAATTCCTAATATTCATAGTCTAATAAGCAAAATTCAACAATCAAACAAATCAAGTAAGTCGATCTCAATGGCAAGTAATTAAGTCACACGCATCAAGTACATCAATCTCAAGTATCAAACAAGTTACACATAAGCATGAAGGTATCAAGTAACATAATCAATCTCTTGCCGGTACCATTTCCCATCATCACAATATCACTAGCCAGAACCATTTCCTATATGCTTTATATCTAATCACTAGCCGGAACCATTTCCCATTAGCTTTATATTCGAGATCTAGAAGAAATACAATAAATAATAAAATCCATACCTTTCTCGGTTAAAGTCAAAACAGAAGCCGAAGTCATCAAGCTCTTGAGATTTTGAAACTCTCCATACACTCATCAGACCCTGAAAACTCACTCTGCCAAATTAATCTAGTCAAAGGAAATGAAATGGTAAAGAGGCTCTAAAAAAATAACCAATAATAACACAAAAGTACCCACAAGACTCCATATCTACGTAATTGGTGTAGATCTGGTCCAATCCTCACATCCTCAATCTTGGCCAGATCCACATAAATACCCTCCTTTGATACCACATGTCCTAAAGATGCAAAATAAATTAAGCCAAAAGTCGCAGTTCGAGAACTTGGCATAAACTTTCTCTTCCTTTAATCTCTGGAGTACAATCCTGAAAGGGAGGTTTGTGGTCCTCTTTAGTCTTGGAGTACAACAATATTTCATTAATGAACACTATCACAAAAGAATCCTAATAAGGTCGGAACACCCCGTTCATCAACTCCTTAAATGATTTAGGGGAGTTAGTTAAACATAAAGACATCACAAGAAACTCATATTGCCCATAACGAGTCTTAAAAGGTGTCTTAGGTATATACAATTCCCTAATCTTTAGCTAATGAAGCCGAGCCTCAAGTCAATCATAGAAAATAGTGATGCACCCTGAAGTTTATGAAACAAATAATCAATACAAGGAAAAGGATACATGTTCTTCACTATCACTTTGTTCATTTGTCGATAATCAATACACATCCTCACAATTCATCCGTCTTCCTGGTAAGACATACAGAAGCACCCCATGAAGAAACAATAGGGCTAATGAACCCCTTACTCAACAAATCCTTCAATTCCTTGAACTCACATGGAGCCATATGATAATGAGCAATAGAGATGGGCTTGGTGCCCAACTCCAAGTCAATTTCAAAATCAATATCCTTATCCGGAGGAACACCAGGAAGATCATTAAGAAACAAATCTACAATCTGTTGAACTATGGGCACAAAATACATGGAAGATGGCTCAACACTAGTATCCCAAATGAATGGCAAGAAGGCCTAACAACTTATATCAAAAAATCTCTAAGCTCTAATGAATGACTTGAACCTTCTAGGGTAAGAACCACTACCTCCTGTCAACTTAAATCTCAGGACATATGATATCACTAAGGTCACAATCTTAGCATAACAATAAAGAATATCATAAAACATAGAGAGTCAATCCATACACAACATAATATCAAACTCTACAATTCCAAAAAATGATCAGGTCTATCCAAATATCATACCCTGCCAAATAAGCAAGATATGATAGATAAACTTGATCCACCACTAAGAATTTACCTAATGTTGTAGAAATATAGCTAGGCACATGCAAGCAAGCACACATCATATCAAATCTAGCAACAAAATAAGTAGACAAATATGTGAAAGTAGATCCCGAATCAATCAATACACACACATGGTGATGGTGAACTGGGATGATACTTATGATAACAACATCGGAAGTCTTAGCCTCTTTCCTTTATGGAAAAGCATAACACTGGCCATCACGACAACTTGTAGCCTGAGTAGAATCTCTACCTCAACCACGTGGAGCTGGAGAGCCCTTGCCAGAAGTCTTGTCACCTCTACAAGTCAGAACTTTACCTCGACCCCTGGTCGGAGAAGTTGAATCCCTTGATGGAGTAGCTGAAAAAGAATGTTAAGGTCCTAAATGAACCTGAAAAGGTAATTGTCACATCATATGACATGGATCCCCACAAGTATAACAAAATTTCATCACAGATAACTGTTGATGTGAACCAAACAAACTACCATGGCAACCTCGGGTAGAACCTTTGAGTTCCAGGAGAAGTTGGGAAAGGCTAAAGATGCAAATATGGAAAAGGTTATCTGCACAAAATTTGAACTTGGGTCTTTTTCTTCGAGTGATCTGCCTTTAATGGCTGATTTGCAAAATACAAATTCATCAAATGAGTCAGATGATAGATTGAAGAAGGCTTATTGTTTGGGTTACTTGTTTGTTGGGTCAAGTGCGGGTTAGAATAGGGATGATGGTTTTTTTTTCATTGTCGGCTTGTTTATTCTTATATGGTGTTTTTCGTTAAAAGAGGGGTACATATGACAAGTTTGATAACGACATGTGTAAGAATAAATTCATTTTAACGGTAAGGGTAAAGTCAACCAATAAAATAAAGTTGAGGGGTATTTTTGACCTTTTTCCCTAAAATAAACATATTCTTTTAATAAATTACTTGATGAATTTGAAGTTAAGGAGGAAGGTGAATAACTTGCATAGATTGGTGAAAAAAGGCAATGAATAATGAGAGAATTATTATGGGGTTCAATGCTCCATTTCTTAAAATATAAGTCTAATGTAACTAAAAATAATATTTTTATCATATTCTAAATCAAACTTCTTCTTTTTCTTAAAAAAAATTCTTGAATTAAGCTTCTTGTCTTGTGAATTTTTTGTTTGACTTTAATAAATAATACATACCTATTATCTATTACTCAGAATATTGTATTTAAGATAATGGATTTCTTCCAACAACAAGAAATGAAAATTTCTATTCAATCTGTAACAAGTATGCAATGTCTCACTCCCAGAGTCTGCGATGAGTGGTGACATTATGACATATGAGGTGTGTATATGTTTTAGCTTTAACACACTTACCTTTTTCCTGTCTTTATATTGAGGCATGTGTGGTATCTTATGATTTATTAGTTTATGACTCTATTTATATGTTGTTGTAATGTTCTAGATTTGATTGCTATGTGACCTAAAAATTTGACTTTTTGGCATTTATTTAGATGTATATTGACATAACAATTGCTTTAGACTTAAGAGAAAATGACTGGTAGAGTATATCCTTTTAGATGTACTCCCTCTGACCCATTTGTGTCTATTACCTTTTAAAGAATCATTTTCGAAGCCATCACATATGGTTGTGAGTCATTTGAGTATGTGTATGTGGGGGGTAGGCATCACCCAAACCATGTCCATTAATTTCTCAAAAAGATACAATTTTATTGGGAGGCATGAACCAAACCTTTTCAACTATCATCATCTAAACAAAAAAAACATCCAATGTAGGTTAATAGAGGAACAACCTATACATCCTTTTCTAAAAGACAATTAATGAAAAGATTTAGCTAACAAAATTTTTATCTTCTAATATCTTCTCCTCATGGTGGGGTGTTTCCATTTCTCTAGTTTGTATAACCCTTTAACCTCACTTAGAAGGTGTTGAAGGGAGGTACAGAAGGTTCTGTTTCCATTAGTTGAAGCAAGTTTAGCCAGAAACTCAGCAATGAGGTTAGCTCCCCTAAAATAGTGAGTTATATCAACATCTACATTCTTGTTCCTTTAAGTGATTTTTGTAATAATATTTTTCAACTTCCTGCTGTGAGTTTCCTTGTTATTCAACATGTTCACAATTACTAGAGAGTCTATTTCCAAGTTGAAGTTGTTAAGACCATTATTATTGCAAGCAATCAAGCCAAATTTTGCAGCCATAGATTATTTATAAATGGAGTTTGTGCTCTAAATACTCCATGAGAAGGCAAAGATGAAATATCCCTTACTACATCTCAAGATGCCAACAATCCGAACACTACCATTCTCCATGTAGCTTCCATCATCATTGATCTTGTAGTTCCTTATCTCTGGTTTCTGCGAAATGATCGGTTGGATAGCTACCTTGGGTTTTAGTATTTCAATATTTCTACAAATGGATGGCCAGTTTCTAGTAATGTTAGGGATAGGTAGTTTGGAAAGTAGCTTAGATGTTCCAAATGGTACGATATTCTATTTTTTATCAAACATTTTCATTTGTTCACCAAATTTGCATGTTTTCCGTTCCTTCCAAATTTCCCAACACATCATCATCGGAGCCATTTGTAGAAGGAGTTTGTGTACTACATTGTCAGCTTTCATTTTTCATCATTGGTTGCATATCCTTCTGATTGGTCCTGGATTATGGTTGGTACCTAGAGATCCTCAAATTGGTTTCTATATGTGTTTAATAAAATCCTATCTCCATATCCTACATCATAAACAATTTCCATTAGATTGTCTACAAAATCTAGAGTTAGTATCAATAACAGAAAGTTTGCTAAGGCAAAGTCTCCAAGATAGAAAACATAATTTAAATGGAATAGCTTTGTGCCACAGATTGCTCAACAAAGAATCTTGGTTTTTTTATTTTCTTGTGAAGTGGTAGACATATTTGTTGGATTATTGTCCATCTTCTATGCAGTTCCACATGGCTTCATCATTCTAATCAAGTGGAGCGATATCAATGTCAGCTATTCCCTCAACAATTTTGTGAGGAAGAATAGTTGATAACTTGTCCTCAATCTCCACCATATCTTTATGGAAAGTGTGTTAGTGATATCTTGGAGGCTTCTAATGCCCAATCACCCCTTATCTTTAGAGAAACAAAGTTTATCCCAAGCACTCCTATGATACTTTTATTTTTCCAGTAGTAGATTCTAAAGAAAATCTAGTCATATGTTTCTCAATGAGATCAATGATTCTTTTGGGAGGGTGCATGTTGGAAAAGACTGAAGAACACTCTTTACGAGAACCATCCTTCCACCATACGAAAGCATTTTTCCTTGCCAATTGTTCCTTCTTTTTACTACTTTAGTCATTATGTACACTATTTTTTGGGTTTTAGAAGGTGTGAATGGACAATGAAGAGTTGCAACTTTTATGAAAAGTTATGACTTTTATGAAAAGTTGTGACTTTAATGATAGGTTGTGACCTTTTCGAAAGATTGTGAGTTTTCCAAAGGGTTGTAACCTTACCGGTAAGGCGAACCTTTTTACACTACCCTTTGTTTTCAATAAATTGAGGGATTTCCTCTCTTTTTTGAAAAAAAGCCAATTTTCTGAACTTCTTCTACTAATAGTAAATCCAGTATGCTAAGTGTACTTTATTATCATTGAGTGGTTCACTGACACCGTGGTTTAGATACCGATACACTGATGAGTAAGATCATTCTATCCTGGAAGGATATATTCCATTAACCTCGGGTACTTGAGGGGAATAATTTTCTTAAGGGGACAATGTGCATTCAGTGGGCTCAATTTTCTTCTTTAAGAAAAACATTTTGTAAATTGTTTCTGATCTGTTTCTGATTCTGTTTTCTCTACTAGTTTTAATTTTCTAGTTTTGAAAAATTTCTTTAAACTTTGTTGTTTCTAATCAAGTTCTTCAAAGTTTTTGTTCTAAGTATCTTAGGAATATAAGATGAATAACAATCTTAAGTAAATTATTATACTATTAGTATTACCTGTATTCTACTGATTGAAAGAAATAGATCATGGAAGTAGAAGATTCATGCACTACTTCTTCAGAATTCGGTGCCTTGTTTAGTAAGATCGAATTGAGAATGTACCAAAACAAGTTGGTGGTATTCTAATTAAAGATTATATCAGGTAACCTTCTTATTATTTATCTAAGGAGGAAAATAATTTCTAATAGTTAATTTCTTTTATATTTATCATTTGTATCTTTGAAAAAAGATCTGCAGAACATATGTTTTCCAATGAATTTTTCTTGGCAAATAGTGTTGCCTTTAAAATTCTTTAGTTTGCAGAATGAAAGATGCACATTTTTGTTTGATAAAATAGTATGTCAAAATGTTATAGTTGTAAGGCTATTAGAAAAGAAAAGCATTTTTATGTGTTAATCTAAAAATATAATATATTCTTTTTGGAGAAAAAAAAAACTTTTGTAGTTTTTTACTTCATGTGAAGTTTGATTGTGTGTGATTATTGTAGACTATAAACGTTTGTAGTTTTCTACTCTGGATAAATCAGACTATGTAATTGGTTTGAAGAATATGAATACTGCACCTAATAAGTCAGTGTTGTACTTTTGGATTTCTACAAACTTCATTGTTAAATAGAAACAAATTGTACAAAAGAATTTGTCTTTATTGTTAGCATTCTAAATACTAAGTGGTATGTGTAACTATGATAAAAGAAAAAAGACCAGTGACTTAAACTGTGTGATTTTGCACCTGCAATAGCTGCCTCTATGAAATGAACTTTGACACTATGTAAGGTTTGTCAAAGAGAATTGAAGATCTATAATTCTTTCGTAGAATAATATTTCCAACAGAGGTTTCATGCTGTCAATGACATTTTGATAGTCTCGTAAAATATGTAGAAAAATTATTTTCAACTATTTCAAAAATATATTTGAGATCATATTTAAAATGTGGGGGTTCTTTGCTTATGACAAAGATAAAATTAGACTTAGTGTCTAATTTAAATTTGGAGCACCAAATATGAAATTCGATGATACTTTTTTATTATGGTAAGACCCACAAAAGTCTTGGAGTATATTTGATATTGTGGTCGTTGAGTTTAATTTCTCTTTTACTAGTATATGGTATGACTAGTATGAAACTACCACATTATATGTATACTTGTCTATTAAATATAAGTATTTGTATAGATATGAATATTGGTGAATAGTTATTTTTCATGTTTTGTAAAAGAAGCATTTCGATTATATTGTCTTTATTGGACCTGATGAACCTTTGCTCATGGGTAGTTCTATAACAATTAAATTGAAAGTTATGGAAAGGTCCTTCTGAAAAGGACATTTGACAAGGTGATGACTCTAAACAATGTTTGTATCACACAAAATTGTAAGAAATAGGAACAATATTTGTGCAAAACACCTACCTCACGGAGAGCTTTTCAAATTCAATATTTTTATTTCTTCTTACTTGCTTGAGTCAAATTGTTTGTGACATGAACACTTGAGACATGGCAATTACAAAACATTGTAAGAAAACTAATCACCTTAGAAGTTTTGTCTAACTTTGAGTGCAATAAATAAAAATGCCAAGTTTGTGTGGAATCTAAGTATACTGAGCATTATTATAAATATGTTGAAAGGAATTCTAATCCTTTAGAGTTGATTTACACTGACATTTGTGATATGAAGTCAACACCATCTTGTGGTGGGAAAAAGTATCTCATAACATTCATTGACAATTGCATTAGAAACGACCATGTCTATTTGCTGAATGGTAAAGATGAAGCAATAGAAATGTCAAGACAATATAATCTTGAAGTTGAAAATCAATTGGGAAAAAGATAAAAAGTGCTAGGGATGGATAGTATAAATCTCCTTTTGCATAAATATGTTTGAAAATTGGATTATCCATCAAACTGCTGCCCTATTCACCTTAATCTAATGGAAAACCGAACTTTGAAAGAAATTATGGATGCATTACTTATAAGTTTAGGTTTACCATAAAACGTGTGGAGGAACTATCTTTACTGCAAAAGGGAACAACAAAAAGTTTTATCTTTTCAGAAAGAAAACAATTTCATTTGTTCAGGAAACAATCTATTCCATATGAGAAATGGAAAGGAAGGAAATCCAACTTGAAATATTTCAAAGTGTGGGCGTGTCTAGCCAAAGTCCAAGTTCCTATTCCTAAAAGGGTTACAATAAGCCTAATACTGTGGACTGTAAAATTAGACTTGAGTAGTATAGTGAACTGTAAAATTAGACTTGAGTAGTCTAGGGTCTAAAAGACCTTGGAAAGAACAAAAGGAGAATGTACTTAATAAAGAGATTCAGAGGCATAGTGAATGTCAAAGGACATCTACTACCTTCGTGTCTAATTTTGTAAAATTTCATATGTCTTCTGTAAACTCATCCTTTTGGAAAGGTGGTGTTAATAGTGAGATTGATTTAATCTTGAGCAATCTTATTGGAAGTTTGTTGATCTTCCTCCAGGAAATTAACCTTTAAGATAAAAATGGATCTTTAAAAGGAAAATGAAAGCTGATTGAACTATTGACAAATATAAGGCTAGAATTGTAGTCAAAGGATATAGACAAAAGGAGTTCTCGATTACTTTGATACATACTCTCCAGTAACAACAATATCATATATTAGGATGTTGATCGTACTACCAGCCGTGCATGATCTTGAAATCTATAAAATGGATGTTAAGATAACCTTCTTAAATGGAGAGTTGGAGAAAAAAATTTACATGGAACAACCCGAGGGTTTTGTGGTTCTTGGTAAAGAAAAGAAAATGTGCGAACTTGTTAAGTCACTTTATGGACTAAAAGAAGCACCCAAACAATGACATAAGAAATTTGACCAAACTATGTTGGCAAATGGATTTAAGAATGATGGAAGTGATAAATGTGTTTACATTAAAATCATAAGGTCATTGTTTGTTTGTATATTGGTGATATGTTGATCATCAGTAGAGACACTAATGACATAAATGTTACTAAACATATGGTAGAAAGCAACTTTGATATGAAAGATCTTGGACTTGCTGATGTGATCTTAGGTATAAGAATCCTTAGAACTCCATAATGTTTAGCATTGTCACGGTCTCATTGCATTGAAAAGGTACTTGACTAGTTCAAATATTTGGATTTGAATACTGTCAAGACTCCAATAAGTGTGAACTTTGCATTTCAAAAGAGTGAAGGCAAAAGTGACTCACAACTAGATTATGCTAGAGTATTGGGAAGTATGATGTATATCATAAAGTGTACATGATCAGATATAGCATGTAATATTGATAAACTGAGTCGGTTCATGAGTGACCCCAATAGAACTCATTGGATGACAATGAAATGAGTTTTAAGGTATTTAAAACATACTCAAAACTATGTCTTGCATTATAACAAATATCTAGAAGTATTGAAAGGACATAATGATGCAAATTGGATCACCGAGATCAAATAAAGTAAAATCCACGAGTGGATATGCATTAACTCTTGGTAGAGGAACAGTCTCTTGGAAATCTTCCAAAAAGACATGTATTGCTAGCTCTACAATGATCTCTGAGCTAGGTGCTCCAGATAAGGGCAGTGAATAAATTGAAAGACTCCAAAATTTCTTCATAGATATTCCTTTTTGGCCCAACCCATTGGCATCAACATCCATACACTTTGATAGTCAAGATGAAATAGGTAGGATATGAAGTATGATGTATAACAGAAAGTTTCGTCATATAAGACATAGACATAATAGCATTAGAAAACTACTCTCTAGTGAAATTATCACAATTGACTATGTAAACTCCAAGGATAATGTGTTGGATCCACTTACAAAAAGGACTAACTAGAGATAAAATTGAAAGATCATCTAAGGGAATGAGTTTAGGCTTAGCACAAGTCATCATGACGATAACTCTACCTAGCAGAGTGGAGATCCTAAGAGCTAGGTTCAAGGAGAAAAACAAAGTTATGACTAACGGTGCATTGTCAACCTGCTCAATCCATTCTAATGATGCAGACAACGCTCAGGAACAAGGATACAACATTAAGACTTGTTAATGAGTTAACAAAGCTTAAAGTTTTTAATGATTTGCTAAGTTTGACAGGTTTGACCAAATAGTGTATCTATATGATAACACTGTTAGAAATAACCTATGTGAGTGTGAAGTGTAAGCCGCTTGAAAGGGGATGATTGTCAAAAGCCCATCTATCTATACACTTATGAAACTAGGAGGTGTTTATGGCTGAAATGAACACAACCATTAAAACCATAAATGGTAAAGGGTTGATTATGTGACATATGGTTGTCTAGGTATACACCAAATCATGCCGGTTCAAAGATATCAAATCTACCGATTGACCGAGTATATTCGACATATGTTCACTATAGAAAGTTCAAAGAGAAACCTACTTATTTAGATGCAATTAATTCTTGCTTGTAACATCCACACACTTGTTTGTTTCTTTTTCTTGGAGTCATTCCCCATTAATGAAGAGTTGTGAATTTTATGAAAAGTTGGGACTTTTATGAAAAGTTATGATTTTTATGAAAAGTTGTGACTTTTATGAAAGTTTGTGACCTTTCTCATAGATTGTGACCTTTCCAATGAGTTGTAACCCTTTCGTTAAGGCACAATAGGAACCTTTTCCACACTACCCTTTGTTTTCTATAAAATAAGGGATTTCCTCTCATTTAAAAAAATCAATTTTCTAGACTTCTTCTACTAATACTAAATCTAGTATTCTAAGTGTACTTTACTGCAGTTGATTGGTTCGCTAACACCGTCGTTTTATGTACCGATACACCGGTGATTAATATAGTTCTATCATAGGAGGATATATTCCATTAACCTCGGGTACTTGAGGGGAATAATTTCCTCAGGGGGACATTGTGTATTCAGTGGGCTCGATTGTCTTCTTTAAGAAAAATATTTTGTATATTATTTCTAATCTATTTCTAATTCTATTTTCTGTATTGGTTTTAATTTTCTAGTTTTGAAAATGCTCTTTCAAATTTGTTGTATCTTATCAAGTTCTTCAATGTTTTTATTCTAAGTATCGTAGGAATACAAGATGAACAACAATATTGTTGGGTTTTAATAGGTGTGAATGAAAAATGAAGAGTTGTGACTTTGAAGAAAAATTGTGACTTTTATGAAACGCTATGACTTTTATGAAAGGTTGTGACCTTTTCTAAAGATTGTGAATTTTCCAAAGGTCTGTGACTTTTCCGGTAAGGCACAATATGAACCTTTTCACACTACCCTTTTTTTTCTATAAATTGAGGGATTTCCTTTCATTTTAAGAGAACCAATTTTCTGGACTTCTTCTACTAGTACTAAATATAGTATTCTAAGTGTAGTGTACACCGTGGTTTTAGGTGCCGATACATCGGTGAGTAAAATCGTTCTATCCTGGGAGGATATATTCCACTAACCTCAAGTACTTGAGGGGAATAATTTCCTTAAGGGGAAACTGTGCATTCAGTGAAAAATGATTTGCATATTTCTTTTAATATGTTTCTTATTGTATTTTCTCTACTAGTTTTAATTTTCTAGTTTTGAAAATAGTATTTAAATTTTGTTGTTTCTATCAAGTTCTTCAAAGTTTTTTTTCTAAGTATCTTAGAAATACAAGATGAACAAAAAAGTTAACAATTTGTTTTCTTCCTACATAAATAGGACACCCCAAGTTAGTATGAGGATATAGTTTATCCAGAAAGCCAATGCAATTTCATGGCCTGTTGTTAATCCTATAAGGACTAGTTTTAGAGAAAGTGAGGACGAAACTTTTATCTTAATTAACGAATTGCCCTGATTCTTTCTCATAGTTTTTAATATGTGTCATAATCATCTTGACAGTATCTGATTTTCCATTTCTAAAGATGACTGTATCATCAGTATAGGGTAAATGATTTATTTTGGGGCCTCTCTTAGTCATTGAGAATGGTATGAAATCTTCCTTTTCATTTATAGTGAATAGGGATCACGAGAGAACATCAGCTGCAAGAATAAATAAAGAGGGTGAGAGAGGGTCTCCTTATTTAAGCTTTGAGATGAAGAGAAAAAACCATGCCGAGTACCGTTAATAATTATTTAGTAAAAAATATAAGATATAATTCTCTTAATCCTATTAATCCAAAAAGTATTGAAGCCAAATTTGTGCAGAACCTGATAAAGAAAATTCCATGAAAACCTATGATAGGCTTTAGCCATATCTAATTTAATAAAAATGTTACTTCCCTTTTTAGGTTTGGAAATATCATGTAAAATTTCCTGAGAAATCATCACATTCTCTATAATAAGTCTGTTAGGCACAAAACCACTTGTATTCTTAGTGATAAGCCTAGACAACATAGGGTTAAGCCTCATGGAGAATATTTTTGAGATGATCTTATTGGTGTAGTTGTTGAGACAAGTAGACCTGAAATAATTGAATTTGGAAGGAGAGTTAATTTTAGGAATTAGAGCTAGGCAAGTATGAGTATAATACTTAGTGACCTCCTTTCCTTTTAAAAAATCAGCAACAAATTTTACAATGTTAGTTTTTATAATATCTGAACAAGTCTAATAGAAACATCCATTGAAGCCATCAGGACCAACACACCTATCCTTTTTCATAATGAACATGGCCTCTTGGACCTCTTCTTCATATGGAATCTTGGTCAAAATCTCATTATCATCATTGATGATAATCTTTGGTATACAATTAGTAATAAGTCTGTTGCTAGTTGTTTGATAGAGGTTGAGGAAACTCTTGAAATGTTAAATGGAAACTCTTGCAATTTTGACAATTAGTTAGATCATGTGCCAATTATGAAGTATAAAGTCGTTAGTAAAATGAAAGGAACACTATGCTTTACTAATTGAGAGTAAGTATATATAGATTCTATAAAACTTCTACAGCCTAGAGATAAACTAAGAAAAAGGTAAGACTTTGTATAACCTAAATACGAGGAGGAAGCTACAATAGAGTCCTAAAAAGAAGGCACTACAAAATTTGATCCGCTATTATGCCCCCACAAGATGGTGGTGTCAACAACATCCAACTTGGAAAATTGCCGAACAAAAGACGCTTTGGGAAGAGCTTTTGTGAGTATGTCGCCCAATTGATTAGCTGAGTGAAGGTGGTGAATTTGAATATCCTTGTTCTAAACTTGCTCACGAACAAAGTGAAAAGCAATGCGACATGTTTCATCCTACTATGGAAACCAGATTGGAACAAATGTGAGTGGTGTTGATGTTGTCACAAAAAACCTCTAGAACTTCCTTAAGTGAAAGCAATGTTCATGAAGAAGAATTGTGAGGCAGCTGGTTTCTACAACAGCAACAGCCACAACTCTATACTCGGCCTCTGTACAGAGTCGAGTTACGAAGCATTGTTTCTTGAAGGACCAGGAAATTGGTATGTTACTAAGGAAAGTAATATATATAGTGGTAGAAGTGCAATCATTTGGATCACCAGCCCAATCAGAATCAGAATAAATAACCAAACGAGAAGATGGAGCCTTGACACTATGTACGCTATATTGGTAGGTGTGACGAAGAAAATGATGTAAATGCTTGACTGCTTTCCAGTGAGATTGGCATGGAATGTGCATAAATTTAGAGTACTTACTAACTGTTAAGGCAATATCAGGACGTATAAAGGATAAATAGTGCAACTTTCCAATTACCCGCCTATAAAGAGTACCATTAACCGACGTATTATTCACTGAAGCTGACAAAATGGTAGTAGAGATAAAAAATGTAGGAGCTCCTTTACTACCTAAAATGCAGCCACCGTCTAAAATCAATAATATACTTGTGATAGGACAAAGGAAGACCAGCCAGAGAAGCGATAACCTCAACCCCCAAAAGATTATGGAGTTGTCCAAGGTCTTTTAAGTTTAAAAGAGTGGAAAAACCATCTATTATATGACGAACCCCACGAATCTGATTTTCAGTGATGATTATATCATCCACATAGATAAGAACATAAACAGTGAATCCAATATTATTCAAAATAAATAAAGAAGAATCATATTGGGAGTTGACAAAGCCAACAATTAGCAAATAATTTTTGAGCTCATTGTTTCAAGCCATAGATTGGTTTACTCAACTTGCAGATATGGGTGATACGCTCAAATTACACCTCCCTAAAGAAGAATAAGTGATCGCTGTCAAATAAAGAACCCAACTTGTACGTTGGGGTCGATCCCACGAGTAATATGGTTCAGACATAAACTTAACCCACTATTATATCTATTAAGTGAAACTATTTCTGAAACAAGTAAATAAAGGGGGGGGGGGGTTGTTGTAAGCAAGTAACAATTTGCTAATTTAGTAACAAGTAAGTATGACTCAACTTTTAATTATCAATATGAGAAAGAAACTAGGATGTATGTGTTCCCTCCAAGCTCTTAATGTAGTAATCCTAATAATAGTATAATCCTTTCCTAGTGTTTTACATGCAAAGTCTGTAAGGTAGGTATCCCTAAGTGATTGGTCCTCCAAATAGGGAATTTCACTATGCACCTTGGTCCGGCTACGAGTGTATACTTTACTAACCCTTACCTTTACCTCAGATTAGACATCACATTAATGTATGACTTAGTTTTCACCCTCGCACCAATTGACATTAGACTATTAGATATCATCCACTAAATCTTTGTTGTTAATTCTTTCCACATTAAGTACCTCCTTGGTCTGGCAAGTAGCAACGAGGTGAGTTCTAACGTTGCACACCGTTAAGAAGACTTCTAAGAGAAAGATTTAACAATACATGCATAAATACTATTTAAGAATTACTTACTTTTTATTCATACTTTGTTAATTGCCCATGGTTTACACAACCCTAGTTGTGGATTTAGCTACTCATGCTTGAAAGAACGCAATTCATATTTTGATAAAAAAGAATTCATGAACTTACAAGTAGAATTGATGAAACCCAAAATCTCCAATTGAATTTCGAATTGAAAATCTTATAAAACAAAATTAGGAAATCAAATTGCTAAAGTTTGCAATTCAATTCCAAAAAAAGCAAGAACTAAAAGTATACAATAATGTCTAACCCGCCAAAAAATGAGGTTTATATCCCCTATTTATAGACAACATGTCCTAAAAAAGTGGAAACAAAATAAGGAAATAAGTTGTCTGGACGCGGTTTTCGTCGACAACACGACCTACGGACCGTGGGTTGACCTACGGTTCATAGGTCACCCTTCGTGGTTCAACAGTTAGAAAATTTTCATTAGGTACTGCAACCTTCACTCGCAGATCATTAATGACGGACGTGAAGGACTGACCGTGGGTCGACCTACGGTCCGTCGTCTTGCTCCGTGGTTTGAAACTTGTCAGGCTTCCCTGATGGTGCATCTACGATACACCACCTACGGTTCATCCTGGCACTCTGTGGTTTGAGTTACTGAATATCATCTCCTAGGCCAAGACCTACGACTGCCCATCCACGGTCGGTCGATGGACCTATGGTCCGTGGATGGCTCCGTCGGTGGCTACTTCAACACTTTTCAGCTCAAAATCTTCATCAACTGCCTCCAAGCCTAATTCCTACAAACATAATACAAAACACATTATTTTTAATACAATATAGCCCTAGACACACACAACTTCTAAGTGAAATGCATCAAAAATACCGTAAACTCACGATATATCAATTCCCTTAACTGAAACTTGTTATTTGTACTCAAGTGACACACTAAAACTCTAAAAGAAACTTATGTAGAAGCAGACATACAAATTCAAGCAATCACATGGCCTTTTCAACCTATTCCATTTCCTTAGTGCAAATCTTTTTATTTAGACTCAATTAGTTAATTCATACGGATCAAAACATAACATAGATTGACCAACAAACATCACAACATACCCCTTTCACAATCACCACGGTATCAATTCTCCAACAATGTAACTAGTGCCTCACTTCAAACGAAATCCTTTTTCATACACAATAGATATGACTTTCAAGTTTAGGATTTATTTAACACTCACACTCTGAAGTGACTTCAAGTACATTTAGTGCTCAATACCATAGCCTTGCCCTTATTTTCACTGCTTAGACACTTCAAACTAGTTGCTAGGATTACTATAGGACTTTCTTAGCTTGTAACGTAGGCTTAGGGTCAGGTATGGTACATTTGGGTACTTTTTTGTGAATTTTTGCCCTCCTTGACATTACATTGACTTTTTACCTCTTTTTCTCAACCTATTCTTAAGATCCTTTCATTTTATTTTCTTTTCCTCGACTCTCTTCAACACAGATGTGACTTTTGACTTGATAGCTCCTATTTTTCACTTTCTTCTTTTTCTTTCAGTTTATTTTGCTTTATTTCTTTCAGCACTTTTGTTATTCATCGTTTTTGCTTCTTTTGCACAAAGTCACGTCTTTTTCTTTCTTTTTTGTTTCTCTGTTCAACACAAAACTCTTTTCATACCCTTTTCTTTCGGTTTCCTTTTTCACCGCAACCTTTAACTTATGTGTTTAGCATGAGTTGAGGTGCATAATATCTGATGTCGGGCCAGGGCTGAGATCAAGGTAACTTTTTGAATTAGCCACCCTCAACTTAGTCTTTTGGCCTAAGTCACGGTGCACATGTCCAAGGAGGGACCGGGGCCAAAATAATTATTTTAGGGAAGATGAGTTAAGTGAATTAAAAGAAGTGGTCTATATTAAGCTCAAACATTTGGATCAAAAGGAACATTTATTTTATTTGGTTTGCTCATTATAGGCTTGAGGGGACTTATTTGAAAAAGGGCCTATGATAATTTCTGAGGGGACTTATTTGAAAAAGGGCCTATGATAATTTCCCAACTTCTTGCCTAGATTATCTTAGCAGGACCAACAGAGCAAGTTCTAGATTGGCACACATTATATGAACATTCAAGCTTTTCTCACACACACTTGGCACATTATTTCAATATAATATTATTTGATTACCAGTTCAAGTTTTAGCTTAACTCATGAGTTCAAATCGGTTCCTTATCATGTCATATTGAGATCCCATACATTCAATTTATCAAGCCTAAAGATCTAGCACATTTCAAAAATATTGGACGGGAGTCATTTTTTCATGTTTTTTATGCCATCATGCTTTCGTTCTTCTACTTACTTCTACACATACATTCCTAATCATGCCGGTTCAACAAATTAAAAAAGTCTCTTGAGGGGAAAAGAACACAGGCAAGAAAACCCCAAGAGAGGATTATGAGTTGGGTTACTCAGACTTCACCCTATCACTCATAATCTATTTACCCCACCTCCAACAAAATAAGATATAATTGTCCCACAAAAATCAAAAGTAAAACATAGGGTGAAGAAAACCTATGGCACATATGCGCCGAAGACCTCTCAAGAAGTGGCTGGTTTTGGTTTCCTAGAGCCCGTTGGATCAACACTAGGAACGCCATCAGTAGCGCTCCCATCAACTATCCTAGTACCCTTAGTAGTGCTCAAACTATTAGATGGGCCAACATCCACCTCACGGGCCCACTACTGTCTCAACTCCTCATCTAGTATAGATGCCCTCTTAGCCTTCTCAAACTGCTGGCGCTCCTTCTTCCTCAATCGGCGATCCTCCTTAGTGTCGGTAGTGCAGTCGAAACGGGGGAGCTTTTCAGCAGTGCAGGAAGAGTTTGGTGATAGCATGGTATCGCTAAATAGGGCAATCATCACCACCTAATCCTCTAGCACCACAAGGGAAGACTTTGGTACCTCAGCAGTGGGGGATAGTAGGGCAACAACATCAGCACAGAGGCTAGCCAACTTTGTCTAGAAAGTGGTCACACCAATGGTCGGGGCTGCTGACCTCTCAAAGACTTTCAACTTAAAGGCATCCAGGCACTTATGAACGTCCTAAACCTTCTAATCCATCATCTTATCCATCCTCACCTCAGACTCCTCTATAGAACACTGCATGAATGGCCATGTATGCCTCCAGCTTCTGGACTCGGGATAGAGGAATGGCAGTAGAGCCTGAAGAGGGAGTGGCTGAGGATAAGCTAGGGTCTTGCCTGGTGGACAGAGACGGTGGAGCCTGAGTGTCTGTTGTAGTGGCTGTAATGCTGGTGTCGTCGGTCTGCATGCATCTGATCAACATCTGCAACAAGATCATCACCCAAGGGTGGTACCTCAACCTGTGGCTCTCTCCGAGGTGCAGTAAGGTTGGCATAATCCTAAATGAGGCCAATGTCTAGTGTTCTGGTCGCATTAAGCAACCGGTCACAATGCCAAATTGGAACAGAAGCATCCCTGAAGAGTTGAAAAATAAGGAACGGGAAGGGCAGGGTGGTGGTGTCCTTAAAGGCCCTTTCATGTATCTCTGTGATACTGATGTAGGCAACATCAATCTCCAACCCCGCCATAATGGTTGCCAGCATCCCGACTTGGTCCCATGCAACAATATTGTCCGCCTGAGTTGGGGACAGTCTATTCCAGACCAGCAACCAGAATAACTTTGCAGCGAAGCTCAGTGTAGCCTTCTTGATATCTACGCTAGGAGGTCGAAACCAATCAGCCTACTCCCCATTTGCAGTAATATGACGTGCTAGCCACCTCAAAAGTGCCTCACTCTTCTCAGCATTCCTCTGGAAGTACCCACTCTGGATAACACCAATCCTGTAGTCATACTCTATTGTATTAATGGGTATAGTGTGGGATAGGTTGTATATGAACCTATGAATCGTGACCTCTTAGATGTTGACGGTGCAACCCTGCCCTAATATGGACTGAAGTGGAGGCTGAGCTACGAGCCTGGACTGTTTAAATATTGAATTCCAAATGGTGGTAGTATATGAGGCATAAAACACTCTAGCTATCTCCTCACTATATTTATCGGGGCTCCGTGCCATACACTCGGATCACCGATGTCGAAAGAACTCCTCAATGGCTGGTATTGTATGGAGGTTGCCCGTGAGGACCCTACGCTCCTCACTCATGATCTTGGTCATCCTTTGGTGCTCATTAAACATTGTTCCATTCTCATTAATCTGATACTGGTCAGGGACACACTATTTATTCGGCTTATCTACCTTGGGAGCAGGCTCAATGCTAGTAGGTATCACATTATCGTATGAGCTATCGACATTTGAAGAAGAGGTGGTACTGCTGCTAGGACTAGAGCCGGAATGCTACTCTGAGCCAGCCTGTGCTCCTATCTATATAGCCCTCTCAACATATTGGGGACAATGACTTCATCAGACCTAACCTGCTGGACTCTATTCCTGGTAGTGCGGGGGGCGTGGGAGAGACCTTGGTGGTAGGTTGAACATAGTATGTATCACGCTCTGCCATGATCATACGTTCAGAGGGGGTGACTAACTTGGACTTCATCCCTTGTGCATAGGTCTGAGCTTGCTTTGGAGCCATGGTACCTGTGGAAGCTAAGTTAGTACTAAACAAGGGAATAAAACACGTGGAATAATTTTATAACAAGAATCAGACCTAAATAAAAACTAAAAATAGTTATGGGCAGTAGCTGGATAAGTGACCCACGGTAGGTACCTACGGTCCATCGATGGAACGACGGCTCATGGGTCCTCTCCGTAGTTCAGACTACCTAAAATTAGGTCTTTGATGTGGGAATAACGGATGTGCAGAATGGTCTGTCGATGTAATGATGGAACGTAGTCCACACCGAGGTTCAACACTTGTACAAAATTTGTGTGCAACTGACCCATGAACCCCGACCTATAGTCTATAGGGTGACATGTAGTCTGTGGATAGGAGTTGTGGGTCAGTTCTTTGCCAGGTTTCGAACATCGACTCATACTTCATGCCTTATTTCAATAATTACACAATCATACTAGGCCTACACATGCATTTCAACATATAGTTTGGTAGTTCATCATCCTTAGGGTTGTAATTAGTCAATTTTATTCACATTTACACACAACCATTTAACAACCCTAAGTCAAAACTTCTAATTCTGACCCATTGACCAATTTATGTGAATTTAATCTATAACAAACTTACATATTATCATTCCAAGAGTGTTTCTAACTATATTTCAACATTTAAATTGGAGATTAACAACCCGAGGTCAAGTTCCAACTTCAGGATTTCATAGTTTAGACAATGAACACCAATCTCAAAGTTAGGATGAAATAGTTTACCTTACAAGAAATGAAGTGGGTGAGTGTGTTAGTGCAATGAACTCCTTGAACCTCTTTGCTAGCCTTTGATCACTCCACAAATTAGACTCATTTAGGGCTTTATTTTGATAGAAATAGTGCCTTCAAATGCTTACTTTGTCTCAATATCTGATAAACACTCTTAAGTTTAAGGTATTTGAAGTTTTAGTGGAAACATGGACACTTAGGAGAAAAAAGGAACAAAGAGGTTGAAAGGAAAAAAGAAGATGAAGCCTAAGCATCACCAAGCACATTTGGCGATTCGACGAAGGGATGCACTCCGCCCTTTGTTCTAGTACGCGAAGCCTTGAAGGAAAACGATAAAAAAGGCAATGAAAAGAGCAGTCGATGCCTCACAGAATAGTTCCACGAAGAAGTACTATGCCACCCAATGGTTCAAAATGTGAAGATGTTGAAGGCAAGCACAAAACGACGATGAAACAGAAGAAGGGCGAGTTGCCGAGTCATTCTGCTACATCGACTAACCTCACCAAGCTATCCACTAGCACTAATTTCTAAAGTCTATAAATACTAAACTCTTTATTTATTTTTGCGAGTCGATTTATTATTATAATTTTTAGAATAGAATAGTACTTTTTGGGATATTTTTCTCTCAAGTTTGAAGAGGGTTTTGTGGGAGACTTGAAGAAAGAAGGATTCATCTTCCCCAAGTTGGAAGTGGGTCTTCTCCATTATTATTCCTTTGCTTAAATAAAGGTTTAATTCATTATAACCATTTCATTTTATTGCCATTTTAGGTTTATTTTGTTATTTCTTGATGTTTGGCTAAAAAACCCCATTCTTGGGGTGTGATTTAGAAAACATGTGTTGATGTTGTTGTTGGGTCTTGCTTGCTGATAGGTTAGATGTATTTTAATGATGATTTCACCTAGTGGTTGTGGCTTAATTTAATGGATTTGTAGTTCCAAATACAAAATCATCCATGTGTTTTCGACTTACCCGAGAAGGAGGTCGCGAAACCAAGACCACTAAATTGATGGCCTAAGGACTGGGTTGACATGAGGTTCAGTCCGAGAGAGTGAGCCCTAGTCCCATATCCTAACACTCAGCTCGAGAGAGTGAGTGAGGTAAGGCGTAGGCTGGCCTTCATGCGGCAAATGGGTGTCCAAGAAGAAATTATTTGAAACGGGGTAAGTTGCTCGAGAGGGAACTTATTTCAATCTAAAGCTTAGCCTAGTCACTATTATCTGGCAAAATTCCTATCGAAAGCATGTACCCAACTATTTATCTCAACGTGTATTGCGGTCAAACCCCAAGAACGTTTCCCCATACATGATTTAATTGTTTTTTTTTGTTGTTTTTAGTACTTGTGACAAAACCCCCAATTGATATTTCATACTTTTCTGTCACCCCCTTTAATTTACTATGGTTTTACTCGTTAATGTCTTTAGCTACGACTAATTAAAGCTAAATTTTATCTTTCTATTAATTCTCAAAATCACTCCCTTGAGACACGACCCCAACCTTTAGTTGGGTTACTATATTATCGACGATCATAGACACTTATACCATATGTTAGTGTCGTTGGTCATGATAAGCATCAAAATAGTGCCACTGCCGGGCAGTGGTTTTATTTGGGAATTCTTAGTTAAGTAGAATTCTTGGTTTTCCTTAGTTTTAACTTTACTAATCTTAGTTGTAGTTTTGTTTTGCTTGTGTGAAAACCAACGCAGAGAAACAAAAATGGATGAGCACTATGGATATCACATAGATCATCCTCTTCTGAAGCTATTTAACCTCATGGATAACCTACTGAAGTTCAAACATGCAAGGGAGGAGACAATTCCGGAATTGTGGCAGAGATTCAAAGCAATTTTGCAAACATGCCCATCTCATAGAATGCCTGATAAGACACTGCTGGATTGCTTCTATCGGGGTCTCAAACCCAAAAAATAGAAGCATAGTTGAGCACCTTTTTGAAGGCGGAATGCTAAACCAACCCTATGAAGTCGTTGCAACACTACTTGATAAAGTGGTTGAAACCAACAAAGAAGCCTAAAAGAAATATGAATGGGATAAACTGGTGGCGTAAGTAGATATTCTATCCAAACGGGTGACGGGATTGGAAGAGTAAGCCAAGGAAAAGGAAAAGAACTTCTCCCTTTGAGAGTGCAAATAGGGAAAGAGGCATGAGGGTGTGCAAAGTAACAATATCTCCTCACTCATTCAACAAAAACTTGATGAGCATGACAAGAAATTAAATGACATGAAGGACAACATTGATATGCTAAACAAAGTAACTACGTCGAACTCCATGACCATTCAGCTGCAGGATGCTCAACACACCCATTTTATGATGGGCCACTATCCTCTGTTCACTGAAGATTTACCTAATTACACCATGGGTGATTATGAGGATGAATAGTAGTCTTTGACTTACGTCGTGCCGTGACATTAACTCAGGCACTGTTTGGGAGACAATCCAAAACCCCATATTACCCTATAAAATGCATACTAGTAAAATAATAGTGTTTTAGTCTTGCAGATTGAAGTGTGGTAGGTGCCAAAGAGGTGCAGAATGGCGAGCAGCACACCCAGTTGGCAAATCACCGAAGACATCAGTGATCAATGCTATTTCACCATTTGACTCAGGGCACCCTCTGAGCCTCTAGTCTGTAAAACTCGGCGAGCACATGAAGGTTTTGGCAATTCACCCACCTAATTAGCATCCTCGATGATCAGTGCCGTTCGAACAACCACAGTTGCTAAGAAGTTCTGTAAAACTCGGAGAAGTAAAAATTTGTTTGGCGAAGCACCAAATCATTCAGAAGTCAAACCGTTATCACCAAATGGGGACAAACTAGATAAGTTACAGGCCAACACACAAAAAGGTAGCTGATTAATCACTCGAGAGCATGGGTTGAAGATAGGCATATTGGAATGCTAAGATAAACTGCACAGAGCTTGATGAATCACTCGGCAATGCACCAAACATTCCTAACATACCTTCTGCTTTATGAGATATCCGTTGAAGGACTCCGACTCAAAATAGCTGCCTAACCAAGATTATTCTCTAGCCCTATCTTTGTCTTTCTTTAATTTAACCTCTAGATTATTGTTATATATTTGAGGATAAATATTTTTTTAATTGTGGTGGGGTGAGGCCCACACCTTTTGTGCTAATAGTTATGTTTTGTATATATATTTGGGTTGTTCTTTATTAAATTGTGTTAATACTACTCTTTGCGATTGTTTGAGCTTGTGGCTTCGCTTATTTTGAATTTCAAAATGATTTTGACCCTTCCGAAAGTTTTTGAATTTTTTGCATATTTTTGGCACCCTTCGCGAGTTGAATGTGGCTGTTCTTTTGAAAAAAATTGAGTCTCGATTTCGATCAATATCGATAACTTTAATAGTGCTCTCAATTGAATGAACATGAATGTACAGCTACGATGAGGCCAAATGAAGTTGCAAAAACAATATGTGAACTCTTTGCATTCCGTTGTGATTAGCCATTTATCGAATTGATTCTCTTTTAATGACCGTTGCACACTAGGGAAAGTTTGTGGTCTTGTTTGACTTAAGTGTCGATGCCTTGTGTGATTAGCTTGCTTTGAACCATGTATGAATAAACCTAGAATTTTCCATATTGGTCTGATTGATTTAGAAAGGTGTCCTCTCGAAATGATCTTAGGAAACTTTAAAGAGTGTGAGCCAAATTTGACATATACCTCTTTTGTGGCCTACCCGTGTGTGAAACTCTTTTGAACACCTTTTGAGCCTTACCTTTCTTTGGAAGAACATTGATGAACCCTAGGCCTTACTTGACCCTTTACCTATAATCCTCTAGATTTGTGGTTTAGCAAATAGCCAACTTAGGCGAATAGACTAAGTTGGGGGTGTGGTGAAAAGGAAAAGGAGAAGTCAAGAAGTGCAAGAAAAGTCCTCCTTAACCCATGGTGTTGCAGAACGATGGAAACCTATAAAAAAAGAAGAAAAAGTACAAAATAAATTGGGTTTCCCAGCAATCCATGGAGGTGAATAAAAAGATGACTTAGAAGCACTAGAAAAAGAATTGATAAAGGAAAATAATGGAATGCCTTGAGAGTACAACATCTCACGAGGAAGAAGTTACTGAGACTAAATTACCATACATTTGCACTCATCCTCATTACAAGCCTTAGAAAGACCTTTTTGATCTTGAGTAAGCCGAATCGAAAGTCGATTGAAAAATAAAGGCAAACTTATGGGTGAAAACATGCACGGTGTTCCTCGTTTTTTAGTGTGAGCATTGCATCTGATTCCTGATCTTGAATTGATTAACCTCTGTGTGTAAATATGGAATCATTTTTTTTATGTGTGGTCACTGAGATACTTTTTGTTGAGCTTGAACTTGCACAAGTAGCAAGTATTGCGAGCATGAGAATCCTTGGTAATGGTGTGTCACAACTTGAATCTTTGATTACACAATTGATCCTTGCATAAGTAAATTGAGTCTTGTTGTGTGCATTCATGATTGAGTCTTGTGTAGCACTGTTTGAGATACCCTTTTTGAACGGCTGAACTTAAGTTTGCTTAAGGACAAGCAAAAGTTTAAGTTGGGAGTGTTGATGAGTCCATAAATTGGACTTATTCAGGGTTTTATTTTGATAGAAATAGTGCCCTCAAATGCTTACTTTGTCTCAATATCTTATGACAACTCTTAAGTTTTGGGTATTTGAAGGTTTAGTGGAAGCATAGACACTTAGGTGCAAAAAGGAACCAAAAGGCTGAAAAGAACGAAGAAGTTGAAGCCTGAGCATCGCCAAGAACACTTGGCGATTCGCCGAAGGGATGCACTCCGCCCTTTGTTCCAGTACACAAAACCCTGAAGTAGAAGGATAAAAAAGGCAATGAAAGGAGCAGTTAGTGCTTCGCTGAATAGTTCTGCGAAATAGTACTATATCGCCCAATGGTCTAGAACATGAATATGCTGAAGGCAAGAACGAAACGGCGATGAAACAGAAGAAGGGCGAGTCGCCGAGTCATTCGGTGACATCGAATACCCTTGCTAAGCGATCCACCAACACTAATATCTGATATCTATAAATACTAAACTCTTTATTAATTTTTGAGAGTCGATTTATTATTATAATTTTTAGAATAGAATAGTACTTTTTGCGATATTTTTCTTTCAAGTTTGGGGAGGATTTTGAGGGAGACTTGAAAAAATAATGATTTCATCTCCCCCAAGTTGGAAATGGGTCTTTTCCATTATTTTTCCTTTGCTTAAATGAAGGTTTAATTCTTTATACCCATTTGATTTTATTATCATTTTAGGTGTATTTTGTTATTTCTTGATGTTTGGCTAAAAAACCCCATTCTTGGGGTGTGATTTAGAAAATATGTGTAGCTATTGTTCTTGGGTCTTTCTTGTTGATAGGTTAAATGTATTTTAATTGTGATTTCACCTAGTGGTTGTGGTTTAATTTAATGGGTTTATAGTTGCAAATACAAAATCACGCATGTGTTTTTGGCTTGCCGAGAGGGAGGTCGCGAAACCAAGACCACTAGACTGATGGCCTAAGGAGTGGGTCGACATGAGGTTCAGTCCGAGAGGATGAGCCCTAGTCCCATATTCTAACACTCAGCTCGAGAGAGTGAATGGGGTAAGGCATAGGCTGGCCTTCATGCGGCAAATGGGTGTCCGAGAGGAACGCATTTGAAACGGGATAAGTTGTCTGAGGAGGAACTTATTTCCATCTAATGTTTAGCCTAGTCACTATTATCTTGCAAAATTCCTATTGAAAGCATCTACCCAACGATTTATCTCAACTTGTATTGCAGTCACACCCTAAGAACATTTCCTTATACTTGATTTTATTGTTATTTTTGTTTTTTTACTACTTGTGACAAAACCGCCAATTGATAGTTGACACTTTTGTGTCACCCCCTTTAATTTACTATGTTTTTACTCGTTAATGTCTTTAGCTACGACTAATTAGAGCTAAATTCTATTTTTCTATTAATTCTCAAAACCACTTCTTTGGGACACGTCCCCAACCTTTAGTTGGGTTACTACATTATTGACGATGGAAGACAATCATACCATAGGTTAGTGTCATTGGTCACGATAAGCGTAAGCCTTTGACACCGAACCCAAACTTTGTAATCGTAGGGGAAGAGAATGGGAGTGATGGAATGCTTTTGGAGAGTATAAGGGATTTATGGGATCTGTGAAATTGATTAGGGGAGTGATATGGGGGTTATGAATGGTTGATTTTGCAGATTTGGAGATTAAAAATGGTTTTAGTTAGGGGGGGAGGAGAATATCGACGAGGGAAGTGTTTAATATTTGAGGGGTTATATTAGAATGGGTCCATGTCGGGTCAGGCAAAAACCCTAGGTTGGACCCACGAGACCTCATCGATGGTCCGCTGGTCAACCTACGGACTGTGAGTTGGGTCCGTAGGCCTCTGACACTTAGAAAAATTAGAGAACTTGCCTGGATCTATGGACACCATCCATGGTTCGTGGATTGATCAATGGACCATTGATGGGATGCGTAGACCACTGCACAACTATTTTCTGCAGATTTTGCCTTTGTCCCAGCACACATAATAATCATTAGGACTTTCTTTTTACATTTTCTAGACACTTTTTAGACACGAACCCAATTCTATATCTAGCCAACACTAATATAAAAATAAAACACCTATCTAAAGAGCTACAAAAAATCAAAATAAAAGAAGAAAACTCCTATATCGAAAAAAACCATATTGTTGGGTATATTGTACATCTTAGGATTCCTCCCAAATAGTGCTTGATTTAAAGTCGCGGCATGACGCAGACCCCTTGATCACTCAGACTTCATCAAGATAATAGGCCTCAATCACTTCTTCCACACTCTCCAATTTCCCCGTGTAGACCTTGATCCTCTATCCGTTCACTTTGAACCATGTTCTCGAGCTTGACTGCTCCATGTAGAAATACTTGTGTGACTCTGAATGGCCCGATCCACTTGGACTTGAGCTTGCTGGAAACAAGCGCAACCTTGAGTTGAATAAAAGTAGCGGATCACCCATAATAAATTCACTCTTTTCAATCGTTTGAGCATGATATTTCTTCATCTTCTTCTTGTGCAAGGAGAAACTTTCATGTGATTTTAGGCGAAACTCATCAAGCTCATTCATATCCATTAGCCTTTGACTCGATGTTGCGCCCCTAATCAAAATTCAGCTTCATTAGCGCCCACATTGCTCTATGCTCTAGCGGTACAGGCAAATGACATGACTTCCCATATACAAGTTGGTAGGGGTACATACCTATAGGAGTCTTGAATGCGGTGTGATAGGACCATAGAGCATCATCAAGCCTTGTTGACCAATCAGTTCTGTTGGCGTTCACAGTCTTTGAAAGGATTTGCTTTATCTCTCTATTCATGTCACGACCCAAATTGAGTCATGAGTGGCACCCACACTTAACCTCCTAAGTGGGCGGACCAAGGAATCTAAACCCCAACATATACCAATAATTCAACTACGAATAACAACAATTACGCGGAAGCTCCAAAACTCATTAAAGTAATCAATCAAATAAACCTCTAAAGTCTATTACATATTATCCCCAAAATCTGAAAGTCATCACATCAAGAACATCTATTCTCTAAATACTAAGTTTCAGAGTATCAAAGACACCGAAATAAATGAAATAAAGTAATTTGTGTCTGAAAACTACGGACATCAGGTGATGACAGAGAGAATCCAACACAAGCTCGAATGAATAGCTCACCCTTGAACCTGATATGCTGAGACTGGCTAGAGCTGAGGGTGAGTCAAATTCGCCGGTAGACTCGCTGCACTCCACAAAAGGAAAACAAAGAAAAAAACAAGTATGGCTTAGTACGGGGCAACGTGTACTGAGTAGAAACTAATATACAATGAATAATAGTATAAAGTCAACTATAGCACTTAGCATGTGATAAGAAACAACAATATGAACAAGTGAGAATTGAAGCAAGTAAGTATTCAATCACAATATCAAGCACACACACGAGGACTCATGCCTCCACATCACACTCGTTTGGGAAATTCGTTCATTGAGATTGAGTACATTAAGTTAATTCAATATCGTTTTCCTTTAATGTTACCTTGTCGAAACGTGACACTCCGATCCAATTATACCGTGTCGGAACGTGACACTCCATCCAATAATACTGTGTCGGAACCTGACACTCCGATCCAAAAATACAGTGTCGGAACGAGACACTCTGATCCAAAAATACTGTGTCGGAACGTGACATTCTGATCCAAAAATACCGTGTCAGAACGTGACACTCCTATCCAAAAATACCGTGTTGGAACGTAACACTCCGATCCAATAATATTATTAATTTATCATTTGTTATCACCACTTTTCAATTCATTAATAGTATTACATCAAGCCTTTTTTATTCAAGGCATCACTTCGATAGAGAGGTTTTCAAATTATAAATCTCACGGTCTCAGGATTTTAGACCAATCACAAACCATGCACACAACCAAGCCACAAAATCACACAATCAAGTACATAGAGAACTTCACAGTATCATTCAATGCATATCAATCGCTATTAAGAGTTTATCTATCAAATAGAATAAACCACAACCTACCTCCACCGAAGAACCGAAGTCAAGCAAGCTACTTCTCCAATACTTTTTGCTTTCTTCAATGACTCCGAACCTTTCCAATCTATCAAGTAGATATGCATAATTTGTAAGTTAACGAATCTATTAACACTCATATTATTCTGTGTCTCTCCTAAACCCAAAAACTCACTTAATTCTATAATCAATTTAATATATTCTTGAGTCATAGCGAGATAACTATAGAAGCATTGGAACATTTACTTAAGTGCTACTAACAACAACCCCAACTACGAAACAGAAAACAACCGAGAAAACAATATAACAGCCCCATGACCCAATCTAAATTTTAACATATAATATTAACGTGTACTACCTATCATTACTCTGTTTGGCCTAAATTTTCTCTCAACCTTCATCTGACAACAATAACTATACCTATACCAATTAACACTCCCACTTTAGAATATAATAATAATAAATAATCAAAGTTGAGTCCACTGGTTATGAAACCAGTGGCGATACTTCTAACCCCAACAAAAAAATCCTACTGTTGAAGAAAGCCACTTACCTATATAAATAATAATATATACATATATAGTATCCTTCAAACCATTGTAATACCCTATTCTCCTCACGTTATTAATTTACTTTGTCATTCCACAATTTGACCAGTAATAATCACGCCTACCACATCAACTTGAACACCTTCCAACTTTTATCGGATGTCGGCAATTTCAATTATAATAATAACGATAATATACCCAACACAAGATTTAGGCAGATGATTTACCTAAAGTCTAGTGCACTCGCGTTCTTCTTTCGTTCACGCTGCTTTATGTTATTCCCCTCTTCCGTTCTTTTCGTTTCCTCTATAAATTATTTTTACCCTATTATAACATGACTAATTATAAGAGTGGTGAAAGTGACCCACTACTAATTCTAATGCTATTTTCTTTAACCACCAACTAAATAAATTATTTAAACTACCCCATTAATCCTATAATTATAATTACGAATAGTCCAAAATACCCATTTAGAATCTATCGAAAAGTATTTTATGAAATAAAAAGCTCTAGTACCCAAAACGACAAAAAGGATCAATACAATTCGACCCCTCAACTTGCCCACTAGACTGCAGATGGTAAGGAGTGGCTACTTATGTTTGAATAATCAAGACACACCTTCCAAAGCAAGTGTCTATGATTGTACAAGAATTTGGTAACCCAACAAAGGGTTGGGATCATTCCCAAGAGAGTGGTTTTGAGAATGAATAGAAAAATAGAACCTAGTTCTAACTAGTCGTAGCTAAAGACATTAACGATTAAAAACATTGTAAATTAAAAGGGGGACACAAGAGTGTCAATTAACAATGGGAAGTTTTGTCACAAGTAAGGTAAAAATAACAAAATAAACAATGTCTTCTAGTTTTACCGTTTCTTTTTCTAACATTAAACTTATATTGTCACCTATTTTCTTATATCTTCTTCCTAGATTAGAAAATATTATTTTTATTTTTAATCCGTCATAATTTTCATATGTTTTTTCATCTATTGCGTATTCTTCCTTATTCATTTATAGATCGTGTTGAAATTTATATTCTAACTTATTTATTTGTATTTCTAGATAGAAAATAGTCTTTCTTTGTGCTAATATAGATTTGTGACAAACTCTTGCAAATGTGTTACTGTTAAGTCTATTTTTTCTATGTGCTAATTCTTGTCTTTTTGCTATAATTATTTCATTAAATTTTTGTCTATATTCATTATTCTTGTTATTCATTGTAATTTTAAATATCGAATATATTTATATTCTACTTTAGATATATTATCTATTGAGTGATTTAATTTTTCGTTATCAGTTTTTGTGATATTGAGTTGTTTATACTTCGGATATAATTTATTTAATTTTCTTCTTATTTTTCTTAACTTTCTACTAATACGGTTCTTCTTATACTTCTCGACATCCATAGCTCTGATACCATTTTTCGGTGCGGAACTGGTAGTTGGTGAATTCATGAAAGTGGTAGTGTGGTAGATAGTAGGGTAGTAAGTGAGTGACTTATTTTTAAGATTTTATTATAATATCTTTTACTAAGTGTCTCAATCTTGATATCTCTTTAATATTATTTTTTGGTAGTGCTAAGTTCATGGTAATATATAATAATATTTATTGTAATATTCTTCCGATAGTTGTTTTAATCAATATTTCATTAATATTATTTATGATATATTCTAGATATAACATATCTTGGGTTTCTTGGTACATATATAAATTTTTCGCCATTAATTGTTCTAACAATTTTATTTCTTCAATAGTTTCTATCCAATATTGTAAATATTCGTAATTCATCTTATTTTGAATTTATTTCTAAATCGTACCATTCTATTCTTCCATTATCTAAGTATAGATCTTGTAAATCTATTTCATACCATTCTTGATTAATTCGTAATCATTAAATATTTTTTCCCATATTATTTTTCTTAATTCAATTATTTCTATACCGTTAAGTATATATAAGATTAAAGTTTCATAGTTTTTTATCACTTCATCATGTACGTATGTAGTCATGTTCTTCATTATGCAGGTTTTTTATTTCAAATTATTTCTTCCTATCATATTCATAATTGACTAAATTCATATTAGATCATTATGAACTAGATTATCTTTATCATGTTTTCCTGTCACTACTAGCATCGTACTTTAGCGGATACTTCCTTCTTATCAGCGCCTCAACTTTGTTTACTCCCCTAAATGGCTTTCCTCGCCTACCGGTTTCAACATTAGGATGGCATAGTATAGAAGTTTTCTCCTGTTTCCAAAGTGTGCTAATAAACTAGAAATCATGATTCAAATAATTCTAATACATAATAACTAACATAAATTTATTCAATCATATATATGATATTCAGAATATATGAAATTAGTTCTCGCATATTTTTTGAACAATATACCTTTGCCTCTTGCTTGGCCATGCTATCTGAAATATCTGACTGGATTTCAGATTTTTCCATTAACTTTTAAGTAATTTCTATATCTTAGTGGAGAGAGTTTTTGAAAGTTGAAAGTTTTTTATTAACTTAGGCGTTGCCCGTCCTCTTTATTTACATATCCCTTTCTTTATATAGAAAGGAGTTTACATACATACTACATTACTTACAATAATGCACTACTACACTTGTCACCTAATAATACTACTACTTTACTTACTCGATGACTTTTTACACTACTTGACAATCTCATACTTACTCTTTACACTTGTCATCACTATTATGACACACACCATACTATGCACTATTTACTTTATTATGACACTTACCTAATTTATGACACACTACTACCATTCATGACTTTTTACAATAGGACAAATAGCTTCTCATCTTATCTACTTTTGTTTTCTTCTTTCTATCTTATCTCATCTTTCTTTCTACGACTTTCTTCTGCACACATGTGTCCATCTGTCCATTATCTCCTTCTTATCTTCTTCCGTCTTATTTGATCATTCCAGTTGTACATCTGAGATTATATTATCTTCTCCGTTACATTTTCTACATATATGGTCAGGATATTTGTGTCCAATTAATTTACAATATCTGGTCAATAATTCTTTTGAAATAAATCCCTGTCTTCAAAGCTCTCGTTGTAGGTTGTTCTTCTGGCTTAAGTAATGATAAAATCCATCTCTGGACTTCATCCATATCTGCTTTCCTTAACTCCCTTGAATTGGAATAAATCATTAGTTGATCTCTTGCATAGTAGCTCCATATAGCGTTTCCATTTAAATAATTATTTGCTAGCTCCTGTATGATAGTTGATATACCAATTATCCTTTTGTTGGCATAAAAACTTGGTATCTCATTTTTTTGTATCTCTGGTTGCTGTCCGATATCTTCCGGTATTATCATATCTTTTGTTAGTCCTATCTTCACCACTTGTATCGGAGGTTTTATTTCCTCGTATAATATTTCTGCTGTTGCCGTATAAAATTTCACATAGAATAAATTTCCTTTAGTAACTCTTTTATATGTAAATGCTTTATGTAGTTCTGGTATTCCACTTAGTTCCTCTCCATCATATGTATATACTGTATTTAATAATCCATAGTTATAACATGTCCGCACTAGGTTGGCGTTAGTTTTTGGTTGTGCAATTAGTTTATTATAACCTTGTAACCTTTGGGTTAAATAATCTTGGTTGGGTTTTTGGGTTGTAGTAGATCTTGGTTTAAGATTTAAAAATGTTTGGATTTTGTATATATTTTCTATATAGGTTCGTGTAATATGGTTGTATGTCCTTTTGTCATGGTGTAGGCTATCCGCATATGTAGAAGTTTGTGGTTCTATAGTTAATATGTTTTTTGGTGTTAGTCTTGGAGTAAATGGTTTTTCGAATAGCTGGTTTAAGTTTGTATTCTTTTGTTTTTCACTAACTCGTTTGCTTGTACCTGCAGCTGTATTTAAACAAATGTTATGGGTTTTAAGGAGTTTCCCATCGTCTCCTTTTAGCTCTGGATTTTTTCCGTCTTCCGATCGACGTAGCTCCGCATTTTTATAGTCATGCTGCTGACTAGCTTTAGACTTCATTATCTTCATTAGTCTTTAGCTTTTGTATTTCGTTGTCCATACTATCCACTTCTGAGTAGCTTTGTCGTGATAGATAATCTGCAATAACATTCTTATCAGTTTTTATTACTTCAATTGTAAATGTGAAATTTAATATATTTAATACCAATCTCCTTATTTCTTTTGTTGTTACCGAATCTTGTATTTTTCTTGTTAGCCACCATTTTACTTGTGTATTATCTGTTCTTATAATAAATTTGTTATATATAATATATGGTTCAAATGATAATAAACACTTATATACTGCTAATTTTGGTATGTATTCTCTTACTTGATTTACTAGTCCTAAGAATGATTGTAATTTCTTTTTTGTGTCTAGTTGTTCATTTGAGTTAATTATTTTTTGTACTATATGTTTTTGCATTTTTATTCCGTTTTTATCAATTTGTATTCCTAAGAATTCTATTTGATTTTTCATTATATCAGCCTTCTTTTTACTTAGACTTATACCGAATATTCTACGATGTGTATAAATTTTTCTAATAATCTTATGTGTTCATCTTGTGTTTTGGAATATAATAATATATCATCAATGTACACTACACAATTTTCTATTTGTTTAAAGTAATTGTCCATAAAGTGTTGATATCTACCCGGTGCATTTTTATATCCAAATGGTAATACGTTCCATTCATAAAATCCTTGTGGTACTGTAAATGCCGTTAGTTTTTTAGATTCTTCTTCTAATTTTAAGTGGTAAAATCCCGATTTACAATCAAATTTGCTAAAATAATTATATCCTTGTATCTGTCTTATTTTTAGTATCTTATTTGGTATCGGATAATTATATGTTTTAGTTTTTGCATTTAAGTTTCTATAATCAATAACCATTCTACTTTTTCCTCTTTTTTGTTCACTATGTTTATTTACGATAAATGCCGGGCTTGTATGCTTACTATTGCTTTCTTGTATATATCCTTTTTCTAGTAATTCATCTATATGTATTTTAAATTCGGTTAAATCACTAAAATTATACTTTAATGGTTTTTGGGTTATTATACTGTTATTATCAATTAGCTCAATTTTTATTTTTGTTTTATGTTTTTCCCATCCTTGTAAAGGATCCTCACTATATAATAATTCTAGCTTATCTTGAATTATTTTTACTTTATCTATAGAGAATATAATTAATTCTATTTTAGGGTCTTCTTCTTTTATATTTTCTAATTTTTGTGTAATTTTTCACTTCCTTTTATCCATTCTGTTGTTTTTCGTTTTTTATTATTTACTCTTTTTGCTCCTATTTTTTGTCTACACGGTGTGGTGAACCACCAAAGTGTGTTTTTGTTATTATATGTGGGTATAATTTTTCTAAAAATGGCATTCCTAATAGCATATCTTTTGTAGTCAATTCAAAGTTATATATTTCTTCTATAGTTAATATCTTATCCCATATTTGTATTTTTATATTTTTTGCCTTATATGTGATCATGGTTCCTTCATTATTAAATCCTGTTACTACTATCGGTGTTTTTAATTTTTCCCACTTATCTTCTGGTAAACAATTATATGTACATATATTAGCTTCGCTCCCGTATCTATCATTGGTGTATAATATCTCGTTGTAATATCCTTCTATTATTATCTTTGCAAGTATATATATTTTCATCTTTTATCATACCAAAGTCCTGTTTATTATTACTCTTTTATTTTCATAATTTATTATTAACTGTTTGTCTTCTAAATTATATGGTTTTACTTGTTCTAGCCATTTTATTCCTAAAGTGATATTTTCATCTCCCGATATATTTTAAATTTTATTATTATTGGTATTCCTCCAATGATTATTTCCTTTTCCGTAGTTTCTTCGGTATATGTTAATACTCTTGGTAGTTCGGGGCATGATTGTTCAATGGTTATTATTTCATCTTCCATTACTAATTCTCTTGTAATATAATTTTCTTCTAGTCCTGTATTTATTAATATTAAATATTTTCGTTGTTCCATTATTCCCGTTATGTAGTAATGATGTGGTTTTCTTTCTTCTTCCATTGATTTTTGTGGAGATTTATCTATTCTTCTTGAGGTACTCATTTTTGATGATATTTGGGGTATCTCATCGTTTATTCTTTTCGATGTACTTAGTCTTTCTTTTTACTATTTCTAAATCTTCTTCTATATCAATTTCTTTATAGCTATAATCATTATTATCTATGACTGTAACTATTCTTTCAAAGGGATCTTCTATTTTTATTTTATCTATTTTATTTTTTTCTTTGTTATTTTATGTTTTGTTGTTAAAACATATAAGTTTTTACATCTAGCTGTAAATATTTTACTTCCAGGGCTAGTTCTATTCCTGACATTTTCCAATATAATACTAAGGATTTATCTATATTTCTGTCATTTATTGCTACTGAGTAGTTAGCACTTATTATAAATTTAAATTTTTGGTATATGAGGTTACCTTTTACTGCGCTTATTATACTTTTTTCTATAGGTTGTATGATCCTATCATCTGCTAAGTATATTTCTATGGGTGTATCTATTCCTTCTCTAAAGCATGCTTTTATTAATATTTCCGTTCCTCCTAAATGTACATATTTAATTGGATTTTTAGCCTTAATATCTTGTATTTCTTTATTTATTATTCGTTTATTTATTATTGGTATTTTGGCCTTTCCTTTAGTGTATTTGCAATCTATGATATGTTCTCTTTGACTTACTACATAATATTCTTCTTTTGTCGTTTAAACCAGTTTCTTATTGTTGGTATTTCGAATATTTTTGTTACACTTAGATCTAATTCTTTTCCTTTTATTTGTTCAAATATATTATTATCAAATATTATTTTTTGTTCTACCGATTCTTCATCTTGATATTTTTCTTTAGTTATTGTTTGTATATCTGCTTCAGTCATTTATATAGTGTTCACTATCTGATTCTGTTAATGAATTATTTTCCATTTCGTCTATTTCATTTTCTGATAATTCATATATGCTATCTTCACTTTCTAATTCATAATCTACGTATTCTATTTGTGTATATTTTTCATTGTCTATTATTATTTCTGATATTTGTTTTTTCTTTGGATTTTTAGGTAATTTACAATCTCTAGCTATATGTCCTAATTTTCCACAATTATAACAAGTACATTCCGTTAGTTTTTTTTTTGGTCTATATGGTCTTTTAGTTTTATAGTTTTTTACATAGTACCTTCTTCTAGGTTTTTTATATTTATATTTTGATCTATATTTTTTATTATATTTCTTTCTATTTTTATAATACTTATCCGTACAACCAAATTGAGGTGCTGTTTTGTTTTTGCAACATGCTAAGTTTTTTATTAATATTTTTTCCATTTTTATTTCTTCTTTATGTTTTTCACATAATTCCATAAACCATCGTTGCAAGAATTTCATTCTAGCTCCTAAGGTGTCAGTTAATTCTGCTTCATTCCAGTTTTTTATTATTTTTGAACTAAAAGGTTCTGGTAATTTTGTAAAATATAATTTTCTTATTTCTTTACTTTCTTCTGTGCTAAATGTTCCTTTATAATAGTATTCTCTAAATGCACATGTATATTCATCTATGTAACACATATTACATATTGCTAATTTTGTCATTAGATTTCGATTTATAATTTTTTCTTTATTTTGTTCTTCTACTTCTGTTGTCATACTACTAAATTCGTTTCTTATAGCTATTTCGTATTTATGTAGTATTTCCATAGTTGTAGTAGCTATTCCACCATCAAATTTTTTATTACTTCTTAGAGTTTGTAAACTTTCATCTGATAAATTTTGTAGCCATAATTTTACTGTTCCTATAAGTGTTCTTTCTATATCCCGACGTTTTTGTCATTGTTTTTTTGTTATTTATTAAATGTTTTGATATGTATCCCATCCATAATTGGATTGTTTTATTTATATCTGCTACGCAGTCTAAATCTAAAAAATCATGTCGTTCAGCTATTGGTTTAGGTGTCCATTTTTTATTTAATCTTTTATCCCATATAGTTTTTTCTCTATTATATTGTCCATAGTTTTCATCATAATATTTTGGATTAAAATTTTTCGGGTTTTTTACCCCTGATGTGCTAGGTTTTTCATCCATGTCTATGTCTCCTGTATTTATTTCTAAATTCTTTGTATTATCTATGTTTGCTAAAAGTTCCGTATATGTTTCGCTTGTCTCCGAATGTTGTTCTAGATCATCGTCGTTTATTTCATCAACTCTTATTTCGGGTAGATTATCTTGGTTATTTTCTTCTTTTTCTTCTAATTCATCTTCTAGCTGCAATTTTTCTTTAAACTTAATTATCTCATTTGTTAATTTCGTTTTTGTTCTTTTTCTTTTTGTTTCATTTCATATATTTCTTTCAATATTGCTAACTCTTTTCTAGCTCTATTATTTTGGTATTTTTTACTTCTTCTAATTGTTGTACTTCTTTTTTTTGCTTGTTGTTTTATTTTTTCAATTTCCGTTTTTCTATCGATTTCTTCATTTTCTTTTGTTATTCTTACCATAGCAGTTAAACTATCTTCTAGTTTTACCGTTTCCTTTTCTAACATTAAACTTATATTGTCACCTATTTTCTTATATCTTCTTCCTAGATTAGAAAATATTATTTTTATTTTTAATCCGTCATAATTTTCATATGTTTTTTCATCTATTGCGTATTCTTCCTTATTCATTTATAGATCGTGTTGAAATTTATATTCTAACTTATTTATTTGTATTTCTAGATAGAAAATAGTCTTTCTTTGTGCTAATATAGATTTGTGACAAACTCCTGCAAATATGTTACTGTTAAGTCTATTTTTTCAATGTGCTAATTCTTGTCTTTTTGCTATAATTATTTCATTAAGTTTTTGTCTATATTCGTTATTCTTGTTATTCATTGTAATTTTAAATATCGAATATATTTATATTCTACTTTAGATGTATTATCTATTGAGTGATTTAATTTTTCGTTATAATAATGATTATAGCTATAAAGAAATTGATATAGAAGAAGATTTAGAAATAGTAAAAGAAAGACTAAGTACATCGAAAAGAATAAACGATGAGATACCCCAAATATCATCAAAAATGAGTACCTCAAGAAGAATAGATAAATCTCCACAAAAATCAATGGAAGAAGAAAGAAAACCACATCATTACTACATAACGGGAATAATGGAACAACGAAAATATTTAATATTAATAAATACGGGACTAGAAGAAAATTATATTACAAGAGAATTAGTAACGGAAGATGAAATAATAACCATTGAACAATCATGCCCCGAACTACCAAGAGTATTAACATATACCGAAGAAACTACGGAAAAGGAAATAATCATTGGAGGAATACCAATAATAATAAAATTTAAAATATATCAGGGAGATGAAAATATCACTTTAGGAATAAAATGGCTAGAACAAGTAAAACCATATAATTTAGAAGACAAACTGGTTTCTAAGTAATGAGAGGGAATCCTTGGGATATGACGGGAATACGGGTTAAGCTAGATTATTGGGTACATGCTTTCGATAGAAGTTCATAGAGTGATTGTGACTAGGCAAGACTTTAAGGGGGATAAACTCTCTCTCGAGCGACTTACCCCATTTCAAATGTGTTTCTTTCGAACACCCACTTGCTGCATGAAGACCATCCTACGCCTAACCCACTCAGTCTCTCGAGCTAAGTGTGTGGACATGGTACTAGGGTTCACTCTCTCGAGTTGAACCTCATATCAACCCACTCACACTGGCAATCAATCTAGTGGTCTTAGTTTTATGACCACTCTGTCAAGCAAGCCGAAAACACATAAATAAACTTGTATTAGAACCTACAAATTGAATAAATCTGTCCACAACCACTAAATGAAATCACAATTAAACTACGATTAAACTATCAGCAAGCAACATCCAACAATTATCTTAACCCATATTCGCTAAATCACACCCCAAGAATTGGGGTTTTTAGACAAACATCAAGAGATAGAAATTTATACCTAAATGAGCTTGCATTCAAATGGGTATGAAGATTTAAATCCTTGGAGATGAAACCCTCTTTTTCTTCAAGTCTTAAAAACCCTCTCAAACTCAGAGCAAAAATACCAAAAAGTACTATTCTATATGAAAATTATAATAATTATTTAACTCCTAAAACTACAACGCTAACTACTATTTATAGTTTTCACATATTTGTGTTGCAGCAGATCATTCGGTGTCGATAGTCAAAATTGCAAATCAACTCGGTGGTTCACCCTTTGGTATAGTTCATCGCCGTCTTGCACTAGCCTTCAGCATCATCGTGCTCTAGGTCATTAGGCGACACGGTACTTCTTCGCAGAACTTCTCGGTGATGCATCGACTGCTCCCTTTTTCCGCTGACTTGATCCTTTACTTAAGGGCTCAACACGCTGGAACAAAAGACGAAGAAAGACCCTTCGATGACTCGCCGAGTGGACTCGGCGATCCTCAGGACTTCATTTCTTCGTTCTTTTCAGCCTTTTCTTTACTTTTTGTGACGTAGTGTCCATGCTTACCTTCAAACTTCAAATACCTGAAACTTAAGGATTTTCATAAGATATTGAGATAAAATAAGCATTTGAGGACACAATTTCTATTAAAATATTGCCCTAAATAGGTCCAATTTGTGGATTCATCAACACCCCCAACTTACACTTTTGCTTGTCCTCAAGCAAACTCAAGTTCAGCCGTTCAAAAAGGGTGTCTCGAATAGTGCTACACAAAACTCAATCATGAATGCACACAACAAGACTAAATTTACTTATGCAAGGATCAATTGTGTACTCAAAGATTCAAGTTGTGACACACCATTACCAAAGATTCTCAAGCTCCCAATATTTGCTTCAAATGCAAGTTCAAGCTCAACAAATGCCTTTGAATGCCCTCACACAAATGATGATTCTGTTTTCACACGCAAAGGTATAATCAATTTAAGGTTTAGGAAATAGATACAACGCTAACACTCACAAAGAGGAATACAATGCATGCTTTCACCTATAGGTTTGCTCGTATTTTCTAATCAATATTTGTTTTGACTTTCTCAAGATCGCAAAGGTCTTAACAAGGCTTGTAACGGGGCTGAGTGTAAAGGTATAGTCATTTCGGCTCAATGCCTTTCGTCCTCATGAAATGTGGTGCTCACAACACTTAGGCTTTTGACCTAAGTTGGCTATTCAACTAACCACAATTCAAGAGGATTATAGGTAATGGATTAAGAAAGGTCTAATTTTCATCAACTTTCTTCCAAAGAAGAGCAAGGCTAAAAGGGTGTTCAAGAGCGAATCACACGCTCACCAAGTAGGTCACAAAAGAGGTATATGTCAAATTGGTTCACACTCTTCAAAGTTGCCGAAGATCATATCAAGAGAAAGTCTTACATAGTCAACCGGACCAACAAGGAAAATTCTGGGTGTTGTCATGCATGGTTCTAGGTAAGCTTACCACACAAGGCATCAAAACTTAAATCAAACAAGACTCCACACTTTCGCTAGTGTGAAACGATCATCACAAGAAAATCGATTTGATAAATGGCTACTCACAACAAGAAGCAAAGAGTTCACATATTTCCTATGCAACTTCACTTGGCCTCATCGTAGCTGTACATTTATGTCCGTTCGATTATAAGCACTATTTAAGTCATCGGTATTGATCGAAACCAAAACTCAAATTTTGCAAAAGAACAGCTACATTCAACACAAGAGAGGTAGCAAAAATTATCAGACAGGTCAAAAATCATTTTGCAATTTTAAAATAAAAGGAGCTATAAGGTCAAACATCCACATAAAGCAGTATTCAATATAGTTTTAAATAGAACAACCTAAATATAAACAAACTATAAACATCAAATAGCACATAAAGGTTGGCCTCACCCTATCACAAATAAAAGCAATTTATCCTCAAATACAAACAACACAGAGTCGACAAGGTAAAATAAAGAAAGACAGAGAGGGAGGTAAAGAGAGGATCCTGGATAATTGGTCATTCCATCTGTCTGGGCTTCAGTGCCCGAAGTGACCCCCAGAACGACCAACTCCACTGGATCCAGCAACAGGTGCTAAGGAAGCTTGCACAACCATATCTATCATAATTGCTTTTGTCTCAATCAGGTCTTCATCTGCAGCTCCCTCAGTATCCTCAAGCATCTCTTCATCAGTTTGTACTTCTGACTCAGGATCGACTATCTGCTTCACTCTATCCCCATGTCCAGTGGTGGTCTGAGGCATCTCAAGCACGTCTGGAATCTCCACTGTTCCAAAGACCATGGACAGATCGGTGGACTTCAGGTGGTCTACATCTTTTCGCAGTTCAGCAATGACAACTTTTAAAGCTGTCACCTCCTATGTGGACACTTGATTGTGGTCATACACCGCTATCCTAGCCGCTAAGACATCAATGGTAGGTCTTAGAGGTGTCACAGTATCAATTAGGAAAAACCTGGATCATGTCTGGAACTGAGGCCTCTAGACTAGCAGCTCGATGATCAACATAAAAGGCCAGCTGTCCCATTCGGAGTAGGGAATTCTGGGTGAGTGGAAGCCGGAAAATAACGATAACAGTAGCGGGTCTTAGAGATGGTGCAGCAGCAAAAGAACCTGGAGTATCAGCAGGAGTAGCAGTGGCAATGGATATACATGAAGAACCAGGGGTCGGAGTAGGAAGAGGTGCCTCTGTAGGTGATGATTCTGTGTTTACTAACTCCACTGATGTTGCCTTCTTCCTTTCTGCTTAATCCTTAATGTACTCGGCTTCGATGCTTTGGATATAAGTAGAGGTTGTGGGCATCACTTCCACATCCTCCTTGGCATCTCGAGGCACCCGGGCTCGTTTGCATAATTCTTTGATCAAAACTAGTAATGGAAGTGAGGTTCGGCTCTGCCTTGCACGCATGAGTATCTCTAAAACAATGATTATACCCAAGTTTATCCGCGTCTCCTCTATGATGCAACCCAAGAAAGCTTCCTTGTTAAGGCAAAGGATCGACTCCTTCTGGGATGGCATAATTGTGATGCTGATAAAACCAAACCAGAACCTTGAGGCTATGTTTAGTTCTTTCTTTTCAATCAGAACTCCTTCCGCCAACCACTTTGGAGTCTCATAAAAAATTAATGGGGTAACCATTGTTTCATCTCATCCAGCTTCTTTGTTCTAATCAAGTGCTGGCAATGATCCCCAATATTCGTGGACATGCCCAAGACTGTGTTGATTTCATCATTATCTCACTTCACCCTCCTACCTCTAACAACCATATAGTCGACCTCTTTGAAGGATGCATCTAGCTGCTTTTTCTGGGGTATTAGTGCACTGTATACACTGTAGAACTCTCTCACTCAGTTTGGAATATAAGGATCACGGGGTTTAGTGAAGATTTGGAACTTGTGGTACCTCAGGCACTCTATTATCTCTGGGTTCCTGTCTATAACCCTGTCTATGGACATACGCTTTTCCTCTAAAATTGTCCTCTGCCCCTCAGCCTTTTTCTCGATTCATTGACTTAGGCAGGGGACCCTGTACAGGAGGCACTATTAACATTGCATGTTCTGAAACTGGAGGTGTAGTGGTGGTAGGCTGGGGAGTCTTGACCTTAGATGAATCGTTTAGCTTCTTAGTTCGCCGCTCAACCCTCTCTGCTATTAACAGATCATCCTCATTAGAACCCATACCTTCTATTTCATATTGGTTGGGGTCATTTCTATAAAAGCCATTATTGTCTGTGCTTACATCTGATAATTCAAGGGACTTGTCTTTTCCCTTGCCTTTTCCACCAGTTGTGGAAAGTTTAGCAATCTTGCTTCTGGATGCATCTGCATCCTCGTTGATTGTAATCCCTTTTGTTTTACCTTGGGGTGGCCTGCTTCTTCCTACAACTTTAGAGCTAGCCATTTCTGCAAAATAACTTAGGAAGAAGTTAAAACAACTAACTCAAATTCATAGGTAGCAAAACTCGCCGAATAGATCGGCGAGTCGCCAAGTTACTTTGGCGAGTAGGTTTTTATCCGTCGAAGGATACAGTGCAAAAAGATTCAGGGGTGTAGACAAAGGGTGATCAATGAAACTTTTGGTGGGTCACCGAATATTTTTTTGCCATCAAATATTTCTCGCCGAAAGCTACAGGACCCATATCACAAGTAGCATGAAAATAAAGGAGAGATAGGGTCATTAGGCGAACCGCCAAATGGTTTAGCAGCTCGACCCAGCTCGTCTAACGTCCCAACGTGCCTATTTCCAACCTAACTTCTTTATTTCAATGCCGCAAACCCCAAAAACAAACTTAAACTATACACTAGTACAATTAAGCTCATATCCATAACACTTAATCACGATAAACATCACACATGCACAACCCCACAAACTTTTACTCAGTTCTACGCATATCAAAAAGAGAGTTTAAAAATCAAGATAAAATGGGCAAGATTTATAAATAGAATTTTGAATTTTGACAACTTAATTCTATCAGAGAAGCCTAGCACACATCATTTAACTAAGCCTAATTGCATAAGAGAACAAATTTTTCAACGTAGTCTCAGGATTTGGGAAATACAACTTTATATGTTGATCGAAGTACTTTCAAATGCTAGTAGGCAATGTAATCCCAGGTTCGAACACCAACCGGCAACTAAAATACCAGAAATGCAACGTTAATGGAAATTACTTACTAGGTACTGATTTTTGAAAGTTGAAATCCAGTGGAAAATGAAAATTTCTCTTACTTTGCAATCATTGGCCTTTAAAATTGTCCATTTGTTGCCCATTCGGCGATATTAGTCATGACCCTGAACTACTCGGCGTCACGCCGAGTAGTCACCTTCCTGGCCAAGTTTTACAAACTCCCAAGTAAATTGGTCTTTAGTCTAACGGCGTTCTAGTTTGGGGTTTCCAAACCCATTGGCGATTCGCGGAATGGACCTATAGATTGCCAATCTATAATTGTCGATCACTCTCCATATTTCAACCTGCAAAATCAATACAACATTATTTCTATAATAAAACAAAGCATTTAAAACCTTGGTTGCCTCCCAAGAAGCGCCTTAGTAAACGTCATGGCATGACACACGTCAACACTCAAACTCTATTTTTGGGGTTAGTCATAGAATGAATAGGCAACCCCCTATTTTATTGCAATTGGAGATTAGGAAATGCATGTCCCATAAGGTTCTCGAGTAGCTGGACAGCTCTGGAATAAGACCAAATCATTCACTTCACATTCAATGTCTTCCTGCTCTCTATCTTGCTCAGTCACATTGTGGAGAATGATTGAGAGTATTCCCTCAAGGCGTTTAACATCATTGTCGTAGGGACTTCATCGCTCATGAAGAAGGATGTATTTATCCTTCCTCTTGCACTGGATATTGATCTTCATCATCTTTTTGGCAAGCTCATCTATCTGAATCTTTAGTGCAAGCATCATGAAATCCTTTTCTACTTCTTGGTTCATTTTAGCCATGATGTCGAGCAGTTGGATTGCCCTCGCATAAGGTTGTTTTGCAATACAACCCAGAATGAGTTGGTCGACTAACCTCTTGGTTTCGGGGTCAAGACCTCTGTAGAAGCAGTCAAGAAGGATTATGTTGGGAATTTCATGAATTTGGCATTAAGCGATCAGTTCTTTAAACCTTTCCCATGGCTTGTGGACCCTTTCACTCTCCATTTGCTTGAAGGTTAGGATACGATCCCAAATCACCATTACCTCTAATGGAGGAAACTCCATTTGCTCACGAGTACTGCTTGACATACTCACCTTCTCTGTTTCAAAGCTCAAACAATCAAAATACAAAACTAAAAATTAAGTAAGTGATCTACAATTAAGAAGAACAAAAATTCTACTAATCTAAGAATTCTCAAATAATTCACTCCCCGACAGCTGCACCATTTTGATGTTTGAGTAATCAAGACACAACTTCCGATGTAAGTGTCTACGATCGTACAATAGTTTAGTAACCCAACCAAGGGTTAGGATTATTCCCAAGAGAGTGGTTTTGAGAATTAATAGAAAAATAAAACTTAGTTCTAACTAGTCATAGCTAAAGACATTAATAATTAAAAACATTGTAAATTAAAAGGGGTACACAAGAGTGTCAATTAACAATCAAAGGTTGTGTCACAAGTAATGTAAAAACAGCAAAATAAACAACGATTTCTAAGTAATGAGATGGGATCCTTGGGATGTGAAGGGAATACGGGTTAAGCTAGACTATTGGGTACATGCTTTTGATAGAAGATTCATAGAGTAATTGTGGCTAGGCTAGACTTTAAAGGGGATAAGCTCTCTCTCGAGCAACTTACCCCATTACAAATACATTCCTCTCAGACACTCATTTGCCGCATGAAGACTAGCCTACACATTAACCCACTAACTGTCTCGAGCTAAATGTGTGGACATGGGACTAGGGTTCACTCTCTCGAGCTGAACCTCATGTCGACCCACTCACACTGGTCATCAATCTAGTGGTCTTAGTTTTACGACCTCTCTCTCGAGCAAGTCGAAAACACATAAATAAACTTGTATTTGCAACTACAAATTCATTAAATTTGTCCACAACCACTAAACGAAATCACAATTAAACTACAATTAAACTATCAGCAAGCAAGACCCAACAATTATCTTAACCCATATTCACTAAATCACACCCCAAGAATTGGGGTTTTTAGCCACACATCAAGAGGTAGAAAATTATACCTAAATGAGCTTTCATTTATGTGGGTATGAAGATTTACATCTTGTTATAGGCCAAGAATAGAGAATCCAAAAGACCCAAGTCCAAATCCTTGGAGATAAAACTCTCTTTTTCTTCAAGTATTCAAAACCCTCTCAAACTCAGAGAAAATAAACCAAAAAGTACTATTCTATACGAAAATTATAATAATTGTTCGACTCCAAAAACTACAACTCTAACTAGTATTTATAGTTTTCACAGATTTGTGTTGCAGTGGATCATTCGGCATCATTAGTCAAAATCGCTGATCAACTCGGCGATTCCCCCTTTGATGTATTTCATTGTCGTCTTGCACCAACCTTCAGCTTCGACGTGCTTTGGATCATTAGGCGATATGGTACTGCTTCGCGGAACTTCTCGGTGATGCACCGACAGGTCTCTTTTTCTGCCGACTTGATCCTTTCTTTCAGGGCTTAGCACACTAGAACAAAAGGCGAAGTAAGACCCTTTTGCGACTCACCGATCCTCAGGCCTTTATTATTTCTTTTTTTTCAGCCTTTTCGTTCCTTTTTGTGACGTAGTGTCCATGCTTTCCTTCAAACTTCAAATACCTAAAACTTAAGTGTTTTCATCAGATATTGAGATAAAATAAGAATTTAAGGACACAATTTCTATTAAAATATAGCCCTAAATGAGTCCAATTTGTTGACTCATCAGCAATATTGTGACGAACTCCATATTTCTCTAGTAATGCCTTGAACAACTTATTACAAAAGTAAAAACCTCCATCACTGATAATCGCCCTAGATGTACCAAATCTGGTGAAGAGACTCTTTTTTCAGGAAAGCGGTCACACTTTTCCCTCATTGTTTGAAAGCCCAATTTCTTCCACCCATTTCGATACATAGTCAACTGCAACATGAATATACTTCATCCCATGTGAACTCATAAACGGACCCATGAAGTCAATACCCTAAACATAAAATAACTCAATCACCAATATCGAATTCATAGGTAGCTCTTGCCTCTTTGAAATTCCTCCTTTTCTTTGGCAACGATCACAACACTTAGCGAAATCATGAGCATCTTGGTGGATGGTAGGCCAGTAATACCCACACTGCAAGATTTTATGAGCAATCTAAATACAACTATGATGCCCACCAACAAGCGATGAATGACACGCCCCTAGTATACTCATCATCTCAACCTCAGGCGCACAGCGACGAATAATCCCATCAGTACAAATACGAAACAATTAAGGCTCATCCTAAAAGAACTTCTCCACATCATGCATAAAATTACTCCTTTGGTGAAATGACAAATCTGATGAACCAAATCGCTTGCCAAGTAGTTAGCAAAATCTGCAAACTAAGGGAAAAGATCATAAGAAGCAGCCAATACCTGTTCATCTGGGAATAGCTCATTAATCTCAATCCCATCTCCTGACTTGAGCATAACTTCCTCCTCTAATCTGGACAAATTGTCGGCAACCTGATTTTCTATCCCTTTTCTATCCTTTACCTCAAAATCAACTCTTGCAGCAACAATACCCATCTAATCAACCTCCGTTTTGCATCCTTTTAAGCCATCAGATACCTCATGCAGAATGGTCAGTATGCACTATGACCTTAGTACCAAACAAGTAGGATCAAAACTTCTCGAATGTGAAAACCACAGCAGTGAGTTCATGTTCAATCACCGTATAGTTCTTTTGAGCCTATATTCAGAGCTTTGTTGGCATAGTAAATCGGATGAAGAATCTTCTCTCGCCTTTGTCCCAATACCACACCAAGTGCCACCCCACTTGCATCACACATCATTTCAAACGGTTGCTCCCAATCCGGTGAAATAATGATAGATGTTGATACTAACCTTACTTTCAACTCTCCAAATGCTCTCATATGATCATCATCAAAATCAAACCTACACTCATTTCCGAGTAGTTTGCACAATAGGTGTGCAATTTTAGAGAAGCCTTTGATAAACCTAAGATAAAAACCTACATGCCCAAGATAAATTCTAACACCTTTAATAGAGATAGGTGGTGAAACTTTTTCTATGACCTCAAATTTAGCTATATAAACCTCAATACTCTTCTCAGAAATCCAATGAACCAAAACTATACCTTATTTTATCATGTAGTGGCATTTTTCCCAATTTAACACAAGATTGCACTCTTCACATCATTTCATTACCTCGGCCATATGCATTAGAAAAACATAAAATGAGTCACCTACCACAGAGAAATCATCCATAAATACCTCAATAGTTCCTCCACCATAATTGAAAATATCAACATCATGCAATGCTGGAAGGTCGTTGGAGCATTACACAACCCAAATGACATCATTTTGAAGGCGAAAGTCTAATAAGGACAAGTGAATGTGGTCTTCTCTTGGTCTTCCGGAGCTATGGAGATATGATTGTAGCCCAAATACCCATCAAGAAAGAAATATCAACCCTTACCTGCAAGACGATCTGGCATCTGATCCATGAACGACATTGGAAGATGATCTTTTTATGTCCAAGCATTCATCTTGCAATAGTCCATGCATACTCTCCATCCTGCCTCATTGGAAAAAGATTATTTTTCAAATTAGAAACCACAGTAATCCCATCTTTATTAGGTACACACTGAACAGGGCAGACCTAACTACTATCTGCAATGGGGTATATCACTACATCATCCAACCATTTGATGATTTCCTTTTTCACAACCTCTTGCATAGGTGGATTCAGTCTCCTTTGGTGCTCAATATTTGGCTTGCTGTCCAGCATGAGTTGGATTTTATGAGAACAAATGTCAGGAGGAATCCCAATAATGTCCGCAATAGTCCATCTAATAGCCCGCTTAAACCTTTTCAACACAGAAACAAATGCCTCTACCTCTACCTCACTCAAATCGGCCGTAATGAATACCGGTAAAGTGCAATCTTTCCCGAGAATACATATCTCAAATGTGAGGGTAGAGCCTTGAGCTCCAATTTTGAAGCTTCTTCCGTAGACAGTTTTGCGGGTGGAGAGTCACGATTCTTTATATCTACCTCCAATATTTTTGGTTTGGAATGAAATTCAAACCTATCAAGTGCACCAACTAATTCATCATAGTCTTTAATACCATCACCCTCAAAATTCATCATTACCGTTGCCAGTGCATCAATACCCAACCTCTCTTCAATAGACACTTCAGAACCTCACTCCACAATATGATTCCCCACTGATACTGACTTGAGATCGCTTTCCTATTTCATAGACCTACCGATATTAAAAGTTACCTCCTTATTATTCAATCGAAACTTCATCTTCCCTCTCTCCATATCGACTAAGGCACACCCAGTAGCAAGGAATGGTCACTCTAAGACGATGGGAACCTCAAAATCAACCTCACAATCAAGTATCACAAAATCCGCTAGAAAAATGAATGACTCCACTTTCACAAGGACATCTTGGAGAACACCAATAGGCTTTTTCACAGTTCTATCGGCTATGAGTAAATGCATCGCAGTCGATTTTGGAGCCCCTAAACCCAACTTCTAGTGTAGATACAATGGCATCAAATTAATGCTAGTACCCAAATCACACAACACCTTCACAAAATGCAACATCCCAATAGTACAAGGAATAGTGAAAGCTCCAGGATCCTCTTTCTTTTGCACTAATGACCGCATAGCAATAGCACTACAATGTTGTAACCTTGCATCATTCTCAAAAGTGACACCCCTCTTTTTAGTCACCAAATCCTTCATAAACTTGCATACCCACGCATTGGCTCCAAAGCTTTTATGAACGGAACATTGATGGAAAGTTGTTTCAACATAGTTATGAACCTGTGGTATTTTCCTTTTTCGGTCTTCTTCACCAATATCTGTGGGAATGGAGGTAGATGTCTAGGGATGGGAACAACTATTTTGGTCACCTCCACTTCATTCTCTGTAGATTTTTTAGACTCTCCACTAACCTTAATCTCATCTTCATATCTTTCTACCACAATATCAACCTCAGACGGCCTAGTGGGATCAATGGTCTGCTTACCTTCTCCAGTAGTGACTTCCATACAATGGCCATCATATTTTGGATTCTATATAGTGTTGCTAGGAATTGTTCCAGGCTAACGTGGGTTCACAGTAGTAGGCAACTGACTAAACTGCTGCTCAAGTTGCTTTATCGACATTGCATGGGTATTAACTTTTTGACCGATTCCAGACAACTCATTTCGCATCTGTTTCACATTCTGATCAGTCGCACAAACCTTTTCATCATCGTCTGCATCATATCCTCAATGCATTACATACTACCCCCAGCCTCTCTATTGCTAGATTCTTGATTCCTAGGTGGAACATAGGGCCCAACTCTCTCATTTCTATTGCCATAGTTGTTCCAGTTGTAGTTGTTATCGCTGTTGTAGTTCCCATCCCGGACATAGTTTCCCTCTCGATTGTAGTTTTTGAAGTTTTGACCTTGGTTTCCTTGACCTTGGCACCAATTATCCGAGTTAGAACCTTGGATATTAGCTCGAAAACCCCCCGTCTGATCACTTACAAAAATACGTATTATCCTCATAGTAGCATTCCTCAACTGGTGGTGGTGGAGTTCTACTTAGGTAATTTATCGCATTCACCTTTTCTACATTTCAACTCACATGCTTCAATACCAACCCAAGTTCTGTCCTCATCTGATCAATCTCCTCACAAATGTCATCATTAGATTGATCTAATTAAGCTTGAACAATGAATGTGCTTCTTCCAGTATTAGGTTTTCTAGTGCTCCATGCCTTATTATTTTGGGAAATCTCCTCCAATTTTTCAGCGATCTCCTCGAAAGTGCACTCACCATAAGATCCTCTAGCAACAGTATCTAGCAAACCCTTTCCATTGTCATCCTTCCCTCTGTAGAATACTCATTGAATGACTCGTCATCTATATTGTGATTCGGAACACATCTGATCAGCACACTCAACCTATCCCATAAACTGCTCACAAACTCTCCAGGTAGTGCCACGAAATTATCTAACTTGTCCTTGTGGTTTAGCTTCTTAGACACTAGTAAAGACATTGCAATGAACACTCGATGCAATTGGTCCCATGTATGAATTGAATTATATGAAAGCTCAGCAAACCATCCGGCTACATCACCGGTCAATTACAGAGGGAAGACTCTTAAACATATGACATCCATATCCAATTCCGGTCGTCCCACACAAATCTTGCAAACACTTTTCAATTTATCCATGTGACCATCTGGATCTTTCGACGTTAGACCAGAAAATAACCCTCGTGCTGTAAGCAGTTGCATCAGACTGTTGGTTACCACAAATGTATGCCCTAGAGCTATAGGAGGAAGAACAATGGGCCCTTCTGATTCAACTATATTGAAGTCAACCCTGAAGTTATAACGCTACCTCCGAGCTGGCGAATTCTGCACCCTTTCTAAATCTTCGATTAGAGTACCACCATGAACCTGAGCGTGCACATTAACAACTCTAGGAGGCTTCAATTGAACTCCATCACCTAGATTCTCTCCAATTGGATTAATTTGGACCCCTTGATTAATCATTTTTCTCAAAGTTTTGCTCAACTCGAGATCGTAGGGGTCAGTGGTTTGCCTCAACTCCGTGTACTTGGCATAAACTAGAGCAGAAACCTATAGCAAACAAAAACAAAAAAAAAATGTAAAATCAGGAAATACTTGACTAAAGTTTAATAAAGTAGTTAAACTTAATCTAAAATCCAAATCCCCGACAGCGATGCCAAAATTTGATACGCTGAAATTACACTTTCCTAAAGAAGTATAAGTGATCGTTGTCAAATAAAGAACCCAACTTGTAGGTTGGGGTCGATCCCACGAGGAATATGGTTTAGACTTAAACTTAACCCACTATAATATCTATTTAGTCAAACTAGTTCCGAAACAAGTAAATAAAGGGGGGGTTGTTGTAAGCAAGTAACAGTTTGTTGATTTAGTAACAAGTAAGCAAGATTCAACTTTTAGTTATCAATATGAGAAAGAAACTACGATGCATGTGTTCCCATAAGCTCTTAACACAGTAATCTTAATCATTTCCTAGTGTTTTACATGTAAAGTTGACAAGTTAGGTATCCCTAAGTGATTGGTCCTCCAAAGATGGAATTGCACTATGCAGTTTGGTGTTGCTACGAGTGTATACTTTGCTAACCCTTGCCTTTACCCCATATTAGACATCACATCAACATATGACTTTGTTTTCACCCTCACACCAATTGACATTAGACTATTAGATAGCTATAACACCCTGAAAATTTCGTAGGTTGAACTAGAGCCTAAACGTAGTGTCAATGAGGTATGAAATGATTTCCCCTAAGTTAGTAGACCATCTAGGTGTGCTATGGTGGTCTATGAGTTAAGGCCTAAGGGAGGAGTGACAAACAAAAGGGGCAAGCCAAGGCCTAAGGCCAAGGTAGCCCCAAATTTGGAGCGACTACCTCAAACTCCACGGCCATCACCACGGCTCGTGGTTATGACCACAGACTGTGGGACATTTCGTGGAGTTTCTTGGTGAAGGGAGAGGGACTTCCAAGTGTCCTAGACACTGCCTCACCCTTCATGAGAGGGACCACGAGTGAATATACTAACAATGCACAAACTTATTATTCATGAAAACTTCAACATTTCTCATTTCATTGGAGGAATTACCTTCTCCAACTCAAAGCATTCTCATCATAACATCATGAAGAAAATTATGAAATTATTCTCAAAAGCACATTTAAGCATGTTCAACAATTCACCTCATGAAGCATATAGGCAACTCATACTAAATGCACATCAATATGAGGAATAAAAATCATAAAAAATCATTTTCTCATTAAATGTGAATTCATCAAGAACATGCATGACATAAGGAGACCATGGAAACAGATAGTCACACATGACTCCATAACATGAAACAAGCTACAAGGAACTCTTGGTCTCAAGCTTGAATAGGAATAGAAGGAACGAGATAAGGATATCGGAACTCTCAACAACCTTACTATCCAAACATACCATCTCCCCCTTGGGAGTAAACCCATACTAAGGCTAATATGAAAATAACATAGGGACCTTAATAAAATATTTACAACTTTAAGAAACTATCAACATACCCGTGCCTTCATCTGAAAGAGCTCATTTGTCCTCTCTAGATTAGAGTGCATAGAAACGACCATACTTTGGAGCATTAGGATCCGAGCCATTAAGAGAAGCTTGTTTGGACTCTCTTTCTTTGGCCGTAAGTGTAGGGAAATTTTTTCTCTTGATGATCACTGTTTCCACAATTCGTGCAAATAGGTTTAGGAAATAGAGACCCACTACCTTTCTCTTGGTTAACCCTAGGAGTGCTTGAAGAATCTTTGTTAGAAGCTCTCTTTTTGAACCTTGGTTGACTTTGCTCATCGAACCTAGCTCTCTTCATCTACCTATTCTTTTTTTTAGTTTTAGACTCCTCAATTTGTTGAGCAAACACCATAAGCCTAGATATATTCATGTCATCACGGAGCATTGTCATATGACACTCTTCCTCAACTAGATCGGACACACCCGTCACAAATCTACTCATCTTATCCCTCGGATTAGACACCAAAGATGGAGCATACTTAGACAATAGCGTAAATTTCAAGGAATACTCTTCCACACTCATGCTACCTTGCCTATGGTTGATAAATTCTTCCACCTTAACTTCCCTCTTCTCACGGGGAAAGAACCTATCAAGGAATGCTTTCTTAAACACTTCACAATCTATGGGACTCGCTTCTGCCGACCTATTTCTCTTCCATTGAATAAACTAAACTTGGGCAACATCCTTTAATTGGTATGCGGCTAGCTTCACTTTTTCTACTGAAGTCACCCCCATAACATCAACTACCTTATACACCTTATCCACAAACTCTTGGGGATCCTACCCTACCTTGGAACCAAGAAACACCGAAGGACTCATCCTTACAAAGTCCCTCAACCTAGAAGCCATAGTGCTCACATAAGCGTTCATATGAGTCTCAACACCCCTATTGGCTTGGGCCGTCATAGCTTGGGCTTGATTTTTCACGACTTTAACTTGAACCGTCATGGCTTGAATCATCATTTGGATAGTGGTTCTAAACTCTTCTAGGGTCACATTTTCAACCAGAGCTTGATTGCCTTGAGGACCTTGGGGAGAAACTCCCTTATTCACATTCTCCTTTTCCATCCTTCTTGTGTTCGCCCTTCTTGTATTCATATCCTATAGACATAAGAAAAGTGTTAGGAAAAGGACTTTGAAAGAGCTAAACTCTATGGCAAGACTTAAAGAGTAATGAAAGAAGTGTAGTTTCATAATATCTTATAGCCTCTCATTCATAAATGTGGCGTGCTTCACACTCATGAAAAAAATTCTACCAGACGTGGCTTGTGAGACATCAATCCTAAAAACCATCCCAATATCTTATGCTCTGATACCATGTTTGTCATGACCCGAGCCTACATCCCGGATGTGACACTACATACAAGACTCTGAAGAGCCTCATACAAGCCGCATAACATTCATAACATAAGACATAAGAAAATGGTACGGAATTTAAAACTTTTAATCCATACAATCGAAAACTTTATTTAAAACAAAACAGTGAAAGTTTAACTTGTCTCACATGGCCATCTAATACAACTAGAAACAAAGATAGGGTCACAGCCCTTCAACATAGTATGAAACGTAAAAAGACATAAGAGAAACTACTAAAGACTCTTATATGTCCTCGAATCTTGAAAACTCACCAAAAGCTTAGAGAATAGTCAATCTAAGCTTTACTCCGAAGAAATCAACTTAATATCTAGAACCTACACTTTGTAGAAAAATAGAAGAAATATGGGTTAGCACACAAAAAAATGTACCAAGTATGATAGCCATGCAAAAATCATGCTTAAAAAGGACATTTTGGTTAAAAACCATGCTATATGCCAATTTTGAGAAACATCATGAACTTTAGTATAAGAGGCATAAGATACAAGAATATTCAACATATAAGCCATTACAACACATTAGATCCATCATCTTAAGTAACCTAAGCTATACTTGTGCAATGTAAGAATCGCATCCCAAACTACCATTCATACTAAGTACAACTTTGAGTCCACCAATAGATGAACTTACCATTCTTCATTCTCATCTTTGGTCAATATTCATAGATAAGGAATAATCACATTTAATAAGTCGTGACAAGGAAAGTTACTCATAATAACATTTCTAAGTTAAGCATTCATCATTTCATTAAGCCTTCAAGTCAACATTCTCATTAGCTTCATTATGAGCACATTCATTTCATTAGACATTAAGACATTAGAGAACACACCATAGCCCTCCCAAAGCGTTCTCGTGCAATACATGAATGGCATCCCATACTACCACCCACACTTCATAGAACCTATTGAGTAATCATAGCACGTATCTCACATGATGGGAATAGGCCCTAACCGACATAGACCATGTGAGCTTAACATGGAATCCGGTGTCTCCCACACCGTAAGGGTTGGTCTACTTGCCTAAGCTAGAACCGGTAATTTAGCTTAGGTGGATCCACTAGCTAATAACCTATGTGGGCATATAGTTATGGGATAAGAAAGATGTTCATTGAAACCCGACCTAACGTGGGGAGAGCTTCCATCGTACTATATCCTCCCGGTGCTAAGCTTACATTCCCATAGAGTAGTTCATTCTCATTAACATTATTATACTTGAGAGGAATGCCATCGGCCTATCGACCCAAGGTACATTATTACACACATGAAAGAAATGTCGTTGGCCTATCGATTCATGGTACATTATTAGGATGCCTTATTGAATCCTCATGAAAGGAATGTCATTGGCCTATCGATTCAAGATTCATCATTACATTATCTCATTAACTTATTATGAAAGGAATGCCATTGGTCTATCGATTCAAGACAAAACCTTAGAATACTTTATTAGCCATTTATGAAAGGAATGTCATTGGCCTATATATTCATGTTCATTAAGTCATGATACATTAATTACATAAGAAGAGGATGTCCTAAACCTACCAATTCAAGGTACATCAATCAAGATCACTTTTAAATACACAAGAAGAGGTTGCCCAAAGCCTACCAATTCAGGATGTATCATTACATTAAAGAAACCCTTCACAATATATCATCATCATTCACAAGTGTACAATTGAGAATAACCTTTCAGTAATAACACAATTGCATTGTTGTTATGATCATATTGCTTTCATTGAAATCACCAAGCATATACATAGCAGCATGATTATACATCAATCTTTCATAATATGCCCTCCAAGGCTATGAATTAATCTTAACCCAAACATCTAGAATACTACAATCTAGGCATGAATAATGACATAATTCCAGTAACTAAACCATTACAAGATCAATTGCATAACATTCATCTTACTACAATTCACCTACATCACATAATCATAAATTAGGGTTAGGGGGAATCATGGATTCATGGGGGACTTTATCTTAAATTCACCATAAAATAGAAATTCAATATCAATATATGATAATTAAAACATTGAAAACGTTTTGAGAAAGAATCCATGACCTAGAATGAAAACCCTTAGTTTTGGAGAATTTCCAACTTCAAAATTGAAGGTTAGAGGACATCATGGATGGAAAGTAAACCATGAATCAAAACTACCATACCTTGAGTGAAGAGTCTCCACCAAATTGAAGAGAAAAGATAAACTCTTGAGCTCCAAACCTTGACTTCTTCTTCTCCAATGGAGGTTTCTAGATATAATTATTTGGAGAGGAGGTGGTTTCTATTTTATGTTTTGGGGGAGTTGAAAAGGGGTAGTTAATAGTTTTAAAATCCTTAAATAAATCTATATAATCAAAATAAACTGACCCCTAACTTAACTAACCACCTTAGGAATTTACCACTTAGTCCCTGACTTGGCAGAACCTAGGTATACTTTCAGGTGTGACTCACACCACTTGACCCACGGACAGTGAGTGGAATCACACCCCGTCCTATAGGTCGGTGGGTGGGGTCGGCAACTCTCCATCTAGGGGTCTTGACCTACGGTTTGGTTTCATGGGGCATGGATGGACCTACGCCCAGTAGGTCCCATTCGTAGGTCATGAAAGATTGGTAGTTTTGGTTCTTTGGGGCAGCCTTGGGGTTAGACTTTAGGGTCCTCCTCAAGGACCCTTGGTTCGTCCTTGGGGAGTCGTACCTTCACTTTTAACCCCTAAACCCCTCAATCTAAGATCGAGAAGTCATGTTATGACATAAAACCCCATATCAAACTCAACAACTCACACGTAAGGCTCTAGTTTCACCTACTAGTTTTCCAAGATGTTACATAAGGGGAATTCTAAAGCATAAATATAAGATTGAACTGATAGAACAGAAACTTACTTACCTCTTCTCAACTCACTTAACTCAAAGAAAATAGTTCAACTCAACTCAGTAAAAATAGGGCTCAACTCAATATGAAGATAATCAACTCAGTGAAACCTAGTTCAACTCAACTCAGAGAAATAAGGGTCAACTCAACAATAAGATACTCATCTTTGAATACTCAACTCTAAGTAAAGCAAAAATAAAAGATACATTATATGGAAAGATGTTAAAATATTAGATACCAACTCAATGTATCAAAGATTACAGTAATAACTCAATTTGTATATAAAAAATACAATATAACTCTGTGAGAGATTCTCTAACCGACAAACATCACTATAAGCTATGTGATGATACAACGTCTAGGTCACGCTGCCAGAACTATCCTATACTTTGCCTGGGTGTAGAACCTACTAATGCTAAAAAACATTAAGGAATCATATAAAAAGTTTGGCTCTTTCTACCCACATTGGCTACATGGTTTATGAGTGTTGTGAGTTGTCTTAACACTCCTCCATATCGGTGCTCAATACTACTCCCAAAATATAACTAGCTCATAACATTAAAAATAGAATGTTTTAAGATTATTACTCAAAAATCATTCTCTTAAAAGAGATGGTATTAAAACTACTCAAAACTCATTTGGAAATCTCAGTTTCCTCTCATCTTAAATGTAAAATCATTTACTCGTGGAATAATTAGTTCCCATATATCATTTTAAAGAAAATGAACTCAGCTCTACTTATCATCAACTGAGTGCTCATGTCTTTAAAACAATTTGTAAAAAGACTTTATTAAATAGGGTTCATGCCAAATTATGGACGTGAAAGACTCAATTCAAGGTTTCCAAAAGCTATGCATAGAACTCAATACTTGGAGTCCAAAACCTCCGGAACTCAAGGAGTCAATGATACTACTGATCTCAAGAATGCTCGACTCGGAGGGGTCCATGCGGAATTATGGGTATGAACTACTCAACTCAAGGATTTTCATGGGTAACATGTAGTATTCCCATGATTAGAACTACAATCTCAAACAAATTAGGAACTCAATACTCAAAATTTAGAACTTGAAGATAATACTCCTGTAAAAGATACTCAATGCATAGAATTCATGAGGAATTTATGGACATGAACGACTTGACTCAAGGATCTAAATGATAATGTAGACTCGTGACTACATTATCCTCATTTTCATACTCACTTACTCAAGTCTTCAAACAATTTAAGATTTATTATAGAAGACTCCTCGAAAAAACTCAAAAGACTTTCTCAAACTTTACTCAAATTGGTAGTTGATCTCGACGGATTCACAATTTAACTTAAAGACTTTCTTGAACTCTAATCTTGACTCTTCCTTGAATTTGAATTATGAATTCAAGGATCATGACTTGATATATATAATTTCTTGATGATTGTATGTAGGTTGGATAATAAAAATCACTAAGAGAGCGAAGACATGTTTTGAAAGATCAAATACGAATTAAAGAATGGAGGTGGAAAGGAATTGACGTCCCTGGCGCAGCAGTGGCGCACCGCGCCATCCCTCATTTGACTGAGGCTGGTCTGGGGTGCACTGCAAGCGCAGGGTGCCAGCCCCACAGAAGCTACAGGGGCGCACCGCCCCAGCTACATTCCAGATTAACTTTTCTTCAAAATATAAGCCATCCCTACTTTGTCTAAACTCGAATGTTTTCCTCCAAACTCTTTTAGATCCTTAAACCCAACCTAATTACAGCGAATTCTACACTAAAAATACACCAAGAACAACACTCATACACAACTTTCATCTCAAGAACTCAACATGAACTGCATTATAAAAAATGAAGCAGAAAACTTCAAGAACTAAATAAGATTATCAATATACTCAATCTCATGGATGAAATTCTTAAAAGAAACTCATGATTGGTGTGTGGGCGAACAAACACAACACTATGGAAGCTTACATACCTCTTAGGATAAAATCTTTGGCGAAATCCCTTGAAGAATCGCAAGAATCTTGACCAATGCCTTGAACCATCCATGTGTTTTCCTTTTTTTCTCTTCTTTATCTCTTTTTGAACTCCTCTAAAAGCCCTAAGTGTAATTTAGGAATAACTAAAACTGATTCCATCCAGTTTAGACTCCTAAAACCTTACTAAAAATGTTTAAATCTGATTGGGTAAGGAAATGACCAAAATACTCCTCATATTTTTTGGTAACTTTTCTTAATTGGACATCTCGACTTCAAATGGGCAAACTCCCTCATACGAGCTTGAAAATTATCAAACTCAGTGGTGTTGGAAAGAGGACTCAAAGATCTTTCATTTGATATCTTATGGGTCTCCAAACTCATCATGTGCCAAAAGTTATGGTCGTTTTGAAGTTGACCCAAAACTTAAAAAAATTTAGGAATGACTTGAATGAACTCTCCTCTAAAATCCTAAACCTATATGGATTTACAAAAACTGACCCAAATCATATTTTCCCTTAAAATGTTACTAAAATTTATTTTAAGTTGATTGAGAAAGGAAAAGACCAAAATACCCTTCATATTCTCGGGTAACTTTCCTTATTTGGATAGCCCGACTTCAAACAGTCATATCTCCCACATACGAGCTCAAAAATTAGCAAACTCAGAGGCCTTGGAAAGAATATTCCAAGACCTTTCATTTCATATATTATGGCTCTCGTACTCATCATGTACGGAATGTTATGATCGTTTGAAGTTGACCTATAACTTAAAAGAACTAAGGAATGACTTGAATGAATTCTCTTTAATTCTTTTCTGAACTCAAGATGTTATATCTACTGACCTGACCTTAACCGATAAGAAATTTTAAATTCATTTTTAAAATACTACTTACAACAAAGGGTTCGAGTCTTAAGGACAAGCTTGAAATCTGGCATACATCCCTACACTGAACACTATGTCAGGTCTACTTACTGTTAGATACAACAGTGATCCGATATTTCCCCTGTACATAGTCTGATTTACCAAGCCACCAGAATCACCATCTCCCAATTTTGAGTTGGTGCCCATGGGGGTGTCAATTGGCTTTGAATCAGTCATGTGAAATTTTTTCAGTAATTCATTGATATATTTTCTTGATAAATTGAGGTCCTATTTGGAGTTTGCTTGATCTTCAATCCCCAAGAAAAAGGTCTGCTCTCCCATCATGCTCATCTCGAATTCATTTCCCATCAGATTAGCAAATGTTTCACATAAAACCTCGGATATGGCTCCAAAGATGATGTCATCCACATACACTTGAATGATAAACAACTCTCTTCCTCTAGTCTTCAGGAACAAAGTATTGTCAATATTCCCCCTCTTGGAATCACTTTTTAGCAAAAAGCTAGATATCATTTCATTCCAAGCCCTAGGAGACTATTTTAGTCGATTAAGAGCCTTGTCTAGTTTTAACACATGATTTGGGAGATCGATATCTTCAAACCTAGGAGGTTGTTTTACGTATACTTCTTCCTTCAAGTCACCATTTAGGAAGGCACTTTTGACATCCATCTGCAACAACTTGAACTCCATATAGGCTGCAAAAGCAATGAGAATTATGATGGCCTCTATTCTGGCAACCGGAGCAAATGTTTCATCATAGTCAATGCCTTCTTCTTGATTATAGCCTTGAACCACCAACCTCGATTTGTTCCTTGTGATAATGACAATTTCATCAAGTTTATTTTTGAACACCCACCTAGTCCCAATAATAGTTCTTTCAGCAGGTCTAGGGATCAGGTGCCATACTTTGCTCCGTTCAAATTGATGGAGTTCCTTTTGTATAGAATTTACCCAGTCAGCATCTATCAAGGCCTCCTTGATATTCTTTGGCTCAATGCTAGATATGAAGGCTGAAAAAGCAACCAAATTTCTTACTTTGGATCTAGTCTGCATCCTAGAATTCAAAGAAGAAATAAGATTGTCAAAAGGATTAAATGACTGGTGTTTCCACCTGGACTGAGCATTAAGAGGTTGAAACTGATCTGTTTGTTCTTCTTTGACTTCCTCATGAACATTCTCTTTAGGTTGGGAAGATTTATTTGGATTTGCATTCACAGAGGTACCATGTCCTTCTCCAAGCTCAACATCTTCTTTCACTTCTTTTGTTGACTCCTGATCAACATCTCATGGATCTTAATCACTTTCAGTCAGAGATTCATTCACTTCATCTCTCTGAATCTAAAGGAACTCTTCCAGTTCATTCTCGTCTATGTGATTTAAATCTGACAAGGCACCATCTTCATCAAAGATCACATGTTTGTTGTGGGAGCAGAGAAGTCATTATGAAATCCATTTTCAGCACAGAAGTTGTCAAACTTTGCATTTTCAAATTCAGTTCCATGATCAAACCTGATCCCTGCAATCTTGTAGTCTAGCTTTTCTTGATTCATCTTGATGAAGGTCATCAGTACATCAAATGTGTCATCCTTGGACCTTAAGAACATTGTCCAAGTGAACCTTGAAAAATTATCAACAATCACCACAATGTACTTATTTCAAACCCTGCTCTGAATCCTCATAGGTCCGCATAGATCCATTTGAATAAGTTCAAGGGAACGAGAAGAACTTACTTACTTCTTTGACTTGAAGATGGATCTAGTTTGTTTGTCTTTGACACATGCATTGCACACCTTGGTGTCACTGAACTTTAACTTTGGTAACCCCCGAACCAAGTCCCTGGAAGAAAGTTTGTTCAGCAGAGAAGAGCTCACATGTCCAAGTCTTCTATGCCATAGATTGGCATTCTCACTTTGAGCACTAAGACAGGTAATATCATCTCCCTGAGCAGTATCCAGGTCAGCAATGTACATGTTTTTTTGCCTTCTCGCTGTTAGAATTACTTCTCCTGTCACCAGATTAGTAGCTATGCAATTTTTTGATAGAAACTTCACTACATTTCCCTTGTCATATATTTGAGCTACACTGAGTAGACTATATTTCAGTCCACTTACATAGTACACATTTTCAATAGAGTACTCCAGCGATTTTCCAACTCTTCCAACCCCAAAAATATATCCTTTCTTTCCATTTCCAAAAGAGACACCTCCGCCTTGAAGTGCCTTGTGTGATAGGAAGTTATATAAGTCCTCCCAGTCATTTTCTTTGAACATCCACTGTCCATGAACCAGTAATGACTACTACTTTCTCCACTCTCCTACAATAAAGATCACTTATTAGACTTGGGAACCCATTTCAATCTGAGTCCCCAGTAGCCAGATAGGGGTGTGATAAGAGAACTTTTTGTCCAATGATGCAGAAAAGTCTCATTTTAGACCCTTTTGGAATGGGAGCAGGTCCCTTGTTTTTTTTAATTTTCTGTGTAGTGTAGGTCAGAAGATTTTCCTGGACCTTTTAAAAGTTGCATAATCCTTCTTCAAATGGCCATTGCAACCATAATGAAGACACAACAGATTGTCAGAAACAGACACATATTTACTGTGAGGATTATAGGGAGGGTAGATGTTTGAACTACCTAGCCCTTTCCCACTGTGTTGACCTTGGCTTGTGATGCTAGAGAGTATCTTAGAAGTGTTTGCCCATCTCATAGATTTTCAAGCTCTTCTTTAAGTCGGACCATGTCCCTTTCCAGCTAATTGTTTCTCTCCCAAGCTAGTGCAAGTTTAGTCTCAACACTATTCAGGCTAATTTCTAGCTCTAGTTGGAGATTTCTAGCTTCTCTGTTGCCTCTGCCATATTTTTCGTTCACCATTTTCATTCTTTCTTTGAGTTCTAGAATCTCAGTTTCTAGGACTATCAGTTGTTCCTTCACAACTGACATATGTTCAACCAACCCAACCTTTTCTTCAAGAAATATATCTAGGCTATTATTCATCAAGTCCTTTTCAATTGTTAACTCAGTGATACGCTAAAATTACACCTCCCAAAAGAAGCATAAACAATTGTTATCGAGTAAAGAACCCAACTTGTAGGTTGGGATCGATCCTACGAGGAATATGGTTTAGACTTAAACTTAACTAATGATTATATCCATCCGTTTAGTCAATGTAATTCCGAAAACAAGTAATTAAACGGGGGGGATTTGTGAAACGAATTTCGGAAATTATGTAAGTATTTAGTGAGCAAGATTCAAACTTTAGTTGTTATTAAGATGAGAACGTAAATAGGGTGTACGAGTTACCCATAAGCTCATAACGTGGTAATCCTACTAATAGAAATCATTTCCTAGTGTATTACATACAAAGTGATAAGTTAGGTATCTCTAATTCCTTGGTCCGACAACTAGATAATTTCACCCTTCACCTTGTTCTGGCTACGTATATATAATTTACTAACCCTTTCCGTTACCTCATATTAGACATCACATCGATGTATGGCTTAGTTTTCACCCTCGCACCAATCGACATTAGACTATTAGACAGTATCACAGTAAATCTATGTTGATAATTCTTTTTTTATTAACTATCTCCTTGGTCCGGCAAGTAGCAACTATGGTTAAAAAGACTTCTAAACGAAAGAATTATCAATGCATGCAATAACACTATTCAATAATTACTTAGTTACTATTCATATATTGTTAATCGCTCATGGTTCCCACAACCCTAGTTGTGGATTTAGTTACCCATAGTAGCAAGAACACAATTCATATTTTTAGATGAAGAAATCATGAACTTACGTAATGAGAAGAATAAACCCAGAATTTTAACTTGAATTTCAAAGCCAAAATCTTCAAAACCAACTTAGGAAATCAAGAATTGCTAAAGTTACAAGTTAATCTCCCAAGTCAAGAACTAGAATAAAAGTAATAAAGTCTAGCCCCCAAAAATGAGGTTTACATGACCTATATATAGAAAAACAAGTCTTAACTAAAAAGGAAACGAAATAAGGAAGTAATGTTTTAGCACATAGTTTCAATCTACGACACTGACCTATGGACCATGGATTGATCTATGGTCCGTAGGTCCCCTCTATGGCTCAGGACTTAGGAAATTTTCCAATCTACAAAATCTCCACTTCTCTGACTCAATTGAAGGATCACCAGTACATATTGTGGATTGATCTACGGTCTGTGGTTCCTCCTCCGTAACTCCATACTTAGAATCTTCAAAATCGGGTATTGGAACCCCCTCTTTGAAGGATTTGATGAAATTGCAGTACGGCCCATAGATTAACCTACGGTCCGTTGTTTGCAACCACGGTTCCACACTTGGTCAAGAATTCCCTGATCTCCTTTAAGCCTTGTCTGCCCATCTACGTTAACCATCTACGGAGAGTGAATGGACCTACGGTCCATAGATCACCTCTGTAGAGCCCTTTTCTGCACATTCTTCAATTGTTTCTCTCAGTTTCCACGTCTAAACATACTTCTTGCAAACATGATAAAAATGCATTTAAACCAGTACAAAATGTCCCTAGACACACACAACTCTTAAGTGAAATGTATTAAAAATATCGTAAACTCACGGTATATCAACACCCTCAACTTAAATTCAATGTTTGTCCTCAAGCGGCGCACTAAGACTCTAAAAAATATCGTAAAATCATGGTATATCAACACCCTCATGTGACTCACCACCGATACCGATTTAAGATCACTTTCCTGCTTTATCAACTTGTAGACGTTAAAGGTCACCTCCTTCTTATTCAGTTGGAACTTCATCTGCCCTCTCTCCATATCGACTAAGGCACGCCCTGTAGTAATGAATGGTTTCCCTAAGATGATGGGGACCTCAAATTCAACCTCGCAATCAAGTATAACAAAGTCTGCCGGAAAAATGAATAGCCCCACCTTCAGAAGGACATCTTGAACCTATCCAATATGATTTTTCACAGTTCTATCAGCCATAAATAAATGCATCATAGTTGATTTTGGAGCTCCTAAACCCAACTTCTTATAAATAGACAATGACATCAAGTTAATGCTGACACCCAAATCACATAAAGCTTTCGCAAAGTGCATCCTACCGATGGTGCATGAAATAGTGAAAGCTCCAGGATCCTCTTTCTTTTGTACCAGTGACCTCGTAGAAGTGGAACTACAATGTTGCAACCTCTCATCATTCTCAAAATTGACAGGCCTCTTTTTGGTCACTAAGTCCTTCATGAACTTTGGATACCCAGGTATTTACTCCAAAACTTCTAGCAAAGAGACATTGATGGAATGTTATTTTAACATAGATATAAACCTGCGATACTTTTCTTTTTTAACCTTCTGCACTAACCTTTGTGGGAAATGAGGTGGAGGTCTAGGAATGCGAACAACCTTTTGGGCTGTCTTCGCTTCCTTCTGTGGCATTTTTAGTCTATTCGGTAACCTCAATCTCATCACCATTTTTTTACCACTTTTTCTACATCGAATGGCATGCGGGGGGGGGGGGGGGGGGGGTTAATAGTCTACTTTTCTCCATGAGTCGGGATTTTCATACAATGCCCATCATTCTTTGGATTCTAGATGGTGTTACTAGAAAGCGTGCCTGATTGGCATGTATTCACAGTACCAAACAACTGACTAAACTGTTGCTCAAGTTACTTTATTGACACCGCATGGGCATCAACTTTCTAACCAATTTCAAACAACTCTGTGAGCATCTCTTTCACATTCTGATCAGTAGTGTCAAACTTCTTCAACATCTTTTACATCATCTCCTCAACGTGTGATATACTACCCCCAGCTTCCCTATTGCCAGATTCCCTTTTCCCAAAAGGGACGTAGGGACCAATTCTTACATTCATGTTACCATAGTTGTTGTCGCGATTGTAGTTCCCATCCCGAACATATTGACCCTCTCGATTGTAGTTGACATAGTTCTAACCTTGGTTTCCTTGACCTTGGCGCCAATTATCCGTATTAAACCTTGGGCATTTGGAAGAAAACCACCTGTCTGATCATTCACTGCATAATTATCTGCTTCATAGTAACACTCCTTGCCATTTGGTGGAGCTCCAGTCAAATAATTCACAACATTTACCTTTTATGCACCTCCGCTCAAATGCTTCAACACCAACACTAGTTCGGTCCTCATCTGAGCCATCTCCTCATGAATTTCATCTACCGACTAGTTGTTTGTAGCTTGAATGACAAACATGTTCGTCCTAGTATCTGACTTTCTAGTGCTCCAAGATTTGATGTTCCGAGAGATATTCTCTAGTTTCTCCACAATATGCTCAAAAGTGCACTTACCATATGAACCCCCACTGATAGTATCAAGCACTGCCTTACTGTTGTCATCTTGACCTCGGTATAAATACTCCTTTAGCGATTTATCATCAATACGGTGATTCGAAACACCTCTTATGAAAGTAGTGAACCTGTCCTAGGAACTACTCACAAACTCTCCATGTAGTGCTACAAAATTGTTGAGTTTATCTTTGTGGTCCAGTTTCTTTGACATTGGAAAGAGTCTTCCAACGAACACCACAGTCAATTGGTCCCATGCATAGATTGAGTTATAAGGAAGCTCAGTAAACTACACAGTAGCATCGCCGGGCAATGATAGAGGGAATACTCTCAATCCAATGACATCATTTTCCAAGTCAGGTCGACCCACATAACTTTTGCAAGCACTCCTTAGCTTGGCTGCGTGAGCATGTGGATCCTTCGGTGCCAAACCCGCAAACAAACCCCTAGTTATTGGCATCTGCATCAAACTGCTAGTCATCACAAATCTATGCCCCTGAGGTAGAGGAGGTAGGACAAGAGGTCCATCAGATTCAGCATCATTAAAGTTGACCCTATAGTTATCACGCAGTCTTGGCCCTGGTGGATCTTATACCCTTAATGCATCTCTCAGTAGATTCTTCGCTTGAATCTAATTATTCTCATCACCAATCCTTGGGGCTGCAACCCAACACCATCACCTAACTCTCCTTTGATACGATTAACTGGAGCTCCTTGATTATTCATTCTTCGCAAAGTTTTGTTCCATTCTGGATCGTAGGGAGTAAGTCATTCTCCATGTCTCTGTGTACTTGGCATATACTAGAGTAGGAATCTGAGAGAGAAAAAAACAAAAGAAAAAACTAAAATTAGGAAATAATTGATTAAAGTTCAATAATATAGTTAAACTTACTCTAAAAGCCTTATTCCCCGGCAGCGGCGCCAAAATTTAATACTCTCAAATTACACCTCCCTAAAGAAGCATAAGGGATCATTATCAAGTAAAGAACCCAAGTTGTATGTTGGGGTCGATCCCACGAGGAATATTGTTTAGACCTAAACTTAACTAATAATTATATTTATTTAGTCAATGTATTTCCGAAAACAAGTAATTATAGGGGGGATTTGTGAAATAAATTCAGGAAATTATGTAAGTATTCAGTGAGCAAGGTTCAAACTTTAGTTGTTATTAACATGAGAACGTAAATAGGGTGTACGTGTTCCCCTTAAGCTCATAACACGACAATCCTAGTAATAGCAATCCTTTCCTAGTTTATTACATGCAAACTGATGAGTTAGGTATCTCTAATAACTTGGTCCGGCAATTAGATAATTTCACCCAGCACCTTGGTCCGGCTACGTGTGTATAATTTACTAACCCATACTGTTACCTTATATTAGACATCACATCGATGTATGTCTTAGTTTTCACCCTAGCACCAATCGACATTAGACTATTAGATAGTATTACACTAAATCTATGCTGATAATTATTTTCTTATTAAGTACCTCCTTGGTCCGGTAAGTAGCAACAAGGCGAGTTCTAACGCGTGCGCTGGTTAAAAAGATTTCTAAAAGAAAGAATTATCAATGCATACAATAACGCTATTCAATAATTACTTAGTTACTATTTATATGTTGTTAATCGCTCATGGTTCCCACAACCCTAGTTGTGGATTTAGTTACCCATAGTAGCAAGAACACAATTCATATTTTTAGATGAAGAAATCATGAACTTACGTAATGAGAAGAATAAACCCAGAATCTCAAGTTGAATTTCAAAGCCAAAATCTTCAAACCGAACTTAGAAAATCAAGAATTACTAAAGTTGCAAGTTAATCTTCCAAGTCAAGAACTAGAATAAAAGTAATTAAGTCTAGCCTCCAAAAATGAGGTTTACATGCCCTATATAGAGAAAAACAAGTCCTTCCTATAAAGGAAAAAAAATAACAAAATAATGTTTTAGGATGCAGTTTCAATCTACGACACTGACCTATAGACCGTGGATTGATCTACAGTCCGTAGGTCCCCTCCGTGGCTCAGGACTTAGGAAATTTTCCAATCTTCAAAATCTCCACTTCTCTGACTCAATCGACGAATCACCAGTACGGACCATGGATTGATCTATGGTTCGTGAATCCTCTTCTATAGCTCCTTACTTAGAATCTTCAAAATCAGGTACTGGAACCCCCTCTCTAAAGGATTTGACGAAACTGCAGTACGGCCCATAGATCAATCTACGGTCCGTTGTTTGCAACCATGGTTCCACACTGAGTCAAGAATTCCCTGATCTCCTTCAAGCCTTTCCTGCCCATCTCTATCAACCATCTACGGAGCGTGAATGGACCTATTGTCCATAGATCACCTCCGTAGATGCCCTTTTCTGCACACCCTTCATCTGTGTCTCTAAGTTTCCACATCTGAACATATTTCCTGCAAACATGATAAAAATGCATTAAAACCAATAAAAAATGGCTTTAGATACACACAACTCTTAAGTGAAATGTATTAAAAATACCGTAAACTCACGGTATATCTCTGTGATAGATTCAATCAAGACATCACCTAGATTTCTCAATTTCTTAACAAAACAAGTGTGCAAATCTTGTTTAATGTCAGAAAGTGTTACCTCTTCCTCAACATCTTCGTCATCGAAATTTGCCATGAGAGCAAATATGGTGTTGAACACATTTTTATCATCCTTGACTGCAACCATTGATACGTCTTCAGGGTGTTCTGACTTATCTTACTCACTAGAGGAGTCTCCCTAGACAGCAAGGGCCTTCTTTACAACATAGCCAGCAGCCGCTCTCCTTTTCTTTTTTTCACGGATCAGGTCCCTTCTCATGTCCTTATATCCTCCAGGTATTGTATTTTTAGCCTTAATCATAGGAAAATCTCTGATAAAGTGTCCAGGCTTACCACACTTGTGACACAAATCATTTGCAATTGAAGCCCTACCTGAAATTCCATCTTTTCGAAAGCCCCTATGTTTTCTCAAAATTTTTTGGAATCTCCTAGTGATGTAAGCCATGTCTTCTACTTCATCAGATGTGTTTCCTGATGCCACCTTGAGGGATAGAGATTTATCCTTCTTGACTTCCTCCTTTGGTGCCTCTTGATTTCTATTCATATCATGAGTTTGAAGACTTCCAATAAGAGCATCCATTGTGAGCACTTTCAAGTCCTTGGCTTCAGTGGTAGCATCAACCTTGCTCGACCAGGATTTTAGAAGAACTCAAAGAATCTTTCTGACCTATTTGCTTGTGTGAACAGGTTCACCCAAAGACCGTAACTCATTCGTGATAGAGGCAAATCTAGTGCTCATTTCATGAATAGTTTCTCCTTATTTTATAGTGAAGTTTTCATATTGGGTAGTTAGTAGGTCTATCTTTGATTCTTTGACTTGCTCTGTCCCCTCATGAGCTATCCGGAGACAGTCCCAAATCTCTTTTGCGAACTCACAGGCGGAGATATGATTATACTCTTCAACACCAATCCTACACACTAGCAACTTCTTGGCCTTGTAGCTTTTCTCTATCTTCTTTCTATCAGCTTCATCATATTCTTGACATATCTTTGGAACAATTCTTGTGATATCACCTTCCTTAACCTCTATTGTAGGTATAAAGGGACCATCAAGCACAATGTCCCACAGCTCACTATCTTCAGCAATTAGGAAGTCATGCATCCTCGTCTTCCACCAACTATAGAATTGGCCATTGAAATGAGGTGGTCTTGTAGATGATTGTCCTTCTTCCAAGTTAAGTGGAGAAGCCATTCTGCCTAGGAACCCCTCTTGGCATTAACCAATATAGAGAGAACCTTCTCTGACACCAATTGTTAGAATTTAGGTGTCCACTAAAAGTCAATGTACCAGGTCCCTTGACACGTTAAGAACAATAATGCAATGAACAATAGTAAGACAAGAAAAATAGCAAAAACAACACAAGCACTTAACGTGGAAACCCCCTTCCTCTGAGGGCGATGAAAACCATGACCTGTCCTCACAAGCTTTTCAAACCAAACTTCATTTCTTCCAAATAGAGCAATGATTCAGATTACAACAGCTTGTAACATGGGAATTTACCTCTAAATCCCTTCCCTCTAAAAGAAAGTATTCCCACTACAAATAGAACAACTAAGCAATATCACTATTGCCCACTAAGCTACCCGACCCAAGATAACTTAGAATTCACTAAGCAACACACGGTTTCCCACTAACCCACCTAACACTATTTTATCTCTTGTTAATGCCACAAGAATTTGAGAAGAAAATTCATATTGAATTAGAAAGTTATCCTTGTTTGAATTGGTTATCCACATTTTCTATGCATGATAAGTAATAAAATCCAATGCCTTCACCTCTTTAGAATGATAAGTGTCAGGAAAATGATGAGTAAAATAAGTATTTGATAATTAATGTTTCGCCCGATAAGGCCAAAGTTCAATTGCGTATCTCAAAAGTTATTTTTCAACATGGCCAATGATTGGATCAATTTGATAAATTGTTCTTTCAAAATAGAACATTAAAGACTGATCATGAAATGAATAAAAAGTAACCTTCTTTGAATAGAATTTTTTTATTTCTTCTAATTATTTTCTTATTGTTATTTTTTTTCCTTTTTGTTTAATAATGTTTTTTAATATTCAAATATTAGAAGTAGATTAATTTGAAATTCAATAAGATCTTCTATGTTTATAAATTTTATTAATACCTAATATTGAAATTTTAGAAAAGATTAGTTTGTACGTTGTATATTTAATTTTTAATGTTGCGCAAAGAGCAGATAAGTTTACTAGTTAGACATAAAACTTAATCTCGTTTATAATAATCCATGCGATAACATGTACATATCAATGTTCTATTACACTTAATTCCCGTATGACTATATTTTTGAAGAACAAAAAGTATAGGCAAAAATTAAATATCTGTAATATAGGGGACTATTTGTGCAGACATTTAAAAAAATTATATTTAGAAAATCCAATTCAAAAATTTAGTCAAACTGTAACTTAAACACTAAACTCAAATGATAAAATCCTACAATTCACAAAACATTCTTCCTCTCAATAGAGTTCTTTAGCTGAACAATAGCGAAAATAGATTTTTTCTCCTATGGTTTACCAATAGTCTTCGCTGATGTTAACACTACTCAAATTTCGTTGAATCATGGAGAAAACTTTGGTATCTATGTCTTTATTGTTTCTTATAATTTGAAAAAGATTTATCTTATATACATAATTTATATAATTTTTAAAAACTTTATTTTTGTAGTTAGTGATTATTGAGTTTTCTTGATGGCGTTCAAGTGTAGTTGGTACAAAGTTCATCCATGTGAACGTTGGTGAGGTAAAATATATTTTTCTTATTAATTGTTAGCTTAAAGTATGTATTTTCCATAGAATGATTTACAAATCTTAGATTAACATATATGGTATTTTTTTGTTTAGCAATAAGCTTGTGTTTTGAATTTCATATGAGAGAAAAAGGAAGAAATTAATTTACTTCTACATTTATTTTTTTGTTGGCTTCCTTGTTATGTATTTTGGGTTGATACATCAATAATTAATTGATGGAAAATTATTCAAGGATGAAATAAAAGACCCACCCTAAAAATATTAATTGACACTCTAATGACAAAATAAACTTATGCTTTTGGTAAGTTACTTTTTTGAAATTCTTGAGATAAGGCATTGTTATCAATTCATATGACACATCAGAGTTATATTTGGGTGTTTCATTAAATAATCACTATTTTTTTCCTTTGATTTGCATAGGCTCGATCCTGGCCATTTTATCATAATGTCTCCTTCTAGTGCATTTAATTCTTGGTTTAACTTGGCCTTGAAACTTGTGGTATTTTTCATCTCAAACATTTTGAAGAACTACTTGGAGGATTTGAAGTTAAGGAGGAAGGTGAATAACTTGTTTAGATTGATGAATAAAAATCAATTAATAATGAGAGAATTATTGTAACACTCGAACTTCATAAGAACTAACTAGAGGTTTGTAAAAGTTAACCTTCAGTTTGTAGTTTTGGGTCAACACCAAACGACCATATCTTTTACCAAAAACATTAGAGGGCCCATGAACTATAAAATTAAAGGTCTATGAGTCCTCTTTCCAACCACCAAGTTTCCTAAATTCCAACCTCGGAGTAAGAAATTATGCCCATTTGAGTGAAGCCTCTCTAGTTAAGGCTTTACACCCGTTTGAGAAATAGGCATTTTGGTCTTTTCCTTACCCCACACAACCTGATCACGTTTTCCTCACCCAAGTTAAGGCTCTAATCAGATGCTAAGTTATTTTTTAACATTCCTAAGCACTAAGAATTTTAGGGTGAAGTTTCAAGAAAAGGAAATGAGTGTTTTCAAGCGTTAATTCAAGAGTTGAGGAATTTCACCACCAACAATCGTTCTTTCCAGGTATGTAAGCTTCTCACAGTGATTGGACTTGTTTTTCCTCACGCCATACATTTAATTCTTCCATGAATTCGTTCTTGAAAATCGCTTGTATTGAGATTCTTGAGAAGTTCTTCAGTTTTAGCTTCCTTCCTTAACAACAAAGGTTTTGAGTTCTTGAGGTGAGGGTCTTACAAGTAAGTGATGTTTCTTGATATATTTTGTGTTGGATCTCATTGAAATTGTGTTGGGTTTGTGAATAAAAGAGAGTTGGGAAGAAATCATTCGGTATTATATGAGTTAGGACCTGAAAATTAAGCAAAATAATTTGATGAATTTCTGGGAAAAGGGGTGGGCCACCGCGCCAACCATTGCGCCCAAACTAGTACTCAGTAGTTTGGGGCCTAGTGTACCGTTCCATCAGTGTGCCCCTAACTCTGGCCACTAGTTTAGGGGTTGGCGCCACGTGCCACTCAGTTCTCTAGGGTTGCCAGGTCCCTTACTCTTCCGTCCTTCTTTTTGTGTGTGTTCCCTCGAATCATACCAGCATTCTCTTCTTGATATTCACTCTTAAATTCTTCATTAATCCTTGATAGATCATACATATCCTAATCACATCTCTTAATTTGCACTTCAAATTAAAGTAAGGTTAAGAGGAAAGTTCAATAGATCTTTGTGAGTCATTTTGAGAACTCTTTCGCCATTGATTGTAGTTCTGAGTTAAATCTTAAGTAAATGGGTATCAGAATGAGAAGAGTTGTCTTTCATTTTTCAAAATGATTATAAGGAAACTATATATTCCCAAGTGTAACACTTTTACATTTAAAAAAGAGGAACATTGATTTCTTAATCAGTTTATAAAGAGTTTTGAGTATTACCTCTTTTAAGAGGAACTTTTGAGTTATAAACTCAAGTTGATCACCAATATGGGGATCAGTTCAGACAACTCACATTCCTCATAAACCATCTAGCCAACATGGGTAAAGAGTCATACTTTTTAGACGATGCCTTATTGCTTTTAAGCATAGCTTAATGGATCCACTTAGTTTAGGTTTTCTATAGCCCGATAAGGTATATGATAATTCTGGCATTGTGGGTAAGACGTTGTATCATCACATAGCTCATAGTTATGGTTGTCGATTAGAGAATCTTCCAAATATGAGCGAAGAATATGTTATGGTATCTTTATACATCATTGCCTTTTATCTCCTGTTTTATAATGTTTTAAATATTGAATCTATCATTGTTGCTTTTTATTGAGTTGAGTTGAGCTGACTATTTCTTCTAGCCTTGTAAGTTCAGTTAACAATTACTTTTAGGTTTCACCGTACATGCTCGTACATTCAATGTACTGACGACATTCAACCTACATCTTTTTATGATACATATATAGGTGTTCAGGGTCATCTACAGTCTCTCATTTAATACCATTTGCATTCAAGTTAGGCTTTGTGAGCCTCCTTGATTTTTGGAGGGTTCCACATTTATATTTCAGCTTTGTTAATATGTTATGAGTCTTGTCCTAACATCTATCGTAGTATTTAGAGTCTTCATAGACAATAGTAGCTGAGGAGTCTTTCACTTTATCCCTTGTGATATTTTGAGACTATGAGTTTTTTTCTTATGTTTATTTAAGTACTTTCAGACATTCATTGAGTTAAGTTGTTTTGAGATATTATGAGTTAAAGTTTGGTAATTGGAGTCCCCGTTTTACTTGAGTAAGTCTTTTGCTAAGTAGTTAGAAAGGCCTAGGATTTGCTTGGGGACAAGTGATTGTTTTCGAGTGTCGGCCATTTCTAGGGTGTGGGCTTGGGGCATGACAAACTTGGTATCAGAGCATAGAGTTCAAGACTCCTAGGAGTCTGTGAAGTCGTGTCTGTAGAGTCCTTGTTATCAGTGTGAAATGCACCACATCTATAATTAGGAGGCTACAACATTTAGGAAACATTTCACTTCCTCTTTCATGAGGTAGAGTTCAACTCTATAAACATTTCCTTCTAATTCATGCTTGCACTTATATTTTCAGATCTTGCCTCTATAAAGAGCTATTTAAGGAAGTTCTGCTAGGAGGAATGTGAATCCTCAAGATCTGGAGGTTCCCAATGCACCAGAGGTGTCCTCAATAAGATGTCACCAATGCAGAGTTGAAAAATGCTATTCAGATGTTGACTCAGGTTGTGGCCAATCAATCTAGTCATCAAAGAGGAGTTTGTCAAGATGTGGCTGATACATCTAGGATATGTGAGTTTTTGAGAATGAATCCCTCAGAGTTCACAGGGTCAAACATCACTGAGGATCTGAAGAACTTTATGGAAGAACTGCAGAAGGTGTTTGTGTGTTACCGATGATAAGCGTGCGGAGTTATCCTCATACCAGCTCAAGGATGTTTCTTGGATTAGGTATGACCAATAAAAGAAGAGTAGGGCTAAAGGGGCATCACATATGAGTTGGGTTGTTTTGAAAGTGCCTTCTTAGGGCACTTCTTTCCCTGCGAACTAAGGGAAGCGAAGGTAAGGGAATTTTTTAATCTGAAATAGGAATCCATGAGTGTGCATGAATATAACCTCAAGTTCACTCAGTTGTCTCGTTATGCTCCAGAGATGGTGGCTAATATGAGAAGTAGGATGAGCTTATTTGTGTCTGGACTATCCCGCTTGTCAAGTAAGGAAGGTAAGGCAGCTATGTTTATAGGAGACATGGACATAGCCAAGCTTATGATCCACGTGCAACAAGTTGAGGAAGATAATATGAAAGATAGGGAAGAGTTTCGCAGTAAGAGGGAAAAGATATCAAATCACGAGTCTGGCCAGAAGAAGATCGGAAATATGAAACGGTCTTCTTTTGAGAAAAGGTCACCTAGACCTTCTCCATTGTTAGCTAGTGCGCCTTCACTAAAGAACAAAGGTGATTTCAGGAACCAGTACTCCTACAACATTATAGTTCGACATACTCTATCTTAGGGTAGTGGAGCACAAGGGGATAATAGGACCCCACATGTGCTAAGTATGGTAGGAACCACCCAAGAGCGTGTCATGATGGCTCTAACTGCTACTTCAACTGTGGTCAGACTGGTAACTTCATGAAAGAGTGTCCTAAGAACAGACATGTTAATTAATATGGGGACAACATAGCTCAATCTTTTTCAACAACTCCGGTAGACAGAGCTGCTCCGAGAATAGCTAGTTCAGGGACATGCAAAGGAGCATACCATCTGTTTGTTATAACCAGTCGCTAACAACAAGAGGATTCACCCAACGTTATCACTAGTATGATCAAAGTCTTTACTTTATATGTTTATGCATTACTTGATCCAGGTGCGAGTCTATCTTTTGTGACTCCTTATGTAGCTATGACGTTCGATATTCTTCATGAACGACTTTTTGAGCCCTTCAATGTTTCCACGCATGTTGGTGAGTCAATTATAGTAGAGAGAATTTATCGTGATTATAACATCTCTATCAATCACAAGGACACCATGGCCGAATTAGTCGAGCTAGACATGGTGGACTTTGATGTTATTCTAAGTATGGACTGGCTTCATGCCTTTAACGCCTCAGTTGATTGTAGAACTCGAGTAGTTAAGTTTTAGTTTCCTAATGAGTATGTCTTAGAGTGAAGGAGTAGTTCAGTAGTGCCTAAAGGTCGTTTCATTTCATGCCTTAAGGTAGAAAGTTAGTCTCTAAGGGGTGAATCTATCACTTAGTCCGAGTTAATAACTCAAGTATTGAGACAACTCTTATTCAGTCAGTTCCAGTTGTGAGTGAGTTTCCATAGGTATTTCTAGATGATCTTCCCAAAGTCCCTCCTGAGAGAGAAATGGACTTAAACATACACATTCTTCCTCATAATCGACCTATGTCTATTCCACCCCATAAAATGGCTCCAGCTTAGTTAAAAGAGTTAAAAAGAACAATTGAAAGACCTTCTTGATAAGGGTTTCATTAGCCCTAATGTCTCACCTTGGGGCGCTTCAGTCTTATTTATTAGAAAGAATGATGCTTCTCTTAGAATGTGTATCAACTACCACTAGTTGAAAGAGGTCACTATAAAGAATAAGTATCCCCTTTCAAAAATTGATGATCTTTTTTCTCAACTTCAGGGTGCCATTAACTTCTCTAAGATAGACCTCAAATCTAGCTAATATTAGTTGAAAGTAAGAGAAAGTGACATCCCAAAAATAACATTAAGGACCCCTTGTAGTCATTATAAGTTCTTGTTATGTTTTTTCGCTTGACTAATGCTCCTGCAGCATTCATGGATGTTATGAACAGAGTGTTTCAGCCATATCTTAATATGTTTGTTATTGTATTTATTGATGACATACTAATTTATTCAAGGAGTGAGGAGGATCATGTTTGTCATCTTAGAACAGTCCTCCAAACTCTCGAGAATAGAGATTTGTATGCTCAATTTTCTAAGTGTGAGTTTTGAGTTTAGTTTGTGGCGTTCTTAGGCCACATTATATCTGGTAAAGGAATTCGACTTGATACTCAAAAGATTGAAGCAGTGCAAAACTGGATGAGACCCACATCTCCAATTGATATAAGGAGTTTCTTGGGATTGACTGGTTACTATAGAACGCTTGTCGAGGAATTTTCTTCAATTTCATTCCCGTTGACTAAGTTGACTCAGAAGACAGTTAAGTTTTAATTGTCTAAATCTTGTGAGATCGAAAAGCTTTCAAGAATTGAAAATCCAGTCAACTATGGCCCCGATATTGACCCTAAAGGAGGGAACAAAAGTCTTTGTTGTCTACTGCGATGTGTCCAGAGTTGGACTTGGTTGTGTATTGATGCAGAATTGTATGGTTATAGCATATTCCTCTAGACAACTCAAGGTTAATGAGAAGAATTACCCCAAGTCATGATCTTTAGTTGGCAGTAGTAGTATTTGCCTAGAGAATATGGCGTCACTATATCTGTGGTGTTTATGTAGATGTGCTCACCGATCACAAGATTCTCAAGTATGTTTTCAATCAGAAAGAGCTTAATCTCAAATAGAGAAGGTTATTAGAGTTGCTCAAGATTATGACATTAGTATCCTCTATCACCCAAGTAAGGCTAATGTTTTTACTAATGCTTTGAACAGATTGTCTATGGGAATTATTGCTCATGTTGAGGAAGGCAAGAAAGAATTGGGAAAAGATGTGTACTGATTTATACTCTTGGGAGTCCGCTTGTTAGATTCCAATAAAGGTTGAGTGGTGGTGATGAATGGGGCTGAATCATCACTAGTGTCTGAAGTGAAGGAGAAAAGAGACCAACACCCTTTTTTACTTGAACTAAAGGCAAATGTTCATAATGAAAAGGTGATGGCTTTTGAACATGGGGGAGATGGTGTGTTGAGGTATCAATGTATATTTTTTGTGCCAAAGGTGGATGAGCTTCAAGAGAGAATCATGGTAGAGGCTCATAGTTCTAGATATTATATACATCCCTGCTCCACAAAGATGTACCATGACTTGACAGATGTTTATTGGCGTAGTGGTATGAAGAGGTGCATTGCAGAGTTCGTTGCTAAGTGCCTGAATTACCAACAAGTCAAGGTAGAGCACCAAAGGCACAATGGTGTGACTCAGAACATAGCTCTTTCGGGATAGAAGTGGGAGATGATTAATATGAATTTCATTACTGGCTTGCTACGATCTCGTAGGCTGCATGACTCAATTTGGGAGATTGTAGACCAAATGACTAAATCATCCCATTTATTACTGATAAAGACTACAAAATAAGCAGAAGATTATGCTAGGTTTTACATTCAAAGGATAGTCCGACTTCATGGAGTTCCCGTGGCTATCATAGTAGATAGAGGTGCATAATTCACCACTTAGTTTTGGAAGTCTTTCCATAAAGGTTTAGGTTCGAAGGTAAATCTGAGTACTACTTTTCATCCTCAAAAAGATGGCCAAGATGAGTGCACAATCCAGACCTTAGAAGATATGTTGAGGGCATGTGTCATAGACTTCAAAGGTAATTGGTATGACCATTTGCCTCTCATAGAGTTCTCTTATAATAACAGTTATCACTCCAATATCCAAATGGCTCCTTATGAGTCTCTTTATGGGCAAATATATAGATCTCTTATTGGTTAGTTTGAGGTTGGTGAAGCTGAATTGATAGGGCCAAATTTTGTTCATCATGCCATGGAAAAGGTGAAGATTATTCAGGAGAGGCTAAAAACAGCGCAAAGTCATCATAAATGCTATACAGATGTTAGGAGAAGAGACTTAGAATTTGAGGTTGATGATTGGGTCTACTTGAAGGCTTCACCATGAAGGGTGTTATCATATTTGGTAAGAAGGGAAAGCTTAGTTCCCAATACATTAGTCCTTACAGGATATCCAAGAAAATTCACAATGTAGCTTATGAGTTGGAGCTACCACCAGAGTTAGCAGCAGTCCATCTGGTATGTCACATTTCTATGTTGAAGAAGTGTTTGTGAGATTCTTCACTTATTCTACATACCGAGAATATTGGTATCAACGACAGACTATCTTATAAGGAAATGCCCATTTAGATTCTTGATTGTCAAGTTCAAAAGTTGAGAACTAAGTAGGTTGCATTGGTCAAGGTCTTATGGACGAATCAATTTGTTAAGGAAGATACTTGGGAGGTTGAGGAGGATATGAAGAAGAGATACCCTCATCTCTTTCCTTCCGAATAAATTCCAAACTAAGGTAATAATTTTCTATCAAGTATTATATAAGTTGCCACATTAGTTTATGTTGATTGCTTGTTGGGTTATTGACTAGGAGTGATTAAATGCTTCCTACCCATGTTCTTTTTTTGTGATCTCATTCGAGGATGAATGTATGCAAAGGGGAGTTATTGTAACATCTTGCATTTCAAAAGAACTAACTAGAGCTCTGTACAAGTTAAACATCAGTTAGTAGTTTTGTGTTAACTTCAAAAAACCATATCTCTTAGAACAGAAAGAATTAGAAGGGACCATGAGCTATCAAAGGGAAGGTCTTTGAGTCATCTTTCCAACGCCATCAAGTTTGCTAAATTCTGAGCTTGGAGTAAGAACTTATTCCCGTTTGAGTGAAGCCTCTCTAGTTTAGGCTTTCCACCCATTTCAGAAAGGGGTATTTTGGTCTTTTCCTTACCCTACACGACTTGACCACGTTTTCCTCACCCAAGTTAAGGGTCTAATCAGATGCTAAGATATTTTTTGACATTCGTAACCACTTAGAATTTTAAGGTGATGTTTCAAGAAGAGGAAAAGAGGGGTTTCAAGCGTTCATTCAAGGGTTGAGGAATTTCGCCAAGAACTATCGTTCTTTCCAAGTATGTAAGCTTCTCATAGTGATTGTACTTGTTTGTTTTTATAGCATTCATGTTATTCTTCCATGAATTCATTCTTGAAATTGTTTGTATTGAGATTCTTGAGAAGTTCTTGAGTTTTAGCTTCCTTCTTTAACAATGAAGGTTTTGAGTTCTTGTGGTGAGGATCTTGCAAATGAGTGAAGTTTTTTGATGGATTTTGGGTGGGATTTCCTTTAAATTGTGTTGGGTTTGTTAATCAAAGAGAGTTTGGAAGAAATCATTTGATTCAAGATGAGTTAGGACCTAAAAATTCAACAAAAAAATTCATTGGATTTCTGGGCAGAGGGATGGGGCGCCGTGCCACCATAGCACCCAAATTACTGGTCAGTAGTTTGGGGCTTGGCACGCTGCACCAGCAGTGCACCCCAAGCTTTGCGGCACCCCGCGCCACTTAGTGCGCCAAGGTCGCCATGTCCCTTACTCTTACATACTTCTTTGCTTGTCTTCTCCCTTGAATCGTAACGGCATTCTCTTCTTGATATTCACTTTTAAAGTCTTCATTAATCCTTAAGAGATCACACATATGCTAATCACATCTCTTAACCACATCTCTTAATTTACATTTCAAATTAAAGTAATGTTCAGAGGAAAGTTCAAGAGGTCTGTGGGAGTCATTTTGGGAATTCTTTTGCATTGATTGTAGTTTTGAGTTAAATCTTGAGTAAATGAGTATGAGAATGAGAAGAGTTGAATTTAATGTTTCAAAATGTGTATAAGGGAACTAAGTATTCCCAAGTGTAAGACTTTTACATCTAAAAGAAAGGAAAATTGATTTTTAAATGAGTTTATGAGGAGTTTTGAATATTACCTATTTTAAGAGGATCATTTGAGTAATAACCTCAAATTGAGAAAGAATTATGTTTTACATATTTGAGCATGAGTTATATATATTTTTGGTAGTAGTATTGAGCACCGATATGTGGATGATTTCACACAACTCACATTCCTCATAAATCATGTAGCAAACATAGGTAAAGGGTCGTACTTTTTAGACGATACATTATTGATTTTAAGCATAGCTTAGTGGATCCACTTAGTTGAGGTGTTCTATACCTTGGCAAGGTATATGATAGTTCTAACAGCATGGGCGAGACACTGTATCATCACATAGCTCATAGTCATGGTTGTCGATTAGAGAATTTCCCAAATAAGAGTAAAGAATATTTTCTGATATTTTTATACATTATTGAGTTTTATTTGCTGTTTTATAATGTTTTACATATTGCATCTATCATTGTTGCTTTGTATTGAGTAGAGTTCAGGTGAGTATTTCATGTAGCCTTGTCAGTTCAGTTAACTATTGCTTTCAGTTTCTACCCTACATGCTTGTATATTCAATGTACTAACAGCATTCGACCTGCAGCTTTTTATGATGCAGATACATTTGTTCAAGTCATCAATAGGTACTCTTTTGATACCATTTGCATTCAAGTTAGCTTTGGTGAGACTTTTTGCTTTCTGGAGGATTCCACATTTATATTTTAGCTTTTTTAAGATATTGTGGGTCTTGTCCCGACATCTATCGTAGTATTTACAGGCTTTATAGATAGTAATAGTTGAGGAGTCTTTAATTGTATGCCTTGTAATGTTTTGAGACTTTGAGTTATTTTCTTATGTTTATTTAACTACTTTCTGACATTCATTGAGTTAAGTTATTTTGAGATATTATGAGTTAAAGTTTCGTAATTGAAGTCCCCATTTTACTTCTGTAAGTCTTCTGCTAAGTTGTCAGCTAGGCCAAGAGCTCGATTAGGCACAAGCAATGGTTCTCAAGTGTCGGTCTCATCCAGGATGTATGTAAAATATAATATTTATATCATACCCATGATCGAACTTCTTTTTATAATTTTTTCTTTAATTAGAGTTCTTGTCTTGTGAATTTTTCATTTGACTTAACTAAATGATATAGTCCTATTATCTATTATACATGGCATTGAATTTAGGATAATGGATTTCTCGCTACAACAAGAAATGTAAATTTCTATTCAAGTAACTAGAGAAGTATGTAGTATCACACTACAAAAGTCTGCAATGAGTGGTGAAATTGTGACACATGAGGTGTGTATACGTTTTAGCTTAAACCCACTTACCTATGCTTGATTATTTTATGACTATAGGTTTTCTCTTCATACTAGATTTAATGGCTATGTGACCTATAAATTTGTCTTTGTTGTGTTTATTTAGATATGTATATATTGACATAACAATTGCTTTTGACTTAAGAGAAAAAGACCAGTAGAGTATATCCTTTTAGTTGTACCCCCTGTAGCCTATTTGTGTCTATTACCTTTTAAAGAATCACTCATTTTTCATTTACTTCTACTTTTCAAATCAAAGTCTGATTTTTTTTTGTTAAACTTCTTTTTTATCCTCCTTCATATTGAAACCCCAGAGAGCATGGACAATTTAATTAAGAGTGGGATATGGTGCCTTACCTAACATGATAGTACTGAAGGTCTTGTACTTGGGATTTAGACCTCTAGCAAAATTAATTACTTTGACATCTTCATCTACAGGTTTCTGAATGACTGCAAGGCCATCACATATGCATTTGAATTCTTTAATATATTTTTTAATCTTTTTAGTTCCTAGCCTAACACTTTGTAGGTATTATTTAAGTTGTAACTTCTTATCTTTTGTTGCTTGAAGATAAGCTTATTTAAGGCATTCCCACATCTCCTTGGGAGTTTAGCATCACACAATTAGGTACATGCTTTCTTTTGTCAAGGTGCCTGAGATTAAAATCCTTAGTAACACATCTTTCTCCTCCCAGTCATCAATAATGTTGTTTTCTTCTACATCCTACTCAACGGCTACAACTTTCTCACTAGTCTATCCCATAAAAAATAAGTACTTTTAGTTGGTTCATTCTATCTGATGAGGTAGGTTAATATCATCACCTTAATAAACTAACACATTTGTGTCCTCCATATGAGATAATTTGTTGGCTTGAGTTTAATGGAACATGATGCAATAAGATGGTGAAGTTAGAAGGTTGACAGAGTGTTTGTAGAAAAGGCCATTGCAATTAGATATATGGTTATTTTGATTTTTGCTCTGATACCATGTAGCAATCTCACGTTAGGTTTAGAAAAATCGAGTATTGTATTAATAAATAAAACTATTGAGTGCATACTCCTTATATAGGAGAAGAGTCCTATACTAGCTACAATTAGAGTCCTACAACAATATAAAATTATAATTTACATAAGTAGTATAGGTTTACTATTACTACTATAACTACAGTACCTTAACCTAGTCGACTTTAGCCCCATACATGATATAAAAACTTAGTTGTACATAAGTTGGGATTTAGTAGTCTAGTCCTAATATGACTCTAACTCTACAATAGTAAACACATCAGCGTCCTTGGACATGTTCCTTTGACATTTTCTTTTCATCAGCTTCCTTCATCTTCAACAACAAAGACATGTTTCCATATTCTTATAGTATATCATGACTTAGCCTAGTAGATGTTGATGGATTTCAGTCCAAGTGTGTCATGCTCCGAGCCTACACCCTGGACATGACTGGCCCTCGAGAACCATTTTTGATCCCCAAGTGAACCCTTGACCTGACTAAATATTTAGTGGAAGACTTACTCAAACATAAAGAACCTTAAAATACATAACTAAATTCATCAATAGTATCAATTAAACTCAACTCCAATAAAGGTCTTGTAATACTTAATAAAGTACAAGTAATAGTTCTCATGATTTCAAAAAAGAAATTAACATACTAAAATACTCATCAACTAACTATCTATGAAGCCTCTAATACTAAGATATATGTCGGGACCTGACCCATGAAAACTCAACAATAACAGAAAAAAATGTGAAATCCACTGGAAAGCAAGGAGGCTCACCAAAGCTATTGAAAAGGTAAAGTGGTGTCAATGAAATGCACCCACGACAACTCAATAATAATAGAAAATAAATTTGAAATCCTCCAGAAAGTAAAGAGGCTCACCAAAGCTATCTAAAGCGCAAAGTGATCTCAACGAAATGTTTGTTGATGATCCTAGACACATGTATCTGCATCATAAAATATGCAGTCTAATGACATAAGTACATTTGTATGTACGAGTATGTAATATAGTCGAGGCAACATAACAGAAAGAAAGGGCTATAATAGGTATAATATAAACTCAATTAGATGTAAAGAATTATGGAATGAAACCATTTAACTTTACAAAATACTTTCTCATTCTCTGAACTTTAAAATAATAAGTGATATATAAAAATACACTTTAAATCTATGAGAAGATTCTCTAACCGGCAACCATCAGTATAAGTTATGTGATGGTACAACATCTTTTCCATATTGCTATAACTATCCTATACAACCTTAAGTTCAAAGGAGACACTTGATCTTCTCTAGTGTACCAAGCACGGTTATCTTTGTCATTTCATCGAGGAGAGTGGATACTACTTCAAATGGTTGTTGCATGATTCCTCCTCAAACAAGCTGATCATCCACCCCCATTGTTGACTGAATCTAGACTGCGATAGAAATATTGTCGCAACACATTGTTCAGGAGTCCATGAGTTGGACATTGGAGCAGTAATTTATGAAGCCTCAGCCACGTCTCAAGAATTGGTTCACCATCCATTCTCTTAAAGTTCTGAATATTATCTCTCAAAGTCACCATCTTTGAGGGAGGGAAAACCTTACATGAAATGCAACAGTGAGTGCTTCCCAAGAAGTGATTAATCCCTTAGTAACTCAGCCAACCACTTTGTTGTTTCCCCTATTAAGGATAAGAGAAACAAAAAAGCAAAGACAGACCAACTTTTGAGAAATGTTCTTGAAGGAAATGGCCCAGACACATCCACAAAGTTTCGGATGTGGTCATGAGGATCCTCAGTAGCTAAACCTCTAAATAGACCCTTCATTTGCAACAGCTACAGCATAGTGCTTGTCATATGAAATACTGCATTACCCACAATAGGAGGCAATCGAATAGCACCTGCACTTCCCAATTGATCTTCATTGACATCGTGCAAGTAACAGTGTCATCATTATGTCCAAGTTGTCTAGCATTGCTCCCGTTAACACTCATCTCGTCACCTGCTCAAGAAAAGCCAACAAAACACATAAACACAATAAGCTGATTCAACTACAACACAATTAGTTCACAACTAAACTTCACTAAAAGAAATCTAAACACCACTCTCAGGCAATGGCGCCATTTTTTATAATGCTCAACTACACTTCATTAGTTTAGGCGGTCACAATCAAGTATAAAATCAATGAAGATTTGGGGTCGATCCCACATGGAGTGGTACGATAAATAATTCAATTACTAAATGAAAAGAGTGTTCTAATCGATTATAAAAGTAGACATTTTTTAAACAATTAAAGTAACTGGCAGGGATTTGACAATTAATGTCAATTGGAGGGATTACATTGATTAATTAACAACTATTAAACACGAGGTAATAAAGTAGAGAGGGATCCTTGGGGATGTTATCAATTGAACACCAATTTCGCTATATGGGTGATTAACATTTACTAAAAGTCGTTGAATCTTAGTGGGTAGGCTAGGCTTTAGGTGCAATAGTTATTTCTCAATCAACTATCATGAATCAAGTGAGTTCTCACAAATCTCGACAAGCATAACAAATATGAACAACCCAAAACCCCAATTAATATACTCTCTCCAACTAGATAGGTAGGATTGAATATAGACTCACTTTCTCAAGCTAAGTCAACAATAACCCAATCACTACAATCATCAATTAATAATTCTAATTCTAAAACCTCTATCTCAAGAAAGCTTGGAATGCTAGACTAGAACTGCATGTGTAACTACAATTCATCAATTAAAACTCAACTACTAATTGAACCCACTTCAAATCAACATTAAATGAGTAAATACTAACACCCACAAGATAATTTAAGCATTTGATCACATGATCAGAACCCCAAGAATGGGGGGTTTAGCTATACATAGAAAGAGGCAAGAAATAGTTTCCAACTAAATTCTCCATTACCTTGGGTAACAATCTAAAACTCTTCCAAGTGCTTCAATTAACATCCAAAACAATAAAACCTTAATTATATACTCAAAAACATCAAGAACAGTGTTAGGGATAAAAAAAAAACCCAAAAAATATAGCTTCAAACTTTGTAATTCCCAAAAAACTTTTTAACTTTCTTTTAAAAATCACATTTATACTTTTACAGATTTTCAGCTTTAGGACCAATCGGTGGAATTAGTCCTGGTCGGCGATGCACCAAATATCTATTTCCAATGACTTCTTAACATGACTCTTCACTATTTACATTTTGTGACTTTAGGTGATCAGGATCTCAATCGCTAATCCAGTCGGTGATCCGCCAACTTATACATTCCATCACCGAATTGGGTTTTCCCCAGGGATGGCCTGCTATAATTTTTGGCAAGTTGAAGAGCCACTCAGCGACTCGACCCGTGGTCTTGGCGATCATCAGACTTTCTTGTCTTCAGCATTTTTTGCTTTTTTTGCTCATTTTTGCCCGGTAATGTCCTTGCCTTGCTCTTTTGCCTTCGTTGCTATAAATTATCATTTAATCATCAGTTTATAGCATAAAATAAGCATCGAAGACACTAAAATTCTAGATATAAATCCCTAAATGAGTTGAAATCCCCGACCCATCACAATTGAACAAGGTTACTATTAAGAAAAAAATGTCCTCTCCCAAGGATAGATGACGTGTATGATCATCTTCAAGGAGAAAGTTGCTTCTCTAAGATTGACCTTCGATCGAACTATCACCAATTGAGGGTGAATGAAGGTGGCATTCCACAGATGACTTTTTGAACTCGATATGGTCACTATGATTTGTTGTTAATGTTATTTGATTTGAGTAATTCTCCAGCTGCATTTATGGATTTGATGATATGGTACTTAGACAATACCTTGATATGTTTGTGATTGTATTCATTGATTATATATTGATCTATTCAAGGAGTGAAGATGAGCATACCGATCATTTGAGGATTGTGTTGCAAGTCCTCAAGGACCAACAACTCTTTGCAAATTTTAGCAAATGTGAGTTTTGGCTAAGGTCCGTGTCTTTTCTTGGTCATATTATTTGTAGTAAGGGTATTGACGTAGATCTTATGAAGACGGATGCAGTTAAGAGTTGGCCTAGAACTCTATCCCCTTCGAATATTAGTAGTTTCTTGGGTTTTGCTGGTTATTATAGAAGGTTTGTTGAAGGATTTTCTTCGGTTACCTCTCCATTGATAACATTAACCCAAAAGAAGGATAAGTTCATATAGATGGAAGAATGCGAGAAGAGTTTCCAAGAATAAGAAGATAGACTTACTTTCACTACGGTGTTGACTCTACCAGAAGCAATCAGTAGGTTTGTTATTTACTGCGATGCTTTTAGGATTGGATTAGGATATGTCCTTGTGTAAAATGGAAAATTCATTGCCTATGCTTCAAGGAAACTTAAGATTCATGAAAAGATTTATCCTACCCATGACCTAGACTTAGTGGCAGTTGTGTTTGCTCTTAAGATTTGGAGGCATTATTTGTATGGTGTTCATGTAAATGTATTTACTGACTATAAGAGTTTGCAATATGTGTTCAAACAAAAATATCTAAATCTTTACCAAAGAAAATGGCTTGAGTTACTAAAAGATTATGACATGAGTTTTCTCTATCACCCCGGCAAGGAAAATGTGGTGGCGGATATTCTTAGTTAGTTACTAATGGATAGTATTGGTCATATTGGGGATGCTAAAAAGGAGTTGGTTCGAGATGTTCATAGATTGGCCCAATTAGGTGTTTGGTTAATTGACTTTATCAAAGGTGGTGTTATGGTTTACGATGGTTTTGAATCATTTTTTGTGGTAGATTAAAGTCAAGCAAGGTCTTGATCCGACTTTAGTTGAATTAAAAGAAGCGGTGCTTAAAAAGTTCATAGAGGCTTTCTCCCAAGGGGGAGATGTTGTGCTTAGGTATCAAGGTTGTGTGTGTGTACCTAATGTTGATGAGTTGAGAGAGCAAATCTTATCGAAAGCTCATAGTTTTTTTATATTTCATTGACCATGGATCCACTAAGATGTATCGTGACGTGCGGGAGATCTATTTTTGTGGAATGTGATAAAGAAGGATATTATGGAATTTGTAGCTAAGTGTCCTAATTGTCAACAAGTGAAAGTTGAGCATCAAAAGTCGAGAGGTTTATCTCAAGATATTAGCATTCCAACTTGGAAATGGGAAGATTTGAACATCGACTTCATGTTGGTTTACCACGCACTCGGCGGCAACATTACTATATTTGTGTTATTATTGATCGAATGACGAAATCAACTCATTTCATCCCTATTAGGGTTTCTTATTTGGCAGAGGACCATGCTAAGTTGTATTTGAGGGAAATGGTTAGGTTTCATAGGGTACGTCTATCCATAATCTCTGATCGTGGTACCCAATTTACTATTAGGTTTTGGAAATTCTTCCAAAAGGGTCTTGGTACTCATGTTAAGCTTAGTATGGCCTTTCATCCATAATATGATGGGCAAGCAAAGCATACTATAAAAACTTTGAAAGATATGTTGAGAGCGTACGTAATTGACCTCAAGGGTAATTGGGATGATCACTTGTCTTTGATTCAGTTTGCATACAACAATAACTATCACTGAAGTATTAATATGGATCCATTTGAGGCTCTATATTGTAGGAGGTGTAGATCTCCTATAGTCTGGCTTAAAGTGAGTGAATTTACCTTGAAAACCCTGAATTGGTACATGAGGGTATGGAGAAAGTTTGGCTTAGTAAAGAAAGGTTGAAAATGGCTCAAAGTCAACAAAAGTCCTATGCCGATGAGAAGAAAAGATCTTGATTTTGATGTACATGATTGGGTCTACTTAAAAATTTCACACAAGAAAGATGAAATGAGATTTGGAAAGAAATGGAAGCTTAGTCCCCGCTATGTGGGCCCATATCAGATTTTGAGGTTAATTGGTAAGGTCGCATATGAAGTTGATTTGCTTAATGATTCACCATCATTGCATCTCATTGTCCATGTCTCATTGTTAATAAAATGTGTTGGAGATTCGACATATATACTTCCCTCATAAGGTTTGGGAGTTAAGGAGAATATTTCTTATCAGGAAGTTCTAGTTGATACTTTAGACCAGCAAGTCAAGGAGTTGAGAAACAAAGAAGTTGCTTTTGTAAAGGTTTTACGGAGGAATCAGTTAGTTGAGGGTGCTACTTTGGAGGTGGTTAAGTTGCACAAAATTCCATTATATATCATTCCAGGCAGAGATACTCAATTTATTTCTCCATTTTGTAGATTATTTCAGAAGGATCTTTGCGCTCAAGTGAAGCTTAGAACAACTTTTCACCCCAGACTGATGGTCAAGCCGAACGTACTATACAAACTTTGGAATATATGTTGACATATGGTATGGTTGACTTTAAAGGTAATTAGGATGATCATTTACCTTTAATAGATTTTGCTTATAATAACAGCTATCACTATAATATTTCAGATGGCTTAGTTTGAGGCTCTCTATGGTAGGAGGTGTTGATATCCTATTAGTTGATTCAAAGTTTCTGAAGTCGCTTATATAGGGCCTGAGTTTGTTCATGAGGTTATGGAGAAGATTTTACTTATTAGAGAGAGGTTGAAAATGGCTCAAAGTCGACCAAAATATTTTGTGGATGTAAGAAGAAGAGAGCTTGAATTCACCATTTATGATTGGGTTTACTTGAAAATCTAACCTATGAAGGGTGTGATGAGGTTTGGAAAGAAAGTTAAGCTTATTCTATGTTATGTAGGCCCGTATAAAATTTTTGAGGTATTTCGGTAATGTGGCCTATGAGTTAGATTTGCCTTCAAATTTGGCATTAATGCATCTGATGTTTGTTGAAAAAGTGTATTTTTTATCTTACTTCAGTGGCTCCATTGGAGAATGTTGGTGTGAAAGAAATTATCTCCTATGAAGAGGTTCCAGTTGAGATTTTGTATCATCAAGTACTGAAGTTGAGAAATAAAGAAGTTTCTTCCATGAAAGGCCTTTGGAGGAATCAGTTAGTTGAATGTGCTACTTGGGAGGCCAAAGCCGATATGATGTCTAAGTACCACCATCTCTTTCCCTCCACTTCAATTTCATCTTGAGGTATTAGTTCCTCCTATGTGCTCTTTTGGATTCATGTGTTTCAGTTATTCTCATGTTTTCATATGCACGAATCTTCATGTAATCACTTTTAAAGTTCATGTTTTATCTTGAGGTCGATTACTCCTTGGTTTTATGCATTTTTATATGTTTTGCATTCATGTTGGGTTATTAGCTCTCTTCCCTATTCTACTCATTCTTGGTTGAGTCCCATTCGAGAATGAATGTTCCCAAGGAGGAGATATAGTAACACCTCGTAAGTGGAAATGTTAATTTGGAAGATGAAAAGTTACAAAAGTTTTTGGTGTGTTGGTTCCATGAGTGAAACGACCCCAAAAATGCCCGAAAATGTGCTTCGAAAACACCTAAAATTGTAATTTCCATATATCTCAAAATCCGTGCATCATTTCGAAAATTCGACTTCATATTCTTATTCAGGGGGTCAAATTGAGTGGGAAATGGGTCTAACCCGAATTTTAGAGCAACCGTATCAAAATTCGAAAATCGCAAAAATGCGATTTTGTGGGTCAACTTTAAAGGGGCATATCTCTCAGCACACAAGGAACTGGAAGGAGCTCAAACTATCAAAATTGAAGCTCTATGAGTTATATTTCCAACGCAATTTGTTTCACCTCATTCCGAGTTAGGATGAAAGAGTTATGACCGTTTTCGTAAAACCTGTCCGACAGAAAATGCAAATTCCAGTAGCCGAAAATACTGTTCACCCGCCTCATTTTTTTTTCTAAGTGTTGGGACGTTTTTTTTATAAAAAGGGGACATATCCATACTTAGTCATTTAACTTCAAAACATCCAAGAACACTCTCTAAGCCCTCTCCAAAAATTCCACCAGGATCATCCACCAAATTCAAGAATCCCAAGCTTTAATTCCGGATTCAAGATTCAATCTCAAGCAATTCTCCATTCCAATCTTCATCAAGAATTCTCCAAAGTTGAGGTATGTGGGTTGATTGTGGAAACCTTCCTTTCCACAAGTCCAACCATTTATCCTCTATTTTACTTCAAGTTTATGGGTCCTTATGATCATTTATGAACTCTTGAATTATGGAATCACTACTACACACCCTATTAAGGTCTATCTTGCATATTTTCATGAAATGGTATTATTATGTGATGTTTATGGTTTTCATGCCTCCATGATCAAATTATGAAGGTTGTTATATATGTATATATATATGTATGTTGTTGGTGGGCTGTTTTATATAGATTTTGAAAATTGGTTGGACTTAGTACTCTTGAAACACATGATTTTATTTACATGAACAAGTAGCCCACCATATGTTTGATAAAATGTCATTTATAGAATTCTTATGAAATGGAAGGTCCAATGTACGTCCTATGAGTCGGATGATTATATAAGTATTGAAATGATGATGAAATGGATACATGTATATGATTTTCTCTATATGGTGTGTGAGTCGACCAAGCCTAGCTCGGGGGTTGTAGGCTCGGGTAACCGTATCAAGGGGTTGGTACCTTGGTTGCCTAGTACGAGGGGTAGTAGGCCCGTATAACCATATTGAGGGGTTTGTACCTTGGTCCCTAGCTCAGGGGGTGGTAGGCCCGGGTAACCACATTGAGGGGTTTGTACCTCTTTCGCCTCTCCAAGGGGGTGGTAGGCCTTGGAAATGCTATATTGATGGTCACTCACTACACATATACTATGCCCTACTAAATATGATTTTTATATAAGCATCATTATACATATCATCTCATTAATATGTTATCTATCGGGTACGATTATGCATTTTGCCTATAATGTCCATCCATTGTTACATTGCATTGCATCCCATATACTTAGTACATTCAAACGTACTAATGCATACTCTATGCCTACATGATGTCACCATGTAGGGGCCCGGAGTCGACCATCCTCCTCCACGTGGCTAATACGATTTCCTATCAAGGTTATTAGTGAGTCCTCCATTCCGGGGACGTTGCTCATGATCTTTTGTTATGTATAAGACCTTTTCCTTTTTAATTATGTATTGACTATGAGGGTGAGCCCGGTAGTTTGTCTCGGCCCCCGCTAAGTATCCATGTTTAGAGGTGGTGTTGGACAAGTTGTGTATTATGTTTGAGCTTGACTCATCTATGGTATTTATGTATTATTCTCTTTTTGTCTTGCTCCCTTAGTCCCAATTTCCCCTTGATTATGCGTATCGCTTATGGTCATTTTAATTGCTTCCGCGACCAAGGATGTGTAATGATATGCTATGAGGCTTGTTTGGGGTTCCCTCGGGTTCCCCATTCGCCGGTCACGTCTAAGCCCTAGACTTGGGTCGTGACAAACTTGGTATCGAGCACTAGGTTGATAGATCTCGGAGTCCAACACACCGCGTTGATTAGAGTCCGATTCATGGTTGTGTTGTGCACCACAATTATGAGTAGGAGGCTATGAGACGTTTTAGGAAATGTTTCCCTTCTTCATGTTCTAAGTCGTGCGGTAGAGTTGAATTAAGTTTTTTCCCCTAACGGTTGTTCTATGTTATGCTAGATCATGCCTAATACAAGAGGAAAATGAGTCCGCGCACCGAGGAACAACCGACCAATGGGGATCTTCGGGATGCCCTTACTTTATTTGCTCAAGCTATGGCTAATCAAGCCAACCACGGGGCCCAAGTTCCTCGGGCTCCTACCCCCGGCATCTCGGGTGAGAGACTTCGTGCGGATGAATCCCTAGGAATTCTATGGGTCTAAGTTAGATGAAGACCCTCAAGAGTTCATTGATGAAGTCCACAAGATATTAGCTATCATGGGCATGAGGTCGAAGATAAGGCGGAGTTGGCGGCCTACCAACTAAAGGGGTGGCCCAAATATGGTACAACCAATGGAAAGAAGAGAAGGGGGCAAACTATGTGGTGCCTTGGGAAGTGTTCAAAACGGCTTTCCTTAATCGATTCTTTCCTCTTGAGCTTAGGAAGCCAAATTGGTGGAGTTCATGAATTTAAAACAAGGGTCTATGAGTGTGAGGGAGTATGCCCTCAAGTTTAACCAACTTTCAAGATATGCTCCACACTTGGTTGCCGACTCACGATCTAGAATGAATAAATTCGTGATGGGTGTGTCCGACCTAGTGAGTGAAGAATGCCGGTCCGCAATGTTGATTAGTGACATGGACTTGTCCCGCTTGATGGTCTATGCCGAACAAATGGAGGAGGAGAAGTTGAGGAAGAGAAGGGGTCATGAGGCCAAGAGGACCCGTTTTGAGGGCAAGTTCCAAAGTCGAAGGGGAGGCCGGTTTCATCAAGGCCAAGGGTCTTCTCATGCGCCCCATAAGGGGTTTGCCAATGATGTTCCAAGGGCCCAAGGTGTTGGTGGTATGGGTCCTATTGATGTATGTCCGAAGTGTGGTAAGGGTCATGGTGGCCCGTGCTTGAGAAATACCGGTGCTTGCTATAGTTGTGGGGAAATGGGGCACAAGGCAATAGATTGTCCTCGGAATCACAACAAGGGTAAGGAGGTCCGTCCACAAGATGCCAATGCGGTTCCTTTGGGGAGAGGGGGCCGACAAGGTGGTGCCCCAAGGCACAATCGATTTTATGCTTTGCATGGGAGGCAAGGGGTCGATGAAGTCCCCGACGTCATTACCGGTATGTTGAAAATCTTTGACTTTGATGTATATGCATTAATTGATCCGGGTGCCTCTCTTTCTTTTGTCACCCCTTTGTTGCCAAAAAGTTTCATGTTGAGCCCGACTTGTTGCATGAGTCATATAAGGTGTCTACTCCTATTGGTGCATATATGGTTGCTAGGAAGGTCTATAGGAATTGTCCTATTTGCATCTTGCATAAAATATTGCCTTGTGATCTTGTTGAGTTGAACATGGTCGATTTTGATGTTATTCTTGGGATGGATTGGTTGCATGCATACTATGCTTCCATTGATTGTAGAACCCGTAGGGTCAAATTCCAATTCCTAGTGAACCCATTCTTGAATGGGAAAGCCAAAATGTGGTAGTCAAGGGTAGGTTCATCTCTTGCATTAAAGCCCGTAAGTTGATCTCTAAGGGGTGTCTCTATCACCTTGTGAGGGTTAGAGATGTGGAGTCCAAAACCCTTCCTATAGAGTCAGTTCCGGTCGTAAATGAATTTCTTGATGTCTTTCCTAATGACCTTCCCGGTGTTCCTCCCGAAAGGGAAATAGATTTTGGCATAGACCTCCTCCCCGATACTCAACCTATTTCTATTCCCCCCTACCGTAGTATGGCCTAGGCGGAGTTAAAGGAGTTGAAAGAACAATTGAGGGACTTGTTGGAGAAGGGTTTTATTAGGCCTAGCCAATCACCATGGGGTGCACCGGTGTTGTTTGTGAAGAAGAAAGATGGGTCCCTCAGGATGTGTATTGATTACCGGCAACTCAATAAGGTCACCGTCAAGAATAAATATCCTCTTCCTAGGATTGATGACTTGTTCGACCAATTGCAAGGGGCTAGCCACTTCTCTAAGATTGATCTTCGGTCCGGGTATCATCAAGTGAAGGTGAGGGAGTGTGACATTCCTAAGACAGCCTTCGGACTAGGTATGGGCATTATGAATTTGTGGTCATGTCCTTTGGGTTGACCAATGCACCGGCTATCTTTATGGACCTAATGAATAGAGTCTTTAAACCCTACCTTGATTCCTTTGTTGTGGTCTTCATTGATGATATTTTAATCTATTCGCATAGCGAGGTAGAACATATGGGTCACTTGAGGGTGGTGTTGCAAAGATTGAGAGAGGAGAAGTTGTATGCCAAGTATGAAAAGTGTGAATTTTGGTTGAGGGAGGTTGCCTTCCTAGGTCATGTGGTGTCGGGGATGGTATTAAGGTAGACCCTAAGAAGACCGATGTGATTAAAAATTGGCCTAGGCCATTGACCCCGTCGGATATTAGGAGCTTCTTGGGCTTAGCGGGTTACTACCGGAGATTTGTGAATGGGTTTTCTTCTATTGCTTCTCCCATGACTAAGTTGACACAAAAGAAGGCTAAGTTTGAGTGGACCGATGAGTGCGAAAGGAGTTTTCAAACCTTGAAAGATAAACTTGTGTCCGCTCCTATATTATCACTACCGGATGGGCTTGAGGGATTTGTTGTGTATTGTGATGCTTCTAGAGTTGGTTTGGGTTGTGTTCTAATGCAAAATGGTAAGGTGATAGCCTATGCTTCTAGACAACTCAAAGTGCATGAAAAGAACTATCCTACGCATGATCTTGAATTAGCCGCGGTGGTGTTTGCTTTAAAGATTTGGCGTCATTACTTGTATGGGGTACATGTTGATGTGTTTACCGATCATTAGAGCCTCCAATATGTCTTCACCCAAAAAGATCTCAACCTGTGACAAAGGAGGTGGCTTTTGGTAATGGTCTTTGTGGTCGTTGTTGATAGTGCTAGGTCTTCCTTGGTTGACGAGGTGATAGAAAAACAAGATCTTGACTCTTCTTTGTTAGAATTGAAGGCCTTGGTGAAAGAGGGCAAGGTGGAAGTTTTCTCCCAAGGGGGAGATGGTACCCTTAGGTACCAAGGTAGGTTGTGTGTGCCTTGTGTTGATGGTTTGAGGGAGAAAATTCTTGAGGAGGCTCATAATTCTTCCTACTCTCTCCACCCGGTTCCACCAAAATGTATAGAGATTTGAGAGATGTGTATTGGTGGGGAGGCATGAAGAAGGACATTGCCAAATTCGTCTCCGGTTGTCATAGTTGCCAACAAGTCAAGGCCGAACATCAAAGGCCGGGTGGCCTAACCCAAGACATAGAGATTCCTACTTGGAAGTGGGAAGAAATTAATATGGATTTTGTAGTTGGTTTACCCAAGACTAGAAAAGGTTTTGATTCTATTTGGGTGGTGGTTGATAGGATGACAAAATCGGCTCATTTTCTACCGGTAAAGACAACATATGGGGCGGAAGATTATGCAAGATTATATATTCATGACTTGGTAAGGTTGCATGGGATTCCTCTATCCATCATATCGGACCGTGGTACTCAATTTACTTCACACTTTTGGAAGTCCTTTCAAAGGGGTCTAGGTACGAGAGTTAAGCTTACTACGGCCTTTCACCCGCAAACGGATGGACAAGCCGAAAGGACTATCCAAACACTTGAGGATATGCTTAGGGCTTGTGTATTGGAACTTAAGGGTAGTTGGGATGATCATCTTCCATTGATTGAGTTTGCCTATAACAATAGTTATCATTCTAGCATCGGTATGGCTCCTTTTGAGGCTCTCTATGGGAGGCGTTGTAGATCCTTAGGTTGGATGGTTTGAGGTTGGTGAGGTGGCCTTGTTAGGACCAGATCTAGTTATGGAGGCTCTTGAGAAGGTTAGGATGATTAGAGAAAGGTTGAAGACGGCCCAAAGTCGCCAAAAGTCCTATGCCGATGTGAGGAGAAGGGCTCTTGAATTCCAAGTTGGTGATTGGGTCTATTTGAAGGTGTCACCCATGAAGGGTGTGGTTCATTTTGGTAAGAAGGGCAAGTTGAGCCCAAGATACGTGGGTCCTTATAAGGTGATGAGGAGAATTGGCAAGGTAGCTTATGAGTTGGAATTGCCTAGCGAAATGGATTTGGTTCATCCGGTATTTCATGTGTCTATGTTGAGGAAGTGTGTGGGTGATCCGAATGCCATTGTGTCTCTTGATGTTGTGGGTGTTGTTAAAGATTATTTAACCTATGAAGAGGTTCCGATCCAGATTTTAGATAGACAAGTGAAGAGATTGAGAAACAAAGATGTGGCTTCCGTTAAAGTCCTTTGGAGAAATCAACAAGTTGAAAGTGCTACTTGGGAGGCCGAAGCGGACATGCAAGGCGATATCCTTATCTTTTCCACTCCACTCAAGCTTAAGGTATTGATCTAAGCCCTTTATAAAATCTCAGGTCTTAAGTTCAGCCACCATGTCATTGCATACATTCATGTTTAAGTTAACAAGTTCATTGTGGTTTTACAACTATATTGAAGTTTTTGAAATGAGGTGTAAGTGCATTGTTGCATCCTTATGTGGGCTGAATTTTCCATGTTTATGTCTCTCATGTACATTTCTTTGACATTCGGGGCGAATGTTCCCAAGGGGAGATATTGAAACGACCCCAAAAATGCCCGAAAATGTGCTTCGGAAACACCTAAAATTGTAATTTCCATATATCTCAAAATACGTGCATCATTTCGAAAATTCGACTTCATATTCTTATTCAGGGGTCAAATTGAGTGGGAAATGGGTCTAACCCGAATTTTAGAGCAACCGTATCAAAATTCGAAAATCGCAAAAAATGCAATTTTGAGGGTCAACTTTAAAGGGTCATATCTCTCAGCACACAAGGAACTGGAAGGAGATCAAACTATCAAAATTGAAGCTCTATGAGTTAGCTTTCCAACGCAATTTGTTTCACCTCATTCCGAGTTAGGATGAAGGAGTTATGACCGTTTTCGTAAAACCTGTCCGACAGAAAATGCAAATTCCAAAAGAGCCGAAAATCTTTTGTTCACCCGCTTCATTTTTTTCTAAGTGTTGGGACGTTTTTTATAAAAAAGGGGACATATCCATACTTGGTCATTTAACTTCAAAACATCCAAGAACACTCTCTAAGCCCTCTCCCAAAATTCCACCAAGATCATCCACCAAATTCAAGAATCCCAAGCTTTAATTCCGGATTCAAGATTCAATCTCAAGCAATTCTCCATTCCAATCTTCATCAAGAATTCTCCAAAGTTGAGGTATGTGGGTTGATTGTGGAAACCTTCCTTTCCACAAGTCCAACCATTTATCCTCTATTTTACTTCAAGTTTATGGGTCCTTATGATCATTTATGAACTCTTGAATTATGGAATCACTACTACACACCCTATTAAGGTCTATCTTGCATATTTTCATGAAATGGTATTATTATGTGATGTTTATGTGTTTCATGCCTCCATGATCAAATTATGAAGGTTGTTATATATGTATATATATATGTATGTTGTTGGTGGGCTGTTTTATATAGATTTTGAAAATTGGTTGGACTTAGTACTCTTGAAACACATGATTTTATTTACATGAACAAGTAGCCCACCATATGTTTGATAAAATGTCATTTATAGAATTCTTATGAAATGGAAGGTCCAATGTACGTCCTATGAGTCGGATGATTATATAAGTATTGAAATGATGATGAAATGGATACATGTATATGATTTTCTCTATATGGTGTGTGTGAGTCGACCAAGCCTAGCTCGGGGTTGTAGGCTCGGGCAACCGTATCAAGGGGTTGGTACCTTGGTTGCCTAGTACGGGGGGTAGTAGGCCCGTATAACCATATTGAGGGTTTGTACCTTGGTCCCTAGCTCGGGGGTGGTAGGCCGGGTAACCACATTGAGGGGTTTGTACCTCTTTCGCCTCTCCAAGGGGTGGTAGGCCTTGGAAATGCTATATTGATGGTCACTCACTACACATATACTATGCCCTACTAAATATGATTTTTATATAAGCATCATTATACATATCATCTCATTAATATGTTATCTATCGGGTACAATTATGCATTTTGCCTATAATGTCCATCCATTGTTACATTGCATTGCATCCCATATACTTAGTACATTCAAACGTACTAATGCATACTCTATGCCTACATGATGTCACCATGTAGGGGACCGGAGCACCGTCGACCATCCTCCTCCACGTGGCTAATACGATTTCCTATCAAGGTTATTGGTGAGTCCTCCATTAGGGGACGTTGCTCATGATCTTTTGTTATGTATAAGACCTTTTCCTTTTTAATTATGTATTGACTATGAGGGTGAGCCCGGTAGTTTGTCTCGCCCCGCTAAGTATCCATGTTTAGAGGTGGTGTTGGACAAGTTGTGTATTATGTTTGAGCTTGACTCATCTATGGTATTTATGTATTGTTCTCTTTTTGTCTTGCTCCCTTAGTCCCAATTTCCCTTGATTATGCGTATCGCTTATGGTCATTTTAATTGCTTTCGCGACCAAGGATGTGTAATGATATGCTATGAGGCTTGTTTGGGGTTCCCTCGGGTTCCCCATTCGCCGGTCACGTCTAAGCCCTAGACTTGGGTCGTGACAATGAGCCCATGTACGAACCATGGAAGGTTGTACGGTCCAGGGGAACCATTCATGGTTGGTGCAAAGGAATTTAGGAAAATTTCAAGTCATATATGACCTTGTACGAGCCACTAGTACGACCTGTGGTTGGGTACACAAGTTGTAATTGGTATCGTAAATGGAGTTTCAGATATGGTAATTTCTTAGTTCCTTAATGCACAATATTAGATTTTATGGGCCATTTATTATAAAACAGTTCTTATCAGTAATTGGAATACAACTAGCCAGTACAAATCGTAGAGGGGAGCACGAGTCATACTTGTCCAATTTTGGTTCGAAGCTTGAGGGTCTAGGCCGAAGTTAGGAGTTCAGTGTATGATGGATTATATGTCCCTTCTAAGGTTCTATGGATTGTGGCTCTTGGTTCATGCTTCAAAGATCAAAAAATTGGGTTCCTAGTAAGTGATCCACAAAGGACCAACGCGGTCCATAGTCCTACATATAGACTGTAAATGCGTTCGTAGTCCCCCCCGATAGTTATTTTTCAGGGTTAATTTGGTTTTTTCCTACTCTTTGAATTCCTATACTACGTCATTTCTAGCCTATTTCTAAGACCTGTGACTTTTTTACCCTCGAGAGCTCTTAATTCTTATTCTCCGTGTTATGTAAAAGTGATTCTAGGGTTCTTCAAGCTCCAAGTCTCCTTTCCAGATTCCAAGCTACAGTTTTATCAAGGTATGTGGGAAAATAACCAATGGTTCCTCTTCATCTTTGAGTCCCAAAGAAACCTCAAAACCCCTTTTATGATTCTTACCTAAGTTCCAGAGTTTGATGATTGTTGTATGGATTCAATTGATTTAAAGCTTATTCATCATAATTGATCTTATTATGCATGATTTGATCATATTTCAATGTTTTCAATGATATTCACATGAACTCATGCTCTTGGGTAAACTATTAAACTAATAAGAGTTGTATCATCTAACTTCATTCAAAAATGAAAGTGGAATTTTTATAGAACAAGTGATTTTGATATGAAATTAACCTTTGATGATATGCATGCATTATGAATTAAAGAGATTATGATTTATGGATGCATTCAAATAAAGTGTAACAAGATTTTATGAAATTAGGTTGTTTCCGATTGAACTACTCTCATCATAAATATTATCATGATTTAGATGCTTTCGATTAAGTGTCTCTTATGAATTGATAATGTTATGAAATCATGATATTTTAAAGAAGCTACTCATATGATTTTGAGTTTTCATGAATGATTTAGCATTACTAGATTCTTACCATTTAAAATACAATGAAAATGAACTTGATATGATTATGCATGTTTTCCGTTGGGGGCTTACTTATCACCAAGTTGGACTAGTGGTCACTACCCAAGTCCGAGAACTATGTGTACTCATGAGATTGTTGCGATTTGACATTAGTTGGTGGATCCACCTAAGTTTAAGACTCTGGTCCTCACCTTGTAAAGTAGGACACTCTTTTTTTTAGTGTGGGAGCATTACATTGAACTCCATGTTATAGCTGTCATGACCAAGGTAGACCCTAGGCGGAACATGGCGTATAGAACCTTGAGAGGCCCTACTAAATCCACTTAGCATACATCATAATGGATAATAGAAATTTAATATATTTTAAAAGATAATTTCAAAACATAAGACTTTTATAAACCGGAATGGAGGTCTAAAATGTCTCAAAGACAACTAGTACAAAAGGGGTGATCGGGACATAACCCTACATGTGGTGTCACGAACCAAGGTAGCCCCTAGGTCTAACATGGCATATAAGACCCCGAAAGGCTCCATACAATCCACTTAGCTTTCATCATACAAGAAATAGAATAAAAGGGTTAAAGAGGAAAATTTCAAGTCCAAACCATTTTATAAGAGTAAAGAGGAAGTCTAAAACATTAGTCACAAAGCCATCTAGTACATAAGAACGAATCTGGCCGAGGCCCATACATCATGAGATAAGAGTTAGAAAACACGAGTCATAAAACATGGTCAATGCACATTATCATCATCTTAAACATGTATGAGATAGTTTCGTGAAGTAACCTTAGTTTATCATAGCTTTCTTATGGGAAGTAGCCTTAACCGACATATAAGACCGTGAAAGCTATTATCATAGAATCCAATGTCTCCCACACCGAAAAGACTTGTACTACTTGCCAAGGTAAGGACCATGAACTTCTAGATTATGTGGATCCACTAGCTAATGTCTATCTATACAACCTATGTTGGTGCATAGTTAATGGGACATTGGTAATCGCCACTTGTCCACTTGGTAAGCTTAACTTACATGAAATAGTTCTTAATCACATTCATCTTAACATCTAAAGGAACATGGGTAATCGTCTCTTGTCATTACATCATGTGACTTGGGTAATTGCATATTCTTTCAATTAGAGAACATTGGTAATCTCCTCTTGCCTCAACATTCGAATAACTCTTTAACATTGGTTCATTTTAGGTGAGAAAGCCTTTCAACCTTAAGAACCCTGATTATGTGAGAGAACCTTTCACAATTCATGCATATATGTATATATTTGAAATCTTGTATATGACACAACAATAGCAACATCATAGATACTTCAATCTCAAAGTGTCTCATGAGAACATGTGTGGTTTTATAAACTTCTCTTTCATAATCCAAAACCCACATTATATAATCATAACTCGAAAAATATGGGGATTACATGGGTCCATGAGCAATCGTCATAAAAACATGCAATTAACTCAATTCATGCATAAGAGATCATAGATCAATCAATTCAATCAATAATCAAGAGGACCCATAACATAGAAGAAAAACCCTAACTCAATTGGGGAATTCTAACTTAGAAAATTGGAGAAAATTGGGAACTCCATGAAGGAAAGGCTTCCATTGATGCAAACTATCATACCTCAATGCCAATTGCTTAACTTCAATGGAGGAATTGGAAACTTGGCTTGAAACCCCAGGTTGGACCCTTCTTCTTCAACTTCTAGAGAGAGAAATATTTGAGAGGTCTTCTTTTGTGAATTTGAGCAAATGTTTTCAATTGGGCAAATTTTGGGGTTAAAATGTTTATATAGGGGTTTTGGAGAAGGGTAAAACGACATGGTATTAGTAAAAAATAATAAGGAAAAGACACAAAAGCCCCTGAATATTATAAATGCCGACCCAGTCGATGGTGGGGACCTACAGACCGTCCTATCCCTCCGTCGATAGGATTCAGAGACTCAAGTTATTGACCCCAAACGATAGGACCCACCCACAGGCCGTGGTCTAATTGATGGGTCATGGGTCCCAACTGTGGTCCTCAAGTTTCAACCGTAAAATCTCTCTAAGTTTGGGACTCATCTATGAACCCTATCTACAGCTCGTGCATTGAACGATAGAACATCATGTTTGACCGTTGAACAAGTACTGGAACTTAGAATTTTCGGAAACACCAACTGGCCAACCATGGCCACCACATACGGACCGTCGTCCCACCTGCAGTCCATGGATGATGTCGTCGTTGTTGACACTGAGTTGTGAGATAATGAAATTTTCTCGTTTTCTCAAATCTGAGGTGTAACATTATCTCCCCCTTGGGATCATTCATCCTAGAATGAGGTTCAAGACATCATAAGGAGGGTAGGAACTCAAGCCTAACAACCCAACATGAATGCAATCACATAATATGCATATCCGAGGAGGAAACATCAACTCCAAGCTAAAGTATGTTCAAAAATATCATATCATGAAGCCTATATGCAACTCATACTCAAATGCACATAAACATGTATAAATAAATCAAGTTGACTCTTTTTCTCAAAAATTAAGCTTTTTCATAAACATGCATAAATGATGGAATCCTGGGAATATCTAAGACACTTGACACCAAAAGAGTACACCATGAGGAACTCAATACCTCAAGCTAGAGTAGGGATAGAAGGAAAGTGATGAGGATATCGGGACATAATATCAACCTTGGCCTCCCAAGTAGCACCCTCTACTAATTGATTCCTCCACAAAACTTTCACAGAAGCAACTTCCTTATTTCTCAACTACTTGACTTACCGGACTAAGATCTCAACAAGTACTTCCTCAGAAGAAAGGCTCTCCTTAACTCCCAAATCTTTTAAGGGAACTATAGAGGTCAGATACCAAAACACATTTGTTTAACATTGAAACTAGATGCACCGATGCCAACTCATTAGGCAATTGTAGCTCATAAGGAACCTTACCAATATGCCTAAAAATCTTATATAGGTCTACATAACGGGGACTAGCTTCCCTTTGTTGCCAAACCTCATTACACCCTTCATGAGTGAAATTTTCAAATAAACACAACCATTCACATTAAACTCAATATCTTTTCTTCTAATATCGGCATATGACTTTTGCCGACATTGAGTCATTTTCAACCTTTCTCAAATAAGTCAAACTTTCTCCATAGCCTCATGTACCAATTTCAGACCTATTAGGGCAACTTCACCCACCTCAAACCATCTTATAGGATATCTACACCTTCTACCATACAAGGCCTCAAATGGAGCCATATCAATACTTGAGTTATAACTATTGTTATAGACAAACTCGATCAATGGAAAATGGTCATCCCAATTACCCTTTAAATCAATCACATAAGCTCTTGACATATCTTCCAAGGTTTCGATTGTACACTTAGCATGCCCTTCAATTTGTGGGTTAAAAGTCGTACTAAGCTTAACATGAGTACCAAGACCCCATTGGAAAGATTTCCAAAACTGAGAAGTGAATTGGGTACCTCAATTGGAGATAATGGATAAAGGCACTCACTGAAACTTTACCATTTCTCTCAAATACAACTTAGCATAATCCTCCACCAAAAAAGAAACCTTAATGGGAATGAAATGAGTCAATTTTATAATTCAATCAACAATAACCCAAATCGAGTCATGTTGTCATCGGGTGCGAGGCAAACCAACAACAAAGTTCATATTCAATTCTTCCCACTTCCAAGTAGGAAAGCTAATGTCTTGGTATAAACCTCCCAGCTTTTGATACTCAACTTTAACTTGTTGACAATTAGGACACTTAGCCACAAATTCTGCAATATCCTTCTTCACACCATTCCACCAATAGATCTCCCGCAAATCATGGTCAATCTTGGTGGCTCCTGGGTGAATAGAATATCGAGAACTATGGGCTTTTGACAAGATCTGTTCTCTCAAGCCATCAACATTAGGAACACACAAGCGACTTTTATATCTAAGTACTCCATCTTCCCTCTTGGGAGAAAGCCTCTACGGACTTTTTAAGCACCGCTTTCTTTAATTCGATCAAAGTCAGATCAAGACCTTGCTTGGCTTTCACATCAGCCACAAAAGACGATTATGAACAATTGTTAACCATAACATCACCCTTGGTAGAGTCAACTAAATGAACACCAACTAGGCCAATTTGTGAACATCTTGAACTAACTCTTTTTTATCATCCTCAATATGAGCAACACTATCAATAGATAACCGACTAAGACCATCTACCACCACATTTTCCTTACCGAGGTGATAAAGAACACTCATATCATAATCCTTCAATAACTCAAGTCACATTCTTTGGCAAAGATTTAGATCCTTCTGATTAAACACATATGCAAGCAAAATAATATCTAAAAGTCAAAAAGTATGACAGAGAGGGAGGTAAATAGGGATTATGTTTAAAGAGTAACTCCATCTATCTGGGCATTAGTGCCAGATGTAGTGCTCAGAACTAGGGCATCAGTGTCGAGAGTCACCTCAGAAGGACCAGCTCCACTAGACCCACCCATGGATGTCTCTGTCAGCGATGTCTGGATCACTGACTGCACAATTGTCTCCTCAAGATCTTGAAAATCTCTATATATGCTCTCATCCCGTATCTCTATCAGCTCCTCATCGATCTCTGCCTCCAACTCATCAACTATCATGTCATCCCTATGTACATCTCCAGTGGTAGACGAAGGAATCTCTGAAGTCTCAGGAGCGTCCACATCATCAGCAGTCTCCAATAATAAAGTGAAGTCAGTAGACTTTAGGTAGTCTATGTCCTTCCTCAAATCTACCACTTCAGCTTTCAAAGCATTAACCTCAGAGGTCTCCCCATACCTGCTCTCACAAGCCTTAACTCTCATGGTGAAAGTGTCAATAGAAGTCTACAAGAGGGTCAGTGTAGCAATGATAGAACCCTCGATCATCCATGGGATGGATCTCTCAAGTCAAGTCACCCTCAAATCATCTGAACAAGCCAAGTATCCCATCTTTAGGATCATCGCTTAAGTAATCTTGGATAGATGGGATGAGGTAGAGGTACTTGGGGACTATAAAGAAAAAGAAGGGGAAGATGTACATAAAGGCCCGGAGGCCGGAGTAGGAAAATATGCCTCTGCAGGTATCAAATCAATATCCACCTCTGAGGATGTATCCACTGGAGTTGTCATCCTCTCAGCCTCAATGCACCGGATGTCAGTGGAGGAAGACGGGGTAACCTCTATATCTCCCGTATCATCCTACGGTACTCTAGCATCCAAGCATAACTCCTTGATCAAGATCAGGAATGGCAAGGAGGTCTGACTCTGCTTGGCCCTTATGGCCATCTCTTGCTCTATGAGAAGTCCCAGGTTGATGCTCCTCCGGGATATGATATCTCTAAGGCAGGCCGCCTTAGGGTGGCGCAGAATGGACTCGTTCTGGGATGGCATTATGGTTCTTCTAATGAAGCCAAACCAGAACCGAGCAGCAATACTCAAATCCATCTTATCTATGGGGAACCCTGTCTCGATACACCTCGAGGTGGTATCAGAAATCAATAGAGCCAACCAGCCCTTTAGGCAATCTAAGGACTGAGTAGTAGGCAAGCCCTCATATGCCTCTGTAGTTCTTAGACTCCTGTCAAGTACAGTATTAATGTACTCGCTATTTTATCCAACTTCCTTACCCCAGACCATGACCAACTTAACCCATCTAAACTAGATGGCCTTCTTCTTGTTCTTTGGAACCAAGTCACCATACGTTGTATAGAATTCCCGAACCCAAAAAGGAATATAGGGGCCTTGGGGCCTCGGGGCCTGGTGAACTGCTCAAATCGGTGGAAGTGGAGTGTGTCCCTCACATCGGAGTACTTGCCCTCAAGGCCCTCTATAGACAATAGCTTTTCCTCGAGAATAGTTATCAATCCAACACCTTTCAACCTATTGAGAAGCCTATGAAGAGGGAAAATTGGTGGCACAGGAGCCACAGGAAGTGTTAGAGCTGGTACTGAACCTGCTGGGGTGGAAGCTGAGGGGACTCTAGCTGAATCAGAGTGAGATCTAGCCCGGATCTCAGCCTGTCAGGACTGTGAAGATTGGTCATCCTCAGGCTCAAATAAAGTAGCCCGGGGATCAGCATCCACTCTTTCAACTGTGGGCCTCTTGCCTCTGCTCTGACCTCCAGTTGAAGGCTCCTGCCTTCCTCTTTTTGGAGGATTTGATCCCCCTTCATTGATTATGATACCCCGTGCTCCTTTTTAGGGTGGCATGTCAATGTTCGTCCTTACCATGTTTATAAAACATTGAGAAAAAGTTAAAAACAATTAAATCAAAAACACATAAAATAGTTGCAGACAGACTCACCGAATCGATCGGCGAGTTGCCGAATCTCTTTGGCGAGCTAGATCGGGCTCGCCGAAAGGATTGGCTAAAAAATCTCAGAGAATTTTGGTATATCAGTAATGGAAGGGTCTTTCGGTGAATCACCAATAGTATTCGGTGAGCAAGGATTAGCCCGCCAAAAGTTACTGTGCAATTGAGGTTCAGGGTTGCAGACAAAAGGCGATCAAGAAGAACTATCAGCAAGTAACCGAGTGCTTTCGGTGACCTCAGGCTTCTCGCTAAAAGTTACCAAACCAAACTACTCATTTAGCCTGAAATTAAAGGCGAGATGGGGAACTTTGGTGAACCGCCGAGTTGTTCGATAAGCTCAACCCAGCTCACCAAACGACCCAACGTGCCTACTTTCAACCCAACTTCTCAAATTCAACCCCGCAACCCCGAAAAACAAAATCAAAATAGACACTTATCAAATTAAGCTCAGACCCAATACACCTATGCCCCCGGGATACTCAGACTTCTCCTAGTTTGGCCAATTTTGGACATTTGATAACTTTTGCCCTTAAGAATGACGTCAACCGCTCCATCATTAGGTAAAATACGTTATTTGGCACAAATACGGGCTACTTAGACTTCACTTGACTAGACCCAACAATATGCAAGCACAACCAAATAAATTTTAACCAATTTTAAGGCACAAATTCACGGGAATTCAACAATATAAACATTATGGGCAAGATTATCAAATTAACCCTGGCACATACAAAAACAATTAAGATCAAAGATTCCCAGCACACAACACTTAGATAAAATTCAATTGCATAAGAGTACAAATTTCTAAAAATAAACTCGGGGTTTGGAAAACCAACCTTAGATGCCGAATAATCAAGATTGAAATGCTAGGTGGCAAAGTAATCCACTCTGAACACACAATCACCGACTCAAGTACGATAAAATTGCAAGAAATAAATGAAATACTTTGCGGGTGTGAGTTTTGGAAGATCAAAAGTGAAGGAAAGTGAAAGAGTTTGAAAGTTTAAACCTTTGGCCTTTAAAAACCATCTAGTTCTCACCCATTCGGCAATATTAGTTTTGCTCGCCAATCCACTCGGTGACTCGCCAAGTGGGCAATCACCTTGCCAAGTTTTATAGGACATTCAATTAATGTGGAGGTCCACATGGCGGACTAGATTGTGATCGCCGACCTGGTTGGAGATTCGCCATTTTTCTTTTGGGCTCGCCGACCTATTCGGTGATGCCCCGACTAGACTTTTAGCTCGCCAACCTTCACTTTTCAAACACCTTTCACACTCTGACCTCCACAATCACACACCATTATTTTTAAATAAAAAATAAAGCGGTAAAACCTTGGGTTGCCTCCTAAGAAGTGCCTTAGTTAACGTCGTGGCACGACGCAAGTCCCCTCTTAAGTTCCATTAGTGGGGTTTCTCTCATTTTCACAAGGAAACCCCTCTTCTGGCTCTAGGTAGAGGTGAGACAGCATTTGGTCCACTTGAGCCCTAGTAGCTGAATGAGCATGGAATGAGAGGTTGTCATCTGGTTCAGCATTAAGACATTCTCTCCTAACTCCTCCAATGCTTTGTCGTCCTCTTCGACTTTGTGTAGAATAAGTAGGAAGACCTCTTCAGTTTCCCCACCCTATTACTTCATCATCTTTCGACGCTCGTGAGGGAGAATGTACATGTCCTTCCTTTTAGACATTACCTCCGCTTCCATGACTCTTTTGGCCAAGCCATTAAGCTAAGTCAACAATGTGGCCAATTCTTGGTCTTTTCCTGTCTCCTTGTTGGTCTTGGCCACACAATCAAGGAGTTAGGATGCAGTCTCAGAGGAATGTCACATCAAGAAGCCCGAAGAGAGTTGGTTAGAAATTATTCTATTTTTGGGGCCAAGACCCCGGTAGAAGCATTCTAGAAGCACCTTATCTGGAATTCCATGAGTTGGGCATTGTTTCAATAGGGACTTAAACCTTTGCCACACTTATAAATGGCTTCACCCTCCAATTGCTTAAATTTAGGATGTTATCCCTAAAAATCATCAATCTCAACAGAGGGTGATCCATTGGGTCACTGTAGCTACCAGATAGGCTCATTTATTCTGCTAAAAAAAGCAACACAAAAACCAAAGCTAAAAATTAAGTAAGTTCAACTATGACTAACAAGAAAAAAATCCAACTTAAGTAAAAATCTCAAACAACACCACTCCCCGACAGTGGCGCCATTTTGATTTCATGTATCAGGATAATTCATCCAATACTAAGTGCCAACGATTGTTAGTCAATAATATAAACCAACAAAGTAAGTTGGGGTCAAATCCCACAAGGAGTGGTACGTATTTGAGAATCAATAGAAAAGCATGAATATGTTCAACTCAATCATAGGTAAAAATATTTACGAATAAAAGCATGGTTCAAGTTTGGGGTGACACAAGTGTCAAATAATAGGGGGTTTTGAATGTAATTATCAACTACAACAACAAATAACGCGAATAAAACAAGTAAAGAGACGGGTTCTTGGGATGTAATTGTATTATGGGATAAGGTAGAAAAATGGGTGATTGCAACTGATAGTAAATAGCTGCATATCAGTAAATATGCTAGACTTTAGTGGGGATAAAAAAATTCTCGAACAATTTACCCCGAATCAAATTGGTTTCTCTCCAACACCAATAAGCAGCACCTAAGAACAGCCTACGCTTTAATCTATTCACTCTCTCGAGCTGAATGTGTGGAAAAGGGTTTAGGATTCACTCTCTCGAGCTGAACCCATGACAACCTAATACCCACAGACCATCAAATCAGTAACCTTGGTTTTAAAACCTCTCTCTCGAGCAAGCCAAAAACATGAAGGTAGAGTTGCATTTGCAACTACAACTCTTTAGATTAAGCCACAAAAACTGAATGAAATCACTTGTAAACAACATTTAAACTATCAATTAACAATACCCAGCAGCTAAATCAACCCATAATCACATAATCACACCCCACGAATTGGGGTTTTAGCTAGACATCATGAAAAGATAAAAATCATTACCAAATTGTGTTTTCATCAACTGGGTAAGATTAATTTCTTCTTTACAAAATTCAAGGTTGAAGAATCTCAAAGAACCTCTTTCAATTTCTCAAATATGGAAATCTTCAAAGCTAAGGAAAAATGGTGTCCCAATACTCTTAGTTTTAAGCTCCAAGCTTCAAAAACTGATAATTCTGATTCTAAAATGAATAGTTGATACTATAGTAAGAATTTAAAAATGTATTTAGAGTCACCAGAAATGTGTTGTGAAGGACCATTCGGTGCAAAAAGTCGGGATCGCCTATCCACTCGGTGATCCGCCCTTTGGTCAATTTGATCGCCTTTTTTTCTTTGGCCTTCAGCATTTTCAAGTTCTGTAACTTTTGGCAATCTAGCACTGCATTTCAGAACCTTTTGGCGATACGTCGACTGCTCTTTTCTATCGCCGACTTTATTTTCTCCTTCAAGGCTTGGCACACTGGAACTTTAGGCGAGATCATGGCCATTCGGCGACTCGCCCAATGGGTTAGGTGATCATTAGGTCTTATTTTCTTTGTTCTTTTAGCTTCCTTGTTCCTTTTTGTTCATTAGCGTACATGCTTTGTTCCTCAATCCAAATACCTAAAAATCAAGGATTTACATCAGTTATTGGTACAAAAAATATGCATTTGAGGACACTAAATCTATTAAAATAAAGACCTAAATGAGTCTAAATCGTGGTCTCATCATGAACTATTGAGGATCTTCCTCAACCCTAGAACCATGAAACTTTGTAGGATTCATCCTAATGAAGTCCCTCACTCTAGATGACACCATACCCATATTTGGGGTTCACGCGAACCGCAACCTTCCTATTGGCTTAGGCCGTCACTGCTTGGGCCTACTCCTGAAAGGCATCCCTAAACACTGCATTAGTCACTATCCAGCCAAAGGATCGATTGGAGGAGCTTCTTGATTCAGATTATCTCCCACATTCCTCCAAGCATATGCTCTTCAAGTAGCCATATCCAATATAGCATCAGATACAGATCAGGAGAGAGACGTTGTAGAGTTAAACTCTATCGCATGACTTTAGGGTAATGAAAGAAGTGGAGTTTCCTAATCATTTTGTAGGTTCTCATTCATAAATATGGCGCGCTTCACACTTATGGATAAAACTCTACTCGACGTGGCTTATGAGCAATCCTAGGACCTTTCTAAACCTTGTGCTTTGATACTAAGTTTATCACAATCCAAGGTAGCCCCTAGGCATAACATGGCGTATAAGACCCCGAAATGCCCCATACAAGCCACATAGCTTTCGTTATACAAGAAGAGTTAAAGAGGAACATTTCAAGTCCAAACCATTTTATAAAAGTAAAGCGGAAGTCTACAACATTAGTCTCAAAGCTATCTAGTACATAAGAATGAATATGAGTGAGGTCATACATCATATTTAAAAACTGAAAGTAAGGAAAAACTGAAACAATAAATGTTTGTCCTCAAGCATGAGGACTCACCAAAGATCGAAATCTTCTCAACGAACTCTAGCCATAAAACTGCGAACCCTAACTTTCGAACCCTACTTTTGGGGAAATGTAGGCAAGAGTATGTGTTAGTACAAAATATGTACCAAGTATGATAGTCATGCATAAAACATATGAAAACATGCTTAATGAGAGATACCTTCATAAGAAACAATGACCAACCTAATCATGAGATAAGAGTTAGAAAACATAAGTCATAAAAAATGGTCAATGCACATAATAATCATCTTAAACATGTATGAGATACTTCCTAGAAGTAAACATAGTTCATCATAGCTTGCTTGTGGGAAGTAGCCAAAACCGACATATAAGATATAATCATGGAATCCGGTGTCTCTCACACCAAAAAGAGTTGTCCTACTTGCCCGGTAACTACACCACAAATGACTTTTAGTGGCAATTACTTAGGGGCATTACCATAGTTGTGTTAATTAGTATTCTACAGTCAACTTATCTCGACAATTAAACATTAGTCGGTAAACACCCCCTTTTTAGTGACATTTAGTAAAAATACCCAATAAAAGCTAGTGTCCATTATTTTATATTTTTTTCTTTTACTTATGGCTTGGAAAAATCTCATCTGAAACCTTGATCTCCATAGCCTCCGATCTGAAGCCTCTGATCTCCTTCCATGGTATTTTGTTTGTCCCTCTGATCATACTTTCATCGAAGCACCTCTTGTCGTTGAGTATCAGTTAGGGAATAAAAAAATTTAGGGTTTGGATCTCTCTCTTCTTATTTTTTAGGTCTAAAGTAATTTGAAGACATAACTCAACTAGTATGTGGATGCACAATACATTGACTGCGGTCTATTTGATGGTCCGTTACTCAAGCACTTCGATCGTTTCAGTCAGGTTGGTTTGATTATCATTTTCATTCACTTTTGAAGTTTCTATCAAATGTGGTATTGTGCTCTGTTTGGTTGAACGTTTTGGCGGTTACAATTCTCCTATTGTTAAGTTCAATTTTAAGGTCATCTTCATTGATTTTTATGCTATGTTTTGTCCTATTGTTTGGATGGAAGTTTATAATTCTCCCACTGTTAAGTTCAATTCTAGCTAATTTTTGTTGATTATGGAAAAAAAAGTTTAGGTGTCATGTAGTCTTAGCTTTGTAGAAAGTGATATATTGTATTTTGAGAGTGTCGGGTTCGTTTGGTTTTCATTTGATTCAATTCTGAAGATTTAGGTGTTCTATTATGCTATGTATATGTAGCAATTTCTCTACTATTAAGTTCAGTTTTAAGATGATACTCCTTGATTTAGGTGTTCTGTTATGCTCTGTATATGTAGCCTAACTTGTTGCTTAGCTCATGAATTGGCAAAACTGCAGAAGGACCAAGTATCACTTGTTGTTAAAGATTCCAAAATTTCTTACTAATTGTGAAAAGAGGATGCAGATCAGTAGGCGTAACTTATGGTAAAGTAGTTGTATGGTCGGGATATATGCTGAATAAAAGAAAAAGGATTGTATTTGAGGGCAGAGACGGGAAGAGAAAGAGGTGGGGATCGAGCTTAATGGGCTTCAAAGCAGCTGCTTTAGGTGACAGTCGTGTAGAGAAGTTGAAAAGTTCTATGATATTGCGGTCTATCCCTTCGATCATACTTTAGGTATACTCTCTATCCCTTCGAGCATATTTTCAACAGGGATTTCTATTTCACAGCGTTGATTTTTTTCATGAATTCTTGAGTCCTAACAGTTGCATTAATTATTTTAGATAGAAAAATGGTTACATAATGGTTTCGTGCAATTGAGGGCTAAATCAAACGAGGTCTACGATGAGTGGGTTACTTAATAAATATCAATTTAGTGGCTTGTAATGAAGTATTTTGATTAGAGTAACCATAGTGAGTTATATTGTTCACAATATTTATGCAATTGTTGTCTATTTTATGCTTTTCGTTTACAAATTATGCTTTTACTTACATGAATATTTTATGTATGACTATGAAATCATGATATATGAGAATAGTAGTGTGTAGTTTCTATAGAGTTGTACTATGTGCATTGGTGAAAATATAGCTGAAAAACATTTGGTGAGGAGCACTTGCATTTGATAGCGAAGTAAAATATAATTCATCATAATCTATGAATCATTCACATTGTCTTAGCATATTCTCTTCACAGGCTGAGACTAGGCTGGGACTGCTTTATTAAATATGTTCATTCATATTTGAGAGTTTAAACTAGATGGAAGTTACATGTGTCCCATCATGTAAATAATATCCCTAATTTTCATTGACATGTATTTCAACTCTTGTGCAGCTGTCGAAGCTTATGTATCATGCTCCTGCTACTACTGGTTACCATCAGAGCATGTGGGCTACTATTGAGAGGCATGTAAATCCTCTAGTTCACAATAGCTATGTGATGTTTATAAGAAAACAACATTTTTTTGGAAGTTCTTAACCTTGGTTTTATCACTAAGTAATTTTTTTTGTCCTAATTCAACAGGTATTGTAAATGTGAAATGTCATATAATCTTGATGACCTTATGGTTCAATGTGAGGGCTGCAGTGTAAGTCTGATTCTCCACATTTTTCTCATGGTAAGTATGTATTATTATCTGATTTCTTATTTATTAATGCATAAATTACTTACTATAAGATTTTACAATTCATTTCAGTCATGCCTTATTTATTTTGCTTCAATTTGACTTTATAGGTTATAGATGGGATAGAGCCCACACGTGCAAAAATCTACATATGAACTCATACAAAGCGTAAAGATGGTATACCATTGGATGAAGAGCCTTCAAATGCCATTGTAAGATCCCTTATACACTTTTACCATTCAATTGTGAAAATTCTATCTTGAAAATTGATTGGGAAAAGTACGAGGAATTAGTGAACTGCAACTAATCTGTATGGGAAAAGTTCTGCAGTTCAAAAATATAAAAAGATTCGATTTTTACGACAAGGTAAGTGCCAAAACTTGAAGTACCAAGTGATAGAATAAAAATAGTTCAAAATCTTGTTATCTTGTTATTAATTGTGTTCTCGATTTGGTTTGTTTTTTCTAGCTCTAAATTTGGAGTTGGTTGATCATGATGATCTGCATTCATTTCGAGAGGTGGTAATACTCAATTTACTATTCGTGTATCTAAGTTATTATAGGTACATACCCCTAACTGCTGCATTATCTAGCAAATGATGTTCTTATCAGTGGTTGAGTCAGTATTTTGACCATAGAGTTCAAAATATACCGAAGCAAACAGACGAAGAAGCTAAGAAAAAATAATTTTGACCATGTAGTGTATGTAGTGTAATTTTTTGACAAAAGTTGCACTGCCTAGCTCTATCCGTGCTTTTATATCTCTTTTGCTCTGAATCCCCAAGAGCCAAACAATGTGCCATATCCAATAAACAGACATAGTGCACATATTTTCTTGCTAATATTATTTTAGTTGTCGTATGTGACTAAAAGTATTTGTTTGCTGGAATTCAACACGTTTTTAACTAGCCTGTCTATTCTTATTTTTGTTCAAATAATTTCACATCCTAGAAAGGAAAACATGTTACTGAAAATTGGACTGAAAATCTTGTTTTCTATAGTTTGTGTCATACGTTACATTATTTGTTGTTTTTTCATGTGCCATATTCAGCGTGCTGTCTGTTTTTCTTACTCGGACAAGAATCCATTTTGAACTACATGTTTCACTCTGATTTAGTCTTCATGTTGTTCATTGTTCATTCTCTGTCTACAATAAGATTTCTTTAGCTAATGATTTTCACCATTGTTGGGTAGGACTTCACCAATATTATTGTTGCATTTTCTTGGATGTGAATATGAATTTAGTATCTCTTTGCTGAGGCTTTTGCAATGCATATTGGTGCAGCTTTTAAGTGTATCTTGGTGTCCTCTTTGATCAGTTTCATAGTCTGCACTTATTTTGTTTGTGTCTGGTGAATTTATTTGAGATGCTACTATTGTGTGGATAATTTTTTCTGTATTGTTGTTGCAATGTTAATTTTACTTAGAGGTGATTTGATTTGTTCATATATTCTCTGGTTTATGTTTCACTGGAATAAGCTTTAACATAGTGTGATGTTCTAGATCAAAGACAATTGTTCATATAGAGAAACAAAAAGCTTTCATCTTTTCAACTACGCATTACTTTCTACATTATGTTCCTGTTCTTTTCTAATTTGGGAACTTTGTGCTTTTCAATGACAGTTTAACACTATGGAATGTTCTTAGATCAATGACAATCATATGGAAAGATTCGTTAATCTTTCCAAGTGTGTTATGGGTTGCATTATGTTCACATTCTTGCATATTCAAAACTTGGTGCTTCTCTTGACATTGATTACTCATTTCTTGTAATCTAATCATCTGCTGCTATATGTGTACAGTGGGATATTTATTCAAATGGTAAGCTTGTTCAAGGAATGATATTGATCCAGAAAGCTGACACATTTTGTATTAAGGAAAAAAAACAATGGCTTAATTACTTTATTTTCTTCATTGTTGAACACATTCTTTCTATTGTGATAATTCATACTTTCTTTTACCGCTACAAGATAAGAAAGTGAATGTATTAAGATTGTTTGTTCTTATTTTAAGTGAATGATATTGTTTTGAGTTTGGTAATTCTTCTTTACTACCTTCAAACTTATCTCTTTTGTGCATTTTATTTTTGATGTAATAAAAGAGGGTTAAATATGTGGATTAAGGTGAATTCACGATCAGTTTTAAGTCATTACAATAATTGAGTGACAATTATTATCTTTGCCGGCAATAGCAAAAGCCACAAATATGCTTGTTCCTAAGGTAGTTTTAATGGCAATAGTAAAGGCCGCTAAATAAATGCCGCTAAAAGTAATTACTTTTAGCGACAATAATAAGGGTCTTTACCGGCACTTGACATAAATGCCACTAAAGGCTTTAGCGACATTGGATCCAATGGCATTTATTCAAATGCCGATAAATGTATTTGTGGCAATAAATATTGCCACTAAAAGGAAAAATTATTGCTGCTAAAGGTCTCTTTTGGTGTAGTGGGTAAGGACCATGAACTTCTAGCTTATGTGGATCCATTAGCTAATGTCTATCTAGACAATCCTATGTTGGCACATAGTTAATGGGATGTGGGTAATCGCCACTTGTCCACTTAGTTCTAAGCTTAACTTCCATAGAATAGTTCTTAATCATATTTATCTTAGCTCTTAAAGGAACATAGGTAATCGCCTCTTGTCCTTACATCATGTGACATGGGTAATCGCCTCTTGTCTTTCAATTAGAGAACATGGGTAATCGCCTCTTGTCTAAACATTAGAATAACTCCTTAACATTGGTTCATTTTAGGTGAGAAAGCCTTTCAACCTTAAGAACCCTTATTATGTGAGAATATCTTTCACAATTCATGCTTATATGTGAATATGAGAAATCCTTTCAACAACACAACAATAGCAACATCATTGATACTTCAATCTCAAAGAATCCTTAAAATATTTACATATATTTCATGAGAATATGCTTGATTTCATAAACTTGTTTTTCATAATCCATAACCCACATTATATAATCATAACTTGGAAAACATGGCGATTACATGGGTCCATGGGTGATCATCATAAAAACATGCAATTAACTTGATTCAAGCATAAGAGATCATAATTCAATCAATTAAATCAATAATTAAGAGGAACCATAACATAGAAGAGAAACCCTAACTCAATTAGGGAATTCTAACTTAGAAAATTGGAGAAAGTTGGGAACTCCATGAAGGAACGGATTCCATGGATGAAAACTATCATACCTCAATGTCAATTGCTTAACTTCAATGGAGGAATTGGAGACTTGGCTTGAAACCCTAGGTTGGTTTCTTCTTCTTCAACTTCTGGAGAGTGAAATACTTAAGAGGTCTTCTTTTGTGAATTTGAGAGAATGATTTCAATTGGGAAAATTTTGGGGTTAAAACTTTTATATATGGGTTTTGGTGAAGGGTAAAATGACATAGTATTAGGATAAAATAATTAGGAAAATACCCAAAAGCCCCTCAAAATTATAATTGCTGACCCAGTCGATGGTGGGGACCTACACTCCGTGGGTCCACCTATGGACCGTCCATGGGATAAGGATATTGCTAATAGAAACCCACTCTCTACTAATGGGAGATCTTCCATCTCAATATCCTCTCGGTGCTAAGCATAAATCCCCATAATAGTCATTATCTTACTTATCTTATTATTAAGAGGCATTAGGAATCTCCACTTGCCCTATCATCCATGGAAGACACATCAAGTAGCCAATCCAAGCTAGGTTTCATTAGAATAGCTCCTAAATTTTGATTCAAAGTTTAGTTGAGAAAACCTTTCAACTCTAAGAATCCTTTATGTGAGAAAACCCTTTCACAATCATGCTTTCATGTGTATATGAGAAATCCTTTCACAACACAACAATAATAACATTGATACTTCACTCTCAAAGCCTCCTTAAAACATTTACATCAATTTTATAAGAACATGCATCATTTCATAAACTCATCTTTCATAGTTCAAAACCCACATTATATCATCATAGCTTAGAAAACATGGGTTATGCATAGGTTCTTGGGGATTTACCTTAAAAACATGGAATTCTCTCTATTCATGCATAATAGTTCATAAAACAATCAATTGAATCAATATTGAAAGGAACCCATGACATGGAAGAAAACCCTAACTTCAATTGAAGAATTTGAACTTGTAAATTGGGGGATTTAGGAACTCTATGGAAAAAAGAGCTCCGTAGATGAAGATTATCATACCTTAATGCCAAAAGTATTACTTTAATGGTGGAAATGGAGACTTGACTTAAAACCCTAGTCTTCTTCTTCAAGTTTCTAGAGAGAGAAATATTTGAGAGGATGACTTGATCTTCTTTTAAGAATTTCAGAGAATGAGTTGATATGGGTGATTTTAGGGGTAAAAATCATTATATAGGACTTTCGGTAGAAGGAAAAACGACATAATATTGAGTTAAAACAATTAGGAAAGGATCCAAAAGATTTTTAAAATAACTGTCGGACATTACCAACGGCTAGACCTACAACCCATTAGTCAGACCACAGACTGTCGTGGTCAGCCGTGTGTGAAATCAGAGACTTCCCATTTTGGACCTCTATCGATGGAACCTATAATGACCCGAGAGCACCCCCTAGTCGTTACATGCGTATTCGACCTCTCGAAGGTCTCATACAAGCCTTAGCATTCATTCATCGCATAGATCATAAAAGTCACTAAGAATTTAAAAACTTTCCTTACAAAGAAGACATTTCATTGAAATAGAAAGCAGAAGACTTTCTAGACGTTATACATGATGTCTCAAAACCATCTAATACTTGAATACAACAATGGGACTAAGCCCATACAAGACTTAAACACAATACTAGAAATACATCAAAAGGAACATGTAGGGTGTTATCCTCGAATCTATGAGGACTCACCCAGTCTTCTTCATCAACACTTAGAAACCTATCAAGTAGCCATGACATGTCACCATCTCCCAATCCCTACACTTTAATCAAAAAGGGAAAGAAAGGGATTAGCACAATTAAGTACTAAGTATGGAGACCATTCAAAAACATGCTTCAACAGACATTTACAAGGAATATATGCTTTCATATCATTTTTTATAAAACCTTCACTTCACAAGTATAAGAGATATAATACAAGTCAACATTCGCATATAAGACCATAGCCAACCATACGCATACTCAACATATCCATATCCAACCCATGCTTAACTTTTAGAAAAACACATGCCATTTCATTACCATAGGACCTCTACATAAATAACCTTAAGACATGCTTGAGCGAGAGAAGAAGTGACTGCCCATACAATCTCTTCAAGCACACTTAAGTATTACTCAAGATTACCTTAGATAAGGACATTTCCTTTACAACATAACATCAATAGACCAACATTCTTTAAGAAACCACTTAGGAGACCTTCAAGAACATAAGGGGACTTTCACATAATAGTCGTTAGACTTAGGGAACTCACTTTAGTATCTTCAAATCCTACTCGTGCCATGTGTAGATAGCATCCCATACTACTACCTACACGTTGTAGAACCTATCCAATAACTATAGTGCACATCCCACATGATGGGAATAGGCATAACCGACATAGACCATACTAGCTAGGCATGGAATCCGGAGTCTATCCTACTCCGTGGAGGTTGTTCTACTTGCCAAGGGTAGAACTAGTAAGCAACCCATGTAGGCACATGGTTTGGGGGATGTCCAAAGAAGTTCATTGTGCCTAATCTCATACTCCACTAGGCCACCTTCCTAACCACATCCACTCGGTGCTAGCCTTGTTTCCCATAGAATATTCAATCACATATGTACTAGAGAGGGTTCTTTTTCTAGTTCAACCAACTCATAGTACCTCTTCCCAAGAAAGGCCCCATTTCTTAGTCATAGCCAATCCAGGTTCATAAGGATAGCTCATTTAACTTTCTTAGATAAGGATTCTCATGCCGTTCTGGCTCCATCCATCTCTATGTCTATCATTTCACTCAAGAAGGAAACATTGGCCTAAGGCCCATCCTTCAAGGTTATACATTTAGTTAGGAAAGCTAGACTTATGAAAGGGCACCATTTCTTAGTTCTGCCGATTCAAGTCTGGACCTAGAATTCCTCTTTTAGCATTTATAGAAAGGGCACCATTTCTTAGTTCTAGCCCACTTCACACATTAATGCATTCAAGACTTTAAGTAACAAGAAGAGACAGTTTAGTCTACTAATCAAGTCACAACATTATCATTTGAGGACATTTCATAATCCAACATCATCACATATATACATCATGAGAAATCATACTTCAAATCACAATGCTATCCACTTTACATAGGATCATCACAAGATCACATAAACTCATTCACATCATATCTTCACATATAGCTTCACATAAAACTTTACATATATCTTCACAACATTATTGTGTTCATTTATATATGAACACAATAATACAACAATACTCATATAATGCCCTTCATGGCCACAATCATAATTCAAAAGCAACAAGCAACACTTTCACCAAAGGTGGATCCAACCTAAGAAGCAATTATAGCAATATTAAGAGATCAAGCCATCTTACCACCTTTCCAAGGCCATAAGGCACAATACTCAATTCTATGCAACTTATACAATATTCATCAAGTTAGGTCAACTTACCCTCTTTCCATGGCTATCTTCATCATCCTCATATTCCAACAATTAGCAATACAATAACAATGATAATAACAACATTCAACTATACAAACTAAGCTAAACAATATCCAATAACCAACATAAAGGCTAAGTCACAATTTATGACCATTCAAGGCTACTACCTCACATTATACAATTCAATAACAATTTCCAACAATTCAACATAGCTAAGATTATATAAGAACAACCCACATCAAACCACTCAAAAATCCTTCATCAATTAACTTTACACCAAATTTAGAGAATTTGAGAAGACATGAGTTCATGAAGATTTCTTTCTTAAAACCATCAATAATAATTAATAACAACATAAAACATCATTTAAAAGGTTTTCATGCAAGAACCCATGCTAGAATTGAAATTAGGGTTTTTGGGAGAACTTTAAAAACACTTTGATTTGGCTCCTTGAATGGAAGAGGAATCAAGGATAAAGAATCCCCATACCTTAACCTTCATGAATCCCACGAAATTTGAGAAGAAAACACTTGAAACCTTCAACCCTAGCTTTAACTTGACCTAGCCTCCAATGGAGTTCTAGAGAGAACTTTTAGGGAGAGAAAGCGTTTGATTTGGAAGAATGAATTCTAAAATACAATATACAAGTTTAAATACCTTTAAAATACTTTAAAACACTTAAAACAATAACCCACATTGTCACGATCCAAGCTTAGGGCCTAGACGTGACATGGCGAATGAGGAACCCGAAGGAACCCCAAACAAGCCTCTCAAACTTGTCATCACACTTCATCGGTCGCGGAAGTACATTCAACATTAAATAACGGGAATTAGGGACTAAGGTCAAACCATTTCAAAATAACATCATAGAATAAGAGTCAAGCTCATTTACAAAATACTTGTCCAACGCACACCTCTACATACATAGATAGGACGGGGGCCATGACATACTATCGGCTCCCCTCATAGTCAAAATACAATTGCAAAGCTAAAGTCTCAAAACATAGGAGTAGGAAACATAACATAGCCCTCGAATCATTGAGGACTCACCAACAAACTCGGATAAGCACCGTACTAGCCACGTGAATGGAGAGAAGGATCAACAGTAGCTCCGGTCCCTACATGGTGACATCATGTAGGCAAAATATGCGTTAGTACTTGGAATGTACTAAGTATGCGGGGTGCAATACAACAATAGACAAGGACACAATCGAAATGCAAGAGATAGTTCCATAGGCATAATAAATAACAATATAAGGATACATGATCAAAGTGAAGTCAAAACATGTTTAAGTAAATCTATACTAATAGTAGATATCATATGTGTGTGCATAATCCAACCAATCTATAACCCCAACTTAGGATGGGGGATGCCGGGGATGTGGCAAGGTATAAACCCCTCACATGGTTGATGTTGGTCACACCCCAAGCACCCTAGGTGGCAAGGTATAAACCCCTCACATGGTTGATGTTGGTCACACCCCAAGCATCCTAGGTGGTGAGGTATAAACCCTCACATGGTTATCCGGTTCTTTCCCCGCGGACCGGGCATGGTCATGCAACACGTTATATAGGAAATTCACATTAGGCTCTAATGCAATCACATGTATGGAATGAACATATACACAAACTTAGTTTGTTATCAACACATCTCTGGAATGCCATACATCTCATAACTCGAGCCTTAAAGCATCAATTCATCAATTCTCCATAATTGGACATTTTTTCAAACACCTTGAAGGCATGTAATCGGGTCAAAGAGCATGGAAAATAGGGTAGTAATTTATGTAGCAAAACCAGTGAACAACCTGCAATAACGCCTTTTAACACCCACAAAACCACATGAAAAATCTCCACATCAATTCCAAGTTTAGATTCAAGTCCTAGAGTCACAACATGCTCAAAACAACCACTTTTCATGCTAGAATTCACTGTGCAGGAAATTTATACAAGGAACAAGACTAATTTATGAATCTCAACTTAAACCATGAATTAGTGAGGAGAATAGAGTCTAGGCACTATGGGTGGAAGGACCCATGAGTTCAACACCACATACCTTAAATATTTATGAAGGTCTTGAGAGTGTCTTCAATGGAAGCTTGGAACTTGGAGCAAGAATCTCTTCAATCTTGAGGAAGGTTTTGGATTAGGGTTCTTGAGAGAAAATATGTCTAAGTATGGGAGAGGTATTTTGGCAAATGTTTTAGAGATGGGAATTGAATTAATGCTATATAGGAAATAAAATATGCCCTTGGAAAAATGGGTCCAACACTTAGAAAAAAAAATGAGGCTTATGAACAGTAAATTCGCTCTCTGGAAATTGCATTTTCTGCATGGACAGATTTTACGAAAATGGGCATAACTTCTTCGTTCGGACTCCAAATGAGGTGAAACGAAGTGCGTTGGGTAGCTAACTCAAAGGGCTTTCCATGGATATGTTATGGACCACCCAATTATTTGTGTGCTAGGAGATATGACCCTCCAAAGTAGACCCTCGAAAAAAGCTTCACTTGGAAATTTTGGATTTTGATACGGTTGCTCTAAAATTTGGGTTAGACCCATTCCCCACTCAATTTGACCCCCTAAACAAGAATATGAAGTCGGATTTTTGAAAAATGAAACGAATTTTTAGATATAGCTAAAACAAGTTTCCAGTAACTTCCGAAGCACATTTTTAGGAACTTTTTGGGTCATTTCACACATATTACCCAAACTACCCCTCACTTAGTATGACCTTTTTAAACAAGTCTAACTTGAGTTTTATTTTTGCAGATTTCGTCGGGAAACAGGTCCGCGACGCGGAGGTGTTCCCACAAGTTTCTGAAAATTTAATTTCGAGATAGAAGAGTCCGCGATGCGAACCAAACATTTGGCCCTTGATGGAGCTAGTCCGCGACGCGGACATGCTCCCTCCAAGCACAACTTCAAGCTGCCTTGGCAGCTTGCTTGGCCAAGGTTGGGGTCCTCCTCGGGGACCCTTAGGGTGGCCCCTGGGGAGTCGTATCCAAACGTTTTGACCCTAAACACATTTATTAAGACACTAGGGTCACTTCCACTGATTTTAGACTCCAAACAACACATAAAAACATGAACAACATACTAGAACACACCAACACGTAAAAGACTAGTTTCTGAACGTCTTGGTCGTCCCTTGACATTTGACTTCCAAATCCTTTAAACTGACTAAACAGGCTATTCTTCATTATTTTAACAAGTTATTAATGCATAAAATCCATGTGAGGCTTTACTTTATCCTACTTCATTTTGAGGGGTGTTATAGAACCCATATAAGGTCTGTGCGTCTACCTACGGGCCATACACCCCATCATGGGCCTATGCCAAATCATTAGGCAAATCAAGTTCATAAGCGACCTTACCAATTCACCTCAAAATTTGATATGGGCCCACATAGCAGGGACTAAGCTTCCCTTTCTTTCCAAATCTCATTACACCCTTCATGGGTGAGATTTTCAAGTAGACCCAATCAAGAACATCAAACTCGAGATCTCTTCTTCTAACATCGGCATAGGAATTTTGTCAACTTTTAGCCATTTTCAACATTTCTCTAATAAGCTGAACTTTCTTCATAGCTTCCTGTACCAACTCGGGACCTATTGAAGAGTCTAGGATTTGGACTCATTTAGGGCTTTATTTTAATAGATTTAGTGTCCTCAAATGCATATTTTATGCCAATAACTGATGTAAATCCTTGATTTTCAGATATTTGGATTGAGGAACAAAGCATGGACACTAATGAGTAAAAAGGAACAAGGTAGCTGAAAGAACGAAGAAAATAAGGTCTGATGATCGCTTAACCCATTGGGCGAGTTGCTAAATGGACATGATCTCGCCTAAAGTTCCAGTGTACCAAGCCCTGAGGAGAAAATCAAGTCGGCGATAGAAAGAAGCAGCCTGCGAGTTGCTGAAGGTTCTGCGATGCAGTGCTAGATCGCCCAAAGTTACAGAACTTGAAGATACCGAAGGCCAAAGAAAAAAGGTGAGGAAATTGACCAATTGGCGGAGCGCCAAGTGGATCGGCGATCCTAACTTATTGCGCCGAATGGTCCTTTGCAACACATTTTTGGCGACTATAAATACATTTTTAAATTCTTAGAATAGTATCTAATTTATCAGTTATCAGTTTTCATATTAGAATTTTTGAGTTTTGAACTGAGAGTTTGGAGATAATATTTTCCTTAGCTTTGAAGATTTGAAGATTTCCATTTTTGAGAAATTGGAAGTGGGTCTTTGAGATTCTTCAATCTTGACCTTTGTAAAGATGAAATTAATCTTACCCAGTTGATGGAAACACAATTTGGAAATGATTTTTATCTTTTTATGATATCTAGTTAAAACCCCAATTCTTGGGGTGTGATTATATAATTATGGGTTGATTTATCTACTGGGTATTGTTAATTGATAGTTTAAATGTTGTTTAAAAGTGGTTTCAATCAATAGTGGTTTAATTTAAAGGGTTGTAGTGTCAAATGCAACCCTACCTTCATTTTTTTGGCTTGCTCAAGAAAGAGGTTTTAAAATCAAGATTACTGATTTGATGGTCTGTGGGTATTGGGTTGTCATGGATTTAGCTAGAGAGATTGAATCCTAAACCCTTTTCCACACATTCAGCTCGAGAGAGTGAATGGACTAAAGTGTAAGATGTTCTTAATTGCTACTTATTGGTGTTTGAGAGAAACCAATTTGATTTGGGGTAAATTGTTCGAGAGAAAGTTTATCCCCACTAAAGTCTAGCTTATTCACTGATTTACAGCTATTTACTATCAGTTGCAATCACCCATTTGTCTACCTTAGCCTATAATCCAATCACATCCCAAGAACTCGTCTCTTTACTTATTTTATTCGGGTTATTTTCTACTATTGTAGTTGATAATTACAACCAAACCCCACATATTTGACACTTGTGTCACCCCTAAATTTAAAGTATGCTTTTATTCGTAAATGTCTTTACCTATTGACTTGAACATATTTATACTTGTTTCTTGAATCTTAAGCATGTACCACTCCCTGTGGGATTCGACCCCAACTCACTTAGTTGGGTTATATTACTAACTAATGATCGTTGGCACTTAGAATTGGAAGAAGTGTCCTGATACGTGAAATCACCTATCAACGCACCTTCACCTACTTCAAACAAACCTATAGGAGATCTACACCTCCTACTGTATAGGGCCTCAAATGGAGTCATGTCAATACATGAATGATAGTTATTATTGTATGCAAATACAATCAAAGGCAAGTGATCATCTTAAATACCCTTGAAGTCAATTACACATGCTCTCAACATATCTTCCAAAGTTTGGATAGTATTCGCCGCTTTCCCATCAGTTTATGGATGAAAGGAAGTACTAATTTTAACACGAGTACCAACACCCTTTTGGAAAGATTTCCAAAACTAAGAAGTAAATTGGGTACCACGATCGGAGATAATGGATAGGGGCACTCCATGCAACCTAACAATTTCCCTCAAAAACAACTTAGCATAATCCTCTGACGTATAAGATACCTTGATAGGAATAAAAAGAGCTACTTTCTTCATTCAATCAATAATAACCCTAATCGATTCATGTTTTCATCGGATTCTTGGTAAACCAACAATGAAGTCCATGTTCAATTTTCCCACTTCCAAGTAGAAATGCTAATATCTTGCTATAAACCTCCTAACTTTTGATGTTCAAATTTTACTTGTTTACAATTAGGACACTTAGCCAATAATTTTGGAATGTCCTTCTTCATCTCACTCCACCAATAGACCTCTCTCAAGTCACGGTATATCTTGGTGACTCCTGAGTGAATGTAATATCGAGAACTATGGGCTTCTAATAAGATTTTCTCTCTCAAATCATCTACATTGGGAACACACAACCGACCTTGATATCTAAGCACTCCATCTCTCCCTTGGGAAAAAGCCTCTATGAACAATTTAAGCACTGCTTCCTTCAATTCTACCAAAGTTAGATCAAGACCTTGCTTACCTTTCACATCTGCCACAAATGACGATTCAAAAACATTGTGAACTAACCGAATACCTATGGTAGAGTCAACTAACCGAATACCTAATCTGGCTAATCTATGAACATCTCGAACCAACTCCTTTTTATCATCTTCAATTTGAGCAACACTACCTATTTACAACTGCCTAAGAGAATCTGCCACCACATTCACCTTGTCGGGGTGAAAGAGAACACTCATGTCATAATCCTTTTAGTAACGCAAGCCATATTTTTTTTGTGAAGATTTAAATCTTTCTGCTTAAACACATATTATAAATTCTTGTGGTCGGTAAAAACAAATACATGAACACCATACAAATAATGCATCCAACTCTTTAAAGCAAACAAAACTACCACCAGTTCAAGGTCATGGGTAGGGTAATCCTTTTCATGAATCTTAAGTTGCCTTGAAGCATAAGCAATGACTTTCCCATTTTTCATAAGTACACATCCTAACCAAATTCTTGAGGCATCACAATAAACAACAACTCCATTAGCTCCTTCAGATAAAATCAACACTGAAGCGGAAGTAAGTCTATCTTTCAAATCTTGGAAACTCTTTTCACAAGCTTTGAACCATAAGAACTTAACCTTGCTTTGAGTCAATGTCGTCAATGGAGTGCCAATCGAAGGAAATCCTTCAACGAACCTTCTATAAGAACTAGAAAAACCCAAGAAACTCCTAATATCCAAAGGGAATAAAGGTCTAGGCCAACTCTTGACCGCATCCATCTTCTTAGGATCTATTTCAATACCCTTAACTGAAACAATATGACCAAGAAAAGCTACTGACCTTAACCAAAAAGCGCATTTGCTAAACTTTGCAAAGAGTTGTTGGTCCTTGAGGACTTGCTACACAACCCTCAAATGATCGTGATAATGCTCAACTACTCTTCATCCAATTTTAAGTGTAGGCAGTCGCAATTAAGTATATTTTGGTAAAGGAATGTCGTACCGCAATGCTTATCAATGATATGGACATTTCTCGTCTCATGGTTCATGCTAAACAAATTGAAGAGTAGAAACTTAAGGAAAGGTCTAAGAAGGCAAAGAGGGCCAAAACCGATGATGGTGACTTTTCACATTCAAGGTCCGGGAGACATTGCCATTCTAAATTCCAACAAAGTTTTTTCGATCAAGGTTCCTCCAATAATCCTCCCCTGTTCAACATTGTTAGAGTTTCTAACCCTATTACTCAGGGAGGGAATGGGGTGGATCTTCGTTATCTACTTATGTTGTGTGGAAGGAAGCACGAGGGCAAATACTTATCCAACACATATGGTTGCTTCAGTTGTGGTAAGAGTGGTCACAAAATAAGGGATTGTCCAATACTTATAGCTAAGGGGATAGAAGGTAAACAAGCTCCACCTAGTGATTCGGGTTCAAGTGCTCCAAAGAACAACCGATTATGTGCACTTCAGACTCGTCATGAGCAAGAGGGTTCTCCCAAAGTGGTTACCGGTATGTTGAAAGTCTTCCAACTTGATTTTTATGCTTTACTACACCCCAGTGCTGTCTTGTCTTTTTTAACGACATGTGTGTCTAAGAGGTATGATATTTTTCTTGGTGTGTTGTTAGATCCCTTCTCAGACTGTACACAAGTTGGTGATTCTATTATGGCTAAGAGGGTCTACAAAAAGTGTCCCGTCTCCTTGTCCCATAGAGTCACTCATGTTGACCTTGTAGAGCTTGATATGCTAGAGTTTGATGTTATCCTTGGAATGGATTGGATGCATGCATGTAATGCTTCTATTTATTGTAGAACCCGTGTAGTCAAGTTTTAGTTTCCAAATGAACCTACCCTCGAGCGGAAAGGGAGAAATTCTATGCTTAAGAGTCAGTTTGTTTCTTGTCTTAAAGCTAGAAAAATTATCTCTAAGGGTTGCATATACCATCTTATTCGGTTTAGGAATATGGATTCTGAAGCCCCTACTCTTGAGTCGGTCCTTATTGTTAACGAGGTTTCGGAAGTGTTTCCCAATAATTTATCCGGTGTTCCTCCCAAAAAGGAAATAGAATTAGGTATTGACCTTCTACTAGATACATAACCTATCTCTATTCCTCCTTATCGTATCGCTCCGGTAGAACTTAGGTAATTAAATTAGCAGTTGAAAGATTTGTTGGATAAGGGTTTCATCCAACTTAGCATCTCTCTATAGGGTGTTCCAATTTTTTTTTATTAGGAAGAAAGATGGTTCACTTTGTATGTGTATTGACTACCGGCAATTGAACAAGGTTACTATTAAGAACAAATATCCTCTCCCAAAGATAAATGACTTGTTTGATCAACTTCAAGGAGCAAGTTACCTTTCTAAGATTGACTGTCGGATAGGTTATCACTAATTAAGGGTGAAGGAAGATGACATTCCAAAAATGACTTTTCAAACTAGGTATAATCATTATGAGTTTTGGTGATGTCGTTTGGTTTGACAAATGCTCCAGCCGCATTTATGGATTTAATGAATAGGGTGTTTAGACAATAGCTTGATATGTTTGTGATTGTGTTCATTGATGATATATTAATCTATTCAAGGAATGAAGACGAGCATACCGATCTAATGAGTCAGGGATTACAACTCATTTAGGGCTTAATATTTAGAGTTTTATTGTTCTCAATGCCTATTTTATTCTCTAATACGATATTTAAATGTTAATTTGTAGCATTGAAGGTAAAAGAGCAAGGCAAGGACATTATCGGGCAAAAAGAAGTGAAAAAGCTGAAGAAAAGCAAGGCTGATGCTTACCAAAGCCACTCGACGAATTACCGAGTGGCTCTTCAGCTCGCCAAAATGTTATAGCAGGCTAGCCCATGGACAAAGCAAACTTGGTAAGGAAACTGGAGTTTGGTGACATGCCGACTAGATCGGCGATAGAGGCAGAGCCCACCTAAAGTTACAGATTAATTGGTGAAAAAAACAATCCAAAAAGGCGAGAAGAAAGAGTTATTGGTGCATCGTCCAATAGGTCGGCGAGCCTGACCTCGATCGCCTAAAGTTACAACAAATAAAGGGTAAGCATTCAAACTAAGAAAGTGATGAAAGGAACAATCGGTTCATCGCCGATCTGGTCAGTGATTCAAGACTTATTTAACCAAATGGTTCCGAACATGAAAATCTGGAAACGTATAAATGCGATTTTAAAAGGATAGTTCCAGTGTTCTGAAGTTTTGGAGAGTTCCCACATTGTCTAGTTTTGGGTTTTTTATCCCTAAATCAGTTCTTTGAGATTTTGAGTAGAGATTTAGAACTTATTTGATTTTGAATTCAATTTGTGCATTTTTAAGACTTGTGAATAGTTACCCAAGATGATGGAAAATATAGTTGGTAGCTATTTCTTGCTCTTTATCATGTGTGGCTAAAAACCCCCCCTTCTTGGGGGTGTGATTATGTGATTGAATGGTTGAATTCGATTATGGGTGTTAGTATTTACTAATTTTTATGTTGATTTGAAGTGGATTCAATTGATAGTTGAGTTTTAATTGATGAATTGTAGTTGCAAATACAATTCTAGCCTAGTATTCTAAGCTTGCTTGAGAAAGAGGTTTTAGAGTTAAAACTATTAATTGATGATTGTAGTGATTGAGTTATTGTAGACTTAACTTGAGAAAGTGGATCTAAATTTAATCGTACCAATATATCTTGAAAGAGTAAATTAATTGAGGTATTAGGTTGTTTATATTTGTTATGCCTGTCGAGGTTCGAGAGAACTCGCCTGATTCGTGATAGTTGATTGAGAAATGACTATTACACCTAAAGCCTAACTTACCCAAAACGATTCAACGATTTCTAGTAAATAATAACCACCCATTTAGCGAAATTGGCATTCAATTGATCACACTCCCAAGTGAAACGACCCAAAAAGTTCCTAAAAATGTGCTTCGAAAGTTACCGAAAACTTGTTTTAGCTATATGTAAAAATCCGTTTCATTTTTCAAAAATCCAACTTCATATTATTGTTTAGGGGGTCAAATTGAGTGGAAAATGGGTCTAACCTAAATTTTAGAGCAAACATATCAAAATCCGAAATTTCCAAGTGAAGCCTTTTTCGAGGGTCTACTTTGGAGGGTCATATATCCTAGCACACAAATAATTGGGTGGTCCATAATATATCCATGGAAAGCCCTTTGAGTTAGCTACCCAACGCACTTCGTTTCACCTCATTTGGAGTTCGGACGAAGAAGTTATGCCCATTTTCGTAAAATCTATCCGTGCAGGAAATGCACCCCACCTAGGATGCTTGGGGTGTGACCAACATCAACCATGTGAGAGGTTTATATCTCACCACCTAGGATGCTTGGGTGTGACCAACATTAACCATGTGAGAGGTTTATATCTCACCACCTAGGATGCTTGGGGTGTAACCAACATCAACCATGTGAGGGATCTATACCTTGCCACCAGGGTGTCCGGGTGTGAACGGCATCCCCCATCCTAAGTTGGGGTTATAGATTGGTCGGATTATGCACACACATATGATATCTACTATTAGTATAGATTTACTTAAACATATTTTGACTTTACTTTGATCATGCATCCTCATATTGTTATTCATTATGCCTATGGAACTATTTCTTGCATTTCGATTGTGTCCTTGTCTATTGTTGTATTGCACCCCGCATACTTAGTACATTCCAAAGTACTTACACATAATTTGCCTACATGATGTCACCATTTAGGGACCGGAGCTACTCTTGATCCTTCTCTCCATCCACGTGGCTAGTACGGTGCTTATCCGAGTTTGTTGGTGAGTCCTCAATGATTCGAGGGCTATGTTATGTTTCCTACTCCTATGTTTTGAGACTTTATCTTAAAATTGTATTTTGACTATGAGGGGAGCCGGTAGTATGTCATGGCCCCCGTCCTATCTATGTATGTAGAGGTGTGCGTTGGACAAGTACTTTGTAAATGAGCTTGGCTCTTATTCTATGATGTTATTTTGAAATGGTTTGCCCTTAGTCCCTAATTCCCGTTATTTAATGTTGAATGTACTTCCGCGACCGATGAAGTGTGATGACAAGTTTGAGAGGCTTGTTTGGGGTTCCTTTGGGTTCCTCATTCGCCATGTCACGTCTAGGCCCTAGGCTTGGGTTGTGACAAGCTTGGTATCAGAGCACTAGGTTGTTAAATCCTCGGAGTCCCAAAGACACCGCGTTGAGTAGAGTCCTAATCATGGTTGTGAAGCGCGCCACGACTATGAATGGGAGGCTATAAAACGTTTTAGGAAAGGTTTCCCTTCTTCATGTTCTATGTCGTGCTTAGGGTGTAATAAGGTGATTCCTCCCTAACGCTTGTTCTTTGGATTGCTAGATTATCATGCCAAACCTGAGGGGAAAACGAGCCCGATCACCGAAAGAGCCACCCACCAATGGTGAGCTCCGTGATGCACTCACCATGCTTGCACAAGTGGTATCTAACCAAGTGCAACAAGGAGCCCAAGCTCCTCGAGTTACCACCCCGGGGGAAAGGGTGAGAGATTTCATGAGGATGAACCCTCCGGTCTTCCATGGTTCAAAGGTGGATGAGGACCCACAAGAGTTCATTGATGAGGTATATAAAATCTTGACCATTATGGATGTTGGTGCTTGTGAGAAGGTGGAGTTGGCGGCCTACCAACTCAAGGGGGTTGCTCAAATTTGGTTTGATCAATGGAAGGGTGAGAAAGGTAATGGCTATGTGGTGTTGTGGGAGGAGTTTAAACTTGCTTTCCTTAATAGGTTCTTCCCTCTTGAGCTTAGGGAGGCAAAGTTGGTGGAGTTCATGAACTTGAAGCAAGGAGCTATGAGTGTGAGGGAGTATGCCCTCAAATTTGTCCAACTCTCCAAGTATGCACCTCACTTGGTGGCCGACTCTAGGTTGAGGATGAACAAATTTGTGATGGGTGTATCCGACTTGGTTAGTGAGGAGTGTCGGTCCGCTATGCTCATTGGAGATATGGATTTGTCTCGATTGATGACTTATGCCGAGCAAATAGAGGAGGAGAAATTGAGGAAGATAAGGGGGCACGAGGCCAAGAGGGCCCGATTGGAGAATAGGTTCCCTAAGGGTGCTAGATTTCATCAAGGCCGAGAAAACCCTCATGTCAACCGGGGATTTGCTATCAATGTTCCTAGACCTCAAGGGGGAGGTGAAGTGAGTTCTATTGATGTATGCCCTAAGTGTGGGAGGAAGAATGGTGGTCCTTGCATGAAGGGTTCGGGTGCTTGCTTTGAATGTGGAGAAGTGGGTCACAAGAGGTTTGAGTGTCCCAAGATCCGTAACAAGGTCCGAAATGCTAATACTACTCCATTGGTGTCTCTATTGTTGCTAGAAAAGTGTATAGAAATTGTCCGGTTTGCATATTGAATAAGTTGTTGCCTTGTGATCTTGTTGAGTTGAACATGGTGGATTTTGATGTTATTCTTGGGATAGATTGGTTGTATGCATATTATGCTTCTATTGATTGTAGGACTCGTAAAGTCAAGTTCCGATTTCCTAACGAACCCGTCCTTGAGTGGGAGAGTCGGGATGTCGTGGTGAAGGGGAAATTCATTTCTTGCATTAAATCCCATAGGTTGATTTCCAAAGGGTGCTTGTACCATATTGTGGGAGTCAATGATGTGGAGTTTAAAGTCCCTCCTATTGAGTCTGTTCCGGTTGTTAATGAGTTTCTAGATGTCTTCCCAAAAGACCTTCCCGGTGTCCCTCCCGAAAGGGAGATAGGTTTTGGTATAGACCTCCTTCCCGATACTCAACCTATTTCTATTCCCCCTTACCGTATGGCCCCGGCGAAGTTGAAAAAGTTGAAAGAGCAATTAAAAGATTTGTTAGAGAAGGGGTTTATTAGACCTAGTCATTCTCCATGGGGTGCTCCGGTTTTGTTTGTGAAGAAGAAAGATGGGTCTCTTAGAATGTGTATTGATTATCGACAACTTAATAGGGTCACCGTCAAGAATAGGTATCCTCTTCCAAGGATTGACGATTTATTTGACCAATTGCATGGGGCTAGTCACTTCTCTAAGATTGATCTTCGGTCCGGGTATCATCAAGTGAAGGTGAGGGAGTGTGATATTCCCAAGACGGCCTTTCGTACTAGGTATGAGCACTATGAGTTTGTGGTGTTGTCTTTCGGGTTGACTTACGCTCCGGCTATCTTTATGGATTTGATGAATAGGGTCTTCAAACCCTACCTTGATTCTTTTGTGGTGGTGTTTATAGATGACATCTTGATCTATTCTCGGGGTGAGGAAGAGCACATGGGTCACTTGAGGGTTGTACTCTAAAGATTGAAGGAAGAGAAGTTGTACGCTAAATATGAAAAGTGTGAGTTTTGGTTGAAGGAAGTTGCTTTCGTAGGCCATATGGTGTCGGGGGATGGTATTAAGGTAGATCCTAAGAAGACCGATGTTATTAGGAATTGGCCTAGACCTTTGACCCCATCGGATATAAGGAGTTTCTTGGGTTTAGCGGGTTATTATAGGAGATTTGTGGAAGGGTTTTCTTCTCTTGCTTCTCCTATGACTAAGTTGACTCAAAAGAATGCTAAATTTGTGTGGTCGGATGAGTGTGAGGAAAGCTTCCAAACTTTGAAAGAAAGGCTTGTGTCCGCTCCTATTTTGTCACTTTCGGATGGGTTAGAAGGTTTTGTTGTTTATTGTGTATTGGTTTGGGTTGTGTGTTGATGCAAAGTGGTAAGGTTATAGCCTATGCTTCTAGGCAACTTAAGGTTCATGAAAAGAATTACCCAACCCATGATCTTGAATTGGCCGCCGTGGTTTTTGCTTTAAAGATTTGGCGTCACTATTTGTATGGGGTGCATGTTGATATCTTCACCGACCATAAGAGTCTCCAATATGTGTTCACGCAAAAAGATCTTAACTTGAGACAAAGGAGGTGGTTAGAGTTCCTTAAGGATTATTATATGAGTGTTCACTATCATCCAGGGAAAGCTAATGTGGTGGCGGATGCATTGAGTAGAGTGTTCATGGGTAGCTTGGCTCATGTGGAGGAAGGTAGTAAAGAGTTGGCTAAGGAGGTCCATCGGTTGGCCAAATTGGGAGTTAGGTTAGAAAGGGTGGATAGTGGAGAAGTAGTTGTTGTTGATGGTTCAAGGTCTTCCTTGGTTGATGAGGTGATAGCCAAGCAAGATCTTGATCCTTCTTTGGTGGAATTAAAGGCTTCGGTGAGTAGTGGTAAGGTGGAGGTTTTCTCCCGGGGGGAGATGGTGCCCTTAGGTACCAAGGTAGATTATGTGTTCCTTGTGTGGATGGTGTGAGGGAAAGAATCCTTGATGAGGCTCATAATTCTTTTTATTCTATTCTTCCGGGGTCAACAAAGATGTATAGAGACTTGAGGGATGTGTATTGGTGGGGCGGTATGAAGAAGGACATTGCAAAATTTGTTTCGGGTTGCCATAGTTGTCAACAAGTCAAGGCCGAACATCAAAGGCCGGGTGGCCTAACTCAAAACATTGAGATACCTACTTGAAAGTGGGAAGAAATCAACATGGACTTTGTAGTGGGCTTGCCCAAGACTAGAAGAGGCTTTGATTCGGTTTGGGTGGTGGTTGATCGGATGACAAAGTCGGCTCATTTCCTACCGGTTAAAACTACTTACGGGGCTGAAGAGTATGCCAAGTTGTACATTCATGAATTGGTAAGGTTGCATGGGATTCCCTTGTCTATCATCTCGGATCGTGGTGCCCAATTCACTTCTCACTTTTGGAAATCTTTCCAAAGGGGTCTTGGTACAAAGGTAAAGCTTAGCACGGCCTTCCACCCTCAAACGGATGGTCAAGCCGAAAGAACAATTCAAACCTTGGAGGATATGCTTAGAGCTTGTGTCTTGGAGTTGAAAGGTAGTTGGGATGATCATCTTCCTTTGATTGAATTTGCATACAACAATAGTTATCATTCTAGTATCGGTATGGCTCCTTTTGAGGCACTTTATGGTAGACGGTGTAGATCACCGGTTGGGTGGTTTGAAGTTGGAGAGGTGGCCTTGTTGGGTCCGGATCTGGTCATGGATGCTCTTGAGAAGGTAAGGATGATTAGGGAGAGGTTGAAAACAGCCCAAAGTCGTCAAAAGTCTTATGCCGATGTGAGGAGAAGGGATCTTGAATTCAAAGTGGGTGATTGGGTTTATTTGAAAGTTTCTCCAATGAAAGGTGTGGTTCGTTTTGGTAAGAAGGGGAAGTTAAGTCCTAGGTATGTCGGTACTTATGAGGTAATAGAAAGGGTTGGTAAAGTAGCCTATGAGTTGGGGTTGCCCAAGGAGATGGAATTAGTTCATTCGGTATTCCATGTATCGATGTTGAGGAAATGTGTTGGTGATCCTAATGCTATTGTACCTCTTGAGGTTGTGGGTGTTGTAGAAGAAAATTTGATGTATGAAGAAGTCCCGGTTCAGATCTTAGATAGACAAGTTAAGAGGTTGAGGAACAAAGAAGTGGCCTCCGTTAAGGTGCTTTGGAGAAATCAATAAGTGGAGAGTGCTACTTGGGAGGCCGAAGCGGACATGCAAAGACGTTATCCTTATCTATTCAACTCCACTCAAGCCTAAGGTATTAAATCAAGTCTTTTGTACTCCATTGAGTGTTACATTTCAACCCCTAGATCATTCATGTGCATATATGTTTAAATTAATGAGTTATGGATGCTTTACATTAAGTTTTGAAATCTCGAAGTGATGTTTAAATAAAAATTTTGCATTCATGTTGGGGCTGATATGTTCTTACCAAGTCTTGTCTTGTACGTCTCTCCCACATTCGGGGACGAATGTTCCCAAGGGAGAGATATTGAAACGACCCAAAAAGTTCCTAAAAATGTGCTTCGGAAGTTACTGGAAACTTGTTTTAGCTATATCTAAAAATCCATTTTGTTTTTTGAAAATCCGACTTCATATTCTTGTTTAGGGGGTCAAATTGAGTGGGAAATGGGTCTAACCCAAATTTTAGAGCAACCGTATCAAAATTCGAAATTTCCAAGTGAAGCCTTTTTCGAGGGTCTACTTTGGAGGGTCATATCTCCTAGCACACAAATAATTGGGTTGTTCATAATATATTCATGGAAAGCCTTTTGAGTTAGCTACCCAACGCACTTCGTTTCACCTCATTCGGAGTTCGGACGAAGAAGTTATGCCCATTTTCGTAAAATCTATCCGTGCGGGAAATGCAAATTCCAGTGACCGAATTTACTGTTCACCCGCCTCATTTTTTTTTCTAAGTGTTGGTTCCGTTTTTCCAAAGGGCATATGTTATTTTCTATATAGCATTAATTCAATTCCCATCTCTAAAACATTTCCCAAAACACCTCTCCCATACTTAGACACATTTTCTCTCAAGTTCTCTCAAGAACCCTAATCCAAAACCTTCCTCAAGATTGAACAGACTCTTGCTCCAAGTTCCAAGCTTCCATTGAAGACACTCTCAAGACCTTCATAAAAACTCAAGGTATGTGGTATTGAACTCATGGGTCCTTCCACCCATAGTGCTTAGTCTCTATTCTACTCACTAATTCATGGTTTAAGTTGAGAATTCATAAATTAGTCTCGTTCCTTGTATAAATTTCTTGCACAGTGAATTTTAAACATGAAAAGTGATTGTTTTGAGCATGTTGTGACTCTAGAACTTGAATCTAAATTTAGAATGGATGTGGAGATTTTTCATGTGGTCTTGTGGGTGTTAAAAGGCGTTGTTGTAGGTTGTTCTTTGGTTTGGCTGCATAATTACTACCCTATTTTCCATGCTCTTTGATCCCATTACATGCCTTAAAGGTGTTTAACAAAATGTCCAATTATGGAGAATTGATGAATTAATGCTTTAGGGCTTGAGTTATGAGATGTGTGGCATTCCAGAGATGTGTTGATGAAAAACTAAGCTTGTGTATATGTTCATTCCATACATGAGATTGCATTAGAGCCTCATGGGAATTTTCTATATAAAGTGTTGCATGACCATGCCCGGTCTGGGGGAAAAGAACCGGATAACCATGTGAGAGGTTTATATCTCACCACCTAGGATGCTTGGGGTGCGACCAACATCAACCATGTGAGAGGTTTATATCTCACCACCTAGGATGCTTGGGGTGTGACCAACATCAACCATGTGAGAGGTTTATATCTCACCACCTAGGATGCTTGGGGTGTAACCAACATCAACCATGTGAGGGATTTGTACCTTGCCACCAGGGTGTCCGGGTGTGAACGGCATCCCCCATCCTAAGTTGGGGTTATAGATTGGTCGGATTATGCACACACATATGATATCTACTATTAGTATAGATTTACTTAAACATGTTTTGACTTCACTTTGATCATGCATCCTCATATTGTTATTCATTATGCCTATGGAACTATTTCTTGCATTTCTATTGTGTCCTTGTCTATTGTTGTATTGCACCCCGCATACTTAGTACATTCCAAAGTACTTACACATAATTTGCCTACATGATGTCACCATGTAGGGACCAGAGCTACTCTTGATCCTTCTCTCCATCCACGTGGCTAGTACGGTGCTTATCCGAGTTTGTTGGTGAGTCCTCAATGATTCGAGGGCTATGTTATGTTTCCTACTCCTATGTTTTGAGACTTTAGCTTAAAATTGTATTTTGACTATGAGGGGAGCCGGTAGTATGTCATGGCCCCCGTCCTATCTATGTATGTAGAGGTGTGCGTTGGACAAGTACTTTGTAAATGAGCTTGGCTCTTATTCTATGATGTTATTTTGAAATGGTTTGCCCTTAGTCCCTAATTCCCGTTATTTAATGTTGAATGTACTTCCGCGACCAATGAAGTGTGATGACAAGTTTGAGAGGCTTGTTTGGGGTTCCTCATTCGCCATGTCACGTCTAGGCCCTAGGCTTGGGTTGTGACACCAAGGATCTCTCTCTACTTGATTACCCCCGTGCGTTCGTAGTTGTTAATTATTCACTCTAATCCCCCTCCCCAATTGACATTAATTGTCAAACCCCTGTCATTTACTTTAATTGTTTAAAAAATGTCTACTTCTACAAATGATTAGAACAATATTTCACTTTGTAATTGAATTTTGTATCATATCACTCCTTGTGGGATCGACCCCAACTCTTCGTTAGGTTTATACTTGATTGCGACAATCTACACATAGAATCGGATGAAGTCTAGTTGAGCGTTATCAAAAATGGCACCACTGCCGGGAAGTGGTGTTTAGAATTCTTTTAGTAAAGTTTAGTTGTGAACTAATTGTGTTGTAGTTGAATCAACTTATTCTTGTGCTTTGTTGGCTGCTCTTAAACATGTGAAGATATGAGTGTTAACGGGAGTAATAATAGCCAACTTGGGCACAATGATGACATTGGTAACTTATACGATGTCAATGAAGATTAACTGGGAAGTGCGGGTGCTATTCGATTGCCTTAATTTGTGGGCAATACGATGCTTCATGTGACTAGCACTATGTTGCAACTATTACAAATAAAGGGTCTATTTGGAGGTCTAGCTACTAACGATCCTCATGACCACAACCGAAACTTTATGGATGTATGGGCCATTTTCGTTCAAGAATATTACTCAAGAGTCTTTTCGACTTCATTTGTTTCCCTTTTCCCTAATGGGGGAAGAACCGAAGTGGTTGGCTGAGTTACCAAGGGATTCAATCACTTTTTGGAAGGAACTCACTAATGCATTCATTTTATGTAAGGTTTTTCCCTCCTTCGAAGATGGTGACTTTGGGAGATAATATTCAGAACTTTAAATGAGTGGATGGTGAACTAATTCATGAAACATGGATAAGGTTCTAGAAATTGTTGCTCTACTGTCCAACGTATGGACTCCCAAACAATATCTTGTTACAATACTTCTACCAGAGTCTAGATTCAGTCAACGAGGGTGTGGCTGAACAGCTCATTCGAGGAGGAATTATGCAACAACCATCCAAAATAACATCTACTCTTCTTGATGAGATGACAAAAATCAACTGTGCTTGGTACACTATAGAGGACCAAGTGTCTCATTTGAACTTCAGGATGACAAAGGAACAAATCGAAAAGGACCAACAGCGGGATGCAAACATGGCTATGATGATGACCCAAATGGATTTATTCTCAAAACATGTCATGGGTAGTGGATATAGGTTGTGCATGCGATTGGAATTAATGGAGTGAATCCCAATGAAGCGCAATTTAAAGCTATGTACAATGAGGAAGTACACTTCCTAACAAATCAAGAAGGAGGTTTCCGGCCAAACTATCCACGGTTGAGCGGGAACCAAGGCTGAAATAGGGATCACGATGATGGTTGGAGAGACCGAGATAGGGAATGACATGACCGTGGTACTAATTGGAGAGAGTGGGACACTGACAAAGAACAATATGTACCTCTCCATGAGCATCAAAAGCCAAAAGAACAAAGGACCAATCCTGGAAATTTCTACACTGAAGATATGCTTACATGCATTCTCAACAAAATAGAAAGATCGAACAAAGTGCTAAAGGAAATGAAAGATGATGTCTCATCTCTGAACCAAATAGTTACCTCACATTTGTTATCGATTAGGCAGCTGGAAACACAAATGGGTCAAATCTCAACTCATTTAAACCCAAGACCAAAATGAGGCTTACCGAGTGACAACATGATCAACCTAAAGAATGAATCTTGAAAGCGTGTCTTCGTCGTTCCATGACATGAAATAAGGTGCTTCTTGGGAGGCAACCCAAGTTTTTAGTTTTTAATGTTGTTGTTTGAATAATGGTGTTAGATGTGTAGGTTGAAAATTCAAAATTTTGGAAAAAGATGAAATTAGGCGAGCTTAGGTACCACTTGCCGAACAGGTTGGCAAGCCCGATCTGGACCACCTTTTTTACCAACTAAATGGCTGGAGTTCTATAACCTTCGGTGGACAAAAGTACCATTCGGAACATCACGGAATGGATGGCGACATAAGTCACTATCGCCGACTAGGGTGCAAATTGAAGGGTAAAGGCCACAACTATTTTAAATTTTAAATTTCCCTTCATTTCACATTTTCCGACTTTTGCACTCTTACAATCCAATTTTAGATCATATTTTAATTGTTGCTTTTGTGTGTGGATCAATTAATAGGGGGGATTTTTGCACTTTAGCTTCTGAATTTTCTTGCCTGGCATTTGTATCTACTTTTGAGGTTAGTGTCCCGATTTCGGCTCAAATATTTAGTAGTTTGTGATGCATGATTGTATTTTTTGGATGTATTGCTTGATGTTCAATAGTTAATTAATTTTTAAGTGAGGGTCGTTGTCGTATCATGTTTATGTTTGAGTTCCAGCCCATAATTGTTGAATCCTATGTTTTAATTGATTAAAATCATGGGTGTATATTGTTTGTATGTTGGGTCTACTGTGGGTGAAGTCTTAGTAACCCAAATTGTACCGATCAACTGATTTTTCCCAATGATAGAGCGGGTGACGTCATTCTTAAGGGCGAAAGACATGGATTGATCAATTTTAGACAAATCTGGTGAAGTCTGAGTACCCCGAGGTCATTATTGATACGGATCTAGGCTTAATTTCATAGAATAGTTCTTAATTTTCATTATCGTGGGCTGTGGGTTGAAAATTAAAGGTCAAGGTAAAAAACTGGAACGAGAGACCAGTCGGCGAGATTAGTTGAGCTCGCCGAATGGCTCGGTGGTTCGCCAAGTGACTCCTGGATTACCTTTTTATTATTCATTTTTTATGATTTTATTCTGTAACATTCGATGATATGCCTGACCTTGTCGAATGTCTATTCGATCGCCCTTTCTCAGCCCCAATTTTAGGAAATATCCTGTAACATTCAGAGAGCTACCTTTAGTGCACCGAATTAAATCGATGAATGGTTGAAAGTCCCTATATATCGCCGACTTGTGCTAATTTCTAAGAAACTTTATTCTGTAACTTTCGGCGAGCCCGACTTGGCTCGCCAAATGGGTTCGGCGACTCACCAAACTAGTCGGCGAGTTTTCCTGTAGATTTTATATTTTGATATTTTGTTGACATGTTTCTAACGTATTGGTTTGTTCTGTGCTGTTTTGCATATATGGCCAAACCCAAGGTTCTAGAAAGAAACCAACCACCATGAAAGAGAGCACGGGGAATTGTTATCACTGAGGGTGCTGCTCCGTGATGAGCAACACAACCCAAACTTCCTCCAACAGGGGGAAAATGTAGAAAAGAGAAAAGGGCCTGTGATGCAACATCCAGCTGAGGATACCTCCGATAGAATAAGAATCTATGACACCCACCTCACCAACTCAGAGTCTAACGGTGAGGGTAACTCAGGGTCTAGAGCGCGAACATCCGTATCTGAGTTGAAGGATGATCAAACATTGCAAAGGAGAAAGGTTGAGCTACGCTCTAAAGCGCTACCTGATCCGGCCAAGATACCATTGACTCCTACACTTCCTACACCTCCATAACAGACGATTGAACAGGTATCTCCTGTGCCCCCAGCACATGCATCTCCACCTCAATCGTAGAAAAGATTAAAGGTTGTCGGGTTAAGGACTATCTTGGAGGAGAAAAGGTTTTCTACAAATGGAGTGGTGGACAGGTACCCCGAAGTGTGGAACACCATCAAGCTCTATAAGTTTGAGATATTTACCCGGCCACGAGGCTCATACATACCATCCTGGGTCTAAGATTTTTATGTTGAATATGGGAAGTTGGTGCCCAAGGAAAAGAATAAATTTAGCTCATTCGCACCGGTGATCATGTGATGGTGCGTGGTATAAATGTAGCAGCACCACATTAATGAGGTGCTAGGGTGTATAATGAATGTGATCCACTACTTGGTGAATCAAATACAAAAGAGGACATTTGATGACTTGAAGGGGTGGTTGGCTCAACTTATCTGCGACATCACACCTCCATGGATTGAGCAGGGAGTTCAGATAGAGAAGAAAGACTTGAATATGGCTGCCTAGTATTGGTTTAAATTTATTAGCAGCACATTGATGACTTCACAGAATGAGTCCATACCCTGGCATTCTAATGCGACTTTGTTGGGATGCATCATGGACCGAGATAGAATGAATCTCGGGCTGGTTATTGAGCAACAGATGACCATGAGGGCCAAACATAGTCAGACCTCACTTCATTTCCTAGTGTTGACCACGAAGCTGTGTCGGCATGCCAGAGTTCCATTTGTGGAGAAAACAGATGTTGAAGTGACTCATACTTCCTTTACTGACATCCGAAGGATCAAGGCCGAGTACACTAGAGAAGAGGCTGAGAGTAGGAGAGTTGCACCGGTGGACACTTCATCGGTTGTTGACGTGGAGATGCTACAGATAGATATCCCATCCTACTGAAACTGGTGAGCCTTCAAGTACCCCTGACACTTCTACTACTATTCCTTCCACTTCTTCTGCTGCTACTGTTTCTACTGTTGCTGCTTCTCGGCCCCCATTGACCCAGGCTATGATGTTCAAGTTGGTCCATCTAGCTTAATATGCTGATGTACGTGCCTCTCAGGTAGAAGTTGTTGTCCCTGATATGATTAAGAGGGCCATTGCTTCTACCTTAGCCCCTATTCGGGCTAAGTTGCGAGAGCATCGGTAGTTGGTCATCGCGCATGGTTTAGTATTAGATGCCCTCACGGTGAGAGTGGAGGTTTGTGAGCAGAGTGGACGATTGTCGAATGATGTGACGACTTTGAGAGATGATATTACTATATTGAGATTTGATGTGGATGAGCTATAATCAACGACTACGTCTATGTTTTGTTGACACAGTGGACCTTCCTGAGGTCCCAAGTAAAGAGTTCCTTCCATTTATGAGATCCCTTTGGCTACTACAACCAGAGATGTTATTGTTGCTGATGAGGATACCGAGTCTGATGCTCTCAAGACTGATGAGGGGGAGCTTGGTACACGAGATGTAGCAGTTGATGATGACTTGGAGGACTTAGAGGGCGCGATGGTAAGACAACCATGTAGGCCTCTCTTTAGGACACATCGATGGTGGGCTTTAGTGGAGCAAAGGATGAAGATGAGCCAGGCACTGATGCCCAGATTGAGAGAGTATTGGATGTGCAGAGTTCACCTCAGGCTTAGCCTAACAGGGGGATCTTGACAATCCTTAGTTTTATTTTGAGACTATTCATTTATTTTACATTAAGGAAAAATTTTTTTTAGTGGGGTGAGGTATTTTCATACCTACCTCTCTTGGGTTGTTTTTGTGAATGTTTGATTTGTTGAATAGCTTTTTATGCTTACTTTGTATGAATATGGCTTTTTGGTTTAAATGTGAATGTTGTTTGGTTTTTGATCCAGCTTTTTGGATTTAATGTGAATGTTGATTGGTTTTTTATCCAAATTTAAAATTTTACCTCTTGATATTCGTGAATGTGGCTGTTCTCTTACATATTTGAGTATCAATTGCAATCAATATCGATGACTTGAATAGTGTTCTTGATTGAACGATATGTTTTTGCAATTCTATTGAGGCAAATTTGAGTTGCATGAGTTATGTGTGAACTCTTAGCATCTTATTCTGACTGGCCGATTGTTGAAATAAATCTTGTGATGATCATTGCTCGCAAGCTGAAATTGTAGAATCTTGATTGATGATTGTGTTGTATACCATGTGTGGTGAGATTGTCTTGAAATATGTGCTTGGTAACACCTAGAACATGCTCCATTAATCTAATAGAGTAATGTTGGTAAATGATAGAGATGATCTTAGGGAAAAAAAATTGAGAGTGAACCAAATTGCTAGTATACCTCTTTGTGACCACCTTGTGAGAGTGTGAACCTAGCTTGTCACCGTTTGAGCCTAACCTTTTCTTTGGATGAAACATGAGCACATTTGACCTCTTCTCCCCATCACCCAAAACCTTCACGAAGCATTGGTCTGTTTGAATAGCCAACTTAGGCCAAAAGCCTAAGTTAGGGGTGGGTGAAAAAGGAGAAAAGTCAAGAAGTTTTTGAAAATTTTCCCTTGATGGATTGTGTTGAAAAAGATGGAAACCCTCCTTATAAAAAAAAGAAAAAGAAGAAAAAAATTGAAAAAGAAAACGAATGTTGCAATAAAGTTTGTGCAATGGATAGAAGAAATGGGGGTATCCAATGAATCATGCTCAAAAGAACATAGGGAGGATTATGAAAATCTAAAATAATGAAAGAAAGGGAGAAAAGGTGGAATGCAGGCCATGCACCATTAAAGTTGAAGTCACTAAGCCAAAATGATCATACATTTACCCTCAGCCCCATTACAAGCTTTTAAAGACCTTTGTGAGCTTGATTGATCTTAACGTCATGTTGATTGGAAAATACGGGCAAGCCTATGGGTAAAATCATGCATGTGTTTATCTTTGAGAGTGTGAGAGTTGCTTTTGATTCCTTAAATCTGAAAATTTGATGAGCTTTGTGTGGGCATGGAGTCATTCTCTTTGTTAAAGCATTCAAATACTCTTGTTGAGCTCAAATTTGCATTTGAAGCAAGTATTGTGAACTTTAGCTCTATTTTATAATGGCTAGTCACAGTTTGAAACTTGTAGTGCACAATTGAACATTGCATGGGTAGATTGAACCTCTTATGCATTCAAGTTGAGTCTTGAGTTGCACTATTTGTAGACATCTCTGTTGAATTGATTGATCTTGTGTTTTACTTGAGGACAAGCAAAAGTTTAAGTTGGAGGTGTTGATAAGTGTGGGATTTCGACTCATTGGGCTTAATATTCAGATTTTTAGTGTCTGCAATGCCTATTTTATGCTCTAAACTGATATTTAAAGGCTAATTTGCATAAAATAAGACAAAAGAGCAAGGTAAGGACATTATCAGGCAAAAATGAGCAAAAAAGCTAAAGAAAAGCAAGGTTGATGCTCCCCAAAGCCACTTGGCGAATCGTCAAGTGGCACTTCAGCTCGCCAAAAGTTACAGCAGGCCAGACCATGGACAAAGCTAACTCGACGAGGAAACTGGAGTTCGGTGACACGCTGACTAGATTGGCGATGGAGACCGAGCCCGCCTATAGCACTTGGCTTATCGCCGAACAGGTCGCCATGCCCGACCTTGATCTCCTTAACATACAACAAAGAAAGGTGTAAAACTCAATCCAAGAAAGTGATGAAAGGAACACTCGGCGCATTGCCGACCTGGTTGGCGATGCCTGACTTATTTCACCGAATTCTGAAGTTGAAAATCTGGAAGCGTAAAAATGCAATTTTAAAAGGAGAGTTCCAGAGTTTTGAAGGTTTGAAGAGTTCCCACATTGTCTAGTTTTGGGATTTTTATCCCTAACACTGTTCTTTGAGTTTTTGAGTAGAGATTGGGGGTTTATTTGATTATGAATTCAATTTGTGCATTTTGAAGACTTATGGATAGTTACCCAAGCTGATGGAAAACATAGTTGGTAACTATTTCTTGCTCTTTATCATGTGTGGCTAAAACCCCATTCTTGGGGGTGTGATTTTGTGATTAAATACATCAATTAGCTTATGTCGATTTGAAGTGATTTCGATTGATAGTTCAGTTTTAATTGATGAATTGTAATTGCAAATACAATTCTAGCTTAGTATTCTAAGCTTGCTTAAGAAAGATGTTTTAGAGTTAAAACTATTAATTGATGATTGTAGTGATTGGGTTATTGTAGACTTAGTTTTGATTTTAAAAAGGGTCTAAATTCAATCCTACCAATCTAGCCTGAAAGAGTAGATTAATTGAGGTATTGGGCTATTTATATTTGCTATGCTTGTCGAGGTTTGAGAGAACTCGCTTGATTTGTGATAGTTGATTAAGAAATGGTTATTACACCTAAAGCCTAGCCTACCCACTAAGATTCAACGATTTCTAGTAAATAATAACCACCCATTTAGCGAAATTGGCATTCAATTGATCACACTCCCAAGGATCTCTCTCTACTTGACTACCCTCGTGTGTCCGTAGTTGTTAATTGTTCACCCTTATCCCCCCAATTGACATCAATAGTCAAACCCCTACCGTTTACTTTAAATTTTTTTTAAAATGTCTACTTCTATAAATGATTATAACACTATTTCACTTCATTATTGAATATTGTACCGTATCACTCCCTGTAAGATCGACCCCAACTCTTCATTGGGTTTTTGGACATTCCCAAAAAAGACTTACTCATTCTTGCTCTAGGATCGGTAACCATAGTAGGATCATAGCTACACAATTATGTGACCTTCAAAGCATATTCCTTCACACTCATATTTTCTTGACGAAGGTCGATGAATTCAAGCACCTTTTCTTGCCTCATCTCAAGGGGAGAGAATCTATCAAGGAATCCAACTTTGAACTTTTCCCAATCAAAAGGACCTGCATCTTCTGCCCTCTCTTCTTTCCATTGGTTGAACCATATTTGAGCAACACCCTTAAGTTGATAAGAGGTTGATTCCACCTTTTCCACCGGCGTCACTCCCATGATAATCAACACCTTATACAACTCATGAATGAACTCTTGAGGATCTTCCTCAACCTCAGAACCATGAAACTCTGGAGGATTCATTCTACTGAAGTACCTCAGTCTAGTTGTCATTGTACCCACATTTGGGTTCACGGGATCACAACCGCCCTATTTGCTTGAGACAACACTTGAAAAGCAGTCCTAAACTCTGCACCAGTCACTTGTTCGACCAAAAGGTCGACCGAAACTTGAGAAGCTTGAGGAGAAGAATATTGTTCCACATTCTCTCCCGCATTCCTTCTAGCATATGCCCTTCGAGTGGCCATATCTGGTAGAGTATCGAAGAAGGATTAGAAGAGAGACATTATAGAGTAAAACTCTATCGCATGACTTAAGAGTAATGAAAAAAGTGGAATATCCTAAGCATCTTATAACCTCTCATTCATAAATGTGGCATGCTTCACACTCATGAACAAGACTCTATTCGATATGGCTTATGAGACTTCCTAGGACCTTTCTAAACATTGTGCTCTAATTACCAAGTTTTCCACGACCCAAGGTAGACCGTAGGCGTAACATGACGTATAGAACCCTGAGAGGCCCTACACAAGCCACTTAGCATACATTATATAAGATAATAGAAATTTAAGAGAATTTAAAAGATAATTTGAAAATATAAGATTTTATAAAACTAAGTGGAAGTCTAACAATGTATCAAAGTCATCTAGTACAAAAAGGGTGATCGGCATGTAACCCGTACATCACTTACAATACTGAAAAATGTAAAGACACAATGAATTAAGGGCTCGATCCTTGGAAAATGAAGACTCACCAATATTAGATAACTACTAAGTGATCCCTAGCCATGGAGATGTGAATCTAAAGCATCAGATCCTACATTTGATGGAATGTATTCAAGAGTATTTGTTAGTACAAAAATGTACCAAGTATGATAGCAATGCATAAAGTATGAAAATCATGCTAAAAGGCACCTTTTCATGATATGCAATGACCAAGCTAAAACATAAGATAAAACTGTTAGAAAACATAAGTCATAAAAACATGGTCAATTCAAGCTAACATATTTAAAACATTCATGAGATACTTCTAGAAGTAACCTTAATTCATTATTGTAGGAGATTTACCTTTAACCGACATATAAGACCATGTGAACTATCAACATGGAATCTGGTGTTTAACCCACACCGAAAAGGTGTGTCTTACTTACCAAGGTAAGACCATGAACTTCTAGCTTATGTGGATCCACTTGCTAATGTCTATCTAAGACAATTATCATATGGGGGCACGTAGGTGTGGGATAAAGAGATTGCTACTAGAAACCCAACCTATACTAACGGGAGAGCTTCCATCTCAATATCCTCTCGGTGAGCATAAATCCCATGAAATAGTCATTATCTTAGTTGTCTTATTATTAAGAAGAATGGCTAATAACCACTTGCTTTATCATCCATGGAAGGTACATCAAGTAGCCAATCCCATCTAGGTTTCATTAGAATAGCTTCTAAATCTTGATTCAAAGTTTAGTTCAGAAAATCTTTCAACTCTAAGAATCCTTTATGTGAGAAAATCCTTTCACAATCATGCTTTCATATGTTTATGAGAAATATTTTCACAACACAATAATAATCATATTTATACTTTACTCTCAGAACATCCTTAAAACATTTACATCAATTTCATAAAAACATGCATAATTTCATAAACTCATCTTTCATAATTCAAAACCCACATTAAATCATCTTATCTTGGAAAACATGGGTTATACATGGGTTCATGGTTATTCATCTTTAAAACATAGAATTATCTCAATTCATGCATAATAGTTAGTAAAACAATTGATTGAATCAATACTGAAAGGAACCCATTACATGGGAGAAAACCCTAACTTCAATTGGAGACTTATAACTTGTAAATTAGAGAATTTAGGAACCATATGGAGAAAAGGACTCCATAGGTGTAACACCCCGGAAACTAGTAGGCTAAACTAGAGCTTGTCGTGACGGTTAGAGTCGTAGATATGTCTTCCCGTACTTAGAATGAAGGATTTTGGGGTAGAGCGTCAAGGTACGACTCCTCAAGGACAAACCAAGGGTCTTTGAGGAGGACCCTAAATCTTTCCCAAAATAGTCCACCCACGAAAGGGACCTACGCCCCGTGGGTGAGGGTTCGTGGGTCAGGGTCCCAAAAGATGGGTTGCAGACCACCACCCACATATAACCAGCATGCCCCGTGGGCATGGTCTCGTGGGTGAGGCAGTGGTCAAGTTTTAAACAATTAAGTGTTAGCTTAGTGGAACTTTCCAGAATTAATTAGTTATTAAGTGACATTGTTTTACTCTAGCTTAGACCAACTATATAAAGACTTTAGACCCTTAATGGTTGTTTATGGTTGATTATGACATAATTACATGATTTTAGTATGTTTATTCATGTATTCTTGATTAACCTAAGATTCTAGGGTGAAATTGATATAGTTTAGTTTTAAGCCATGAAGAGGGAAACTAAGGGCTTAGATGTGACCTTCTAAGATTGATGAATTACATTATGAATTGCTTAAAAGTAAAGTGTGTAGATATTAATTATTAGATTAGGGCTTATATGAAGAGCCGTGATTAGTAAGTGTAGAGATTGAGTTTATATGATGATATATGACTAGAATTGCTTAAGAATGAAGCATGTGGTTAGATTGTCTTGAAGAATTAGGCATATATGATGATCATGTGAAGTAAAGCTATTGAGAATAAGACTTATAGTTGTTAATATTGATTTCAAGGATTTTGAAGGTAAAGCTAATATGATGAATTATGTATGTTAAGACCCTAAGAGGAAAGTTGACGTGATGATGGCAGACTATTAGATAGAATTGTTGTGGAAAGAATTTACCCACCTAATCTACCTCATGAATGTTCGAATACATGAAGTGAGAGAATCACATGAGTTAGGATGATATACATGTCTAGTGATTGAACCTCAAGTATGATGATTGAAAGTAAGTTTTGAACCTTAAGGAGGTGAAGTATGAGATTATGCTTGTAGTAATTGAACTACTTGAATTATGATTATATCTATGTCTAATGTAGTCATTCTAGATGTGTTGATTTGATGTGAGATTTGATCCTTGAAAGGGCAAGATATGATATTATGCATGTTTTATGAAAGTTATGTACATGCTTTAAGAACACTTTGAGAGTGAAGTGAATATGTTCATGATCTAGTTGTTGTGTTGTTGAAAGGTTATTCTCATATACACACCTATGTATGAATATGATATGATGTGAATGGATTCCTCACAATATGATGATTCTAAGGTTGGAAGACTAGTCTCGCCTAATGAATCTATATAAAGACATATACGGTGAGTGGTTATTCTCACGCATGATCTAATGAGCTATAGTATGAGTTATGTTGGATTGAGTGTCAAGACATTCTTCCATAGATATGAACTTAAGTCAAGAATCAATATGAACTCAAATGGGAATTATGCTTAGCACCGAGTGGATATTGAATATGAGATGGAAGCTTTTACACTAGTTGAATCCGTCTTCCCAATGAAAGCTTTTACACTAGTTGAGTCTGGCTTTCCAAATGGGTTCCTTCTACGATAGTTGAGTCCGGGTTCCCAAAGTATGTATCTCATTAGATGGAAACCTTATAACTTAGTTGAGTCCGGGTTTCTAGTAGCAATCTCCTTATCCAATAAACTATGTGCCCACATAGGTTACTTAGTCATTGTATCCACCTAAGCTAATACTATGGTTTTACCTTAGGCAAGTAGGACAACCCCTTTTCGGTGTGGGTTAGACACTGGATTCCATGTTAATCTCACATGGTCTATGTCGGTTAAGGCTAATTCCCACAATAGGAATATGAATTATGAAGAATGGTTACTCAAGAATCTTTACTCAGTATGGGTGAGGTCATGGGATCTCATTTATGCATTGCACAAGTATGTTTTGAGTGTAATTATGGTATGTTCCTCTTATGTTATGATGGTCTATATGATGAGTATGTGTATGGCTTATGCTTATGATGTATACTTAGTTTGGATTGTAGCTTGAAAGGCCCTTCCAATACATGTGTGACTAAAGGGGAATGTTCCCTTGTCTATGAGAAGTAATCTAAGAATGAGATCAAAAGATGATAAAGATGAATGAGGACCTAAAGTGAATTTCTTAGCATGGGTGGGATTATGGGGTCTTATCCATGCATTGTGCAAGCTTGCCTTGAGGTGGTTTATGAAGTGTTTATTTATGTTATGTTAAACTAGGTGCATTGATTATGCCTATGACTATGATGTTATCTCTTATGCTCACAAGTTATGATTATTATCTCGTGTCTTATAATGATGTCACTTATGCTTATGACTTGTGTTATTGTCTCTTATGATTATGGTATATGTCTTATGTCTACTAATTCCTCTTAAATGCTTATGTTGATGATTTATGCTAGCCATCATATTTAGTACATTATTTTACTAACGCATACTTTTTCTTACATTCTTATCAAATGTAGGGTTCGGCGATATCGACTTCCATCCTCGTGGCTAGATTCATAGTAGATCAAGAAGAGAATTTTTGGTGAGTCCTCATAGCATCAAGGACATGATCACCCTTTCCTTTTATGTCTTTCTTTTATGTGCCAAGAGCTATTCAAAGTTATTTAGACGGTTTGAGACAAATGTTAAAGACATCTGCTTCGTTTTATGAGACTTCGATTGTATTGAAAAATGTTTTAAATTTCCATACTTTTCTATTAACTTATGTAGTGATATGCTAAGTGGCTAACATGGGGCCTTTCGGGGTTCTATGTGCCTTGTTACATCTAGGGGATACCCCTGGGTCGAGACAATAGGTGAATACAGTCATACCTTAGAGTTCAAAGCCCGCAAGAAATGGTGAAATTGAACACTTGACTTGAAACCCTAGTCTTCTTCTTCAAGCTTTTAGATAGAGAAATATTAGAGAGGATAAACTTATTCTTCTTTTAGGAATTTAAGAGAATAAATTGAATTAGCAAATTTTGGGGGTAAAACCGTTTGTAGAGGGCTTCAGGTAAAGGGTAAAAGGACATAGTATTGAATTAAAACAATCAGTAAAAGACCCAAAAGCCCATTGTGGTCTGTACACCCCACTATGGGTTCCAATTTTTATCTTAAAATGTCACTAAATATGGGACCCACCTACGAGAGACTACCTACGGCTCATGCATTGGACAATGGGTCATCCTGGTGAACCGTATCAAAAATACTGAAACCTTGACATTTTGGAAAATTTGGACTGGCCAGTCCAGCCTACAAACCGTTGGTGGTTCCGTTTGTGCTGGCATCAGAGTTTTTGGAAAAATTGAAATTTTCATCATTTGGAATTCGAGGTGTTACAATAGCTCACATGGTTTATGTCAGTTAACGGTATCTTTCTCATATGATATGACTGGGATTATGACTTCTACTTATGAAATGATTTTTAGAATATTGCATTGACATTGTACTATATTTTATGAACTCAGCTTATTAGATTATGTCTTGTTTTACTTAGTCATGCATTATCATGTGTTTAGAGTTATCATGTTATTATGCTTACACACATGCATCTTTCCTCATACGCAGTACCTTCTAAGTACTAATTGCACATATCTCTTGTGCCTATATTATTTTATAATATAGGTTATGGCACATCTCATACAACTTGAGGTTAGCATAGATTCCAATCATCCTGTCCAAATCTGGTGGCCACCTTTATGCTTTTGATGTCATTTTTTACTTTACTTCAGTTTTCAAATTATTTCATGAGCTAGGGCTTGTCCTAGTCACACATATGTAGTAGATGCTTGTTGTAAGATATGAGTACTTCCACATTATTTTCGTTGTACTCAAATACTCCTTTATATTGAGATTGTCCCTTGAGATTTATCTTTAGCTTTATCTCTTACTTTTAGTTATCTTTTTATCTTAATTGTCCTGCTATGACATATAGTTCGTTTAGAGTCTTTTGGGATTCTATTCACCATGTCACATTTAGGGGGTAGTTGGGTCGTGACACAAACATTGAAACTTACCTGAATTTTAAACTTATTTGATAAGAGAAGTTTAGATTAGGAAAAAGAACCATTATTAGAGATTTGGGGCTATCAATCCCCATCTATTAGCTTGAGCTAGTAATAGGAAAGCTAACTGATGAATTGGTATTTTACCAACTAACTAGAAACAAATTCATGAGATTTTGCCATCTTTTTATGATAATTGATGGGATATTAGGCCCTAATTCTCTTGTACACAGGCATTCTTTGGAAAAACAAGTTTAATAGATTTGAGGTTGAATATCACTAAACCACATCAGCGAAGGAACTGACATTCTACAAGAAACAATAAGCGTCTCATAGGCTAAATGTCGGCTTGAAAGGAGCAAAGCTTCCTATAAATTTGAGAAGTTCCAAGTTTAGAAAAGACTAGATGGAGTGCAAAAAAATTCCAAGCCTACAAAATTTTGGCATTTATGACACCATCTATGGGTTGTAAGTGGAACCATGAGCCGTAGATAGAATCCGTAGTTGAGACTTCTGAAATTAATAGAATTAAGTCAGTGTGTACGAGTCAAGTTATGGATCATAGTTTGTTTTACGATTCATAGATTGACTTCAAAAACTTGGAAATTTGGCTTGACTAGGATGTTCAAGATTTGCGAGTCGTGGATGTGTTTACGATTTATGGATGGGCATCGTAAATCAAATTACTCAAACCTCATAATCTTTCTTGATCTTTACGAGCATCATTTTACTAATCGTAGATGGTTCTCATAAATCAATCTACATAAACTCTATTTAAGCCCATTCTACGAACAAGCACAAGTCATATAAGGAAGTACGAGTCATAGTTTGGTCTCGTGGTTTGAAAGTTCAGATGCTTAGGAATTTTAGTCTGACTTCCACGGTTCGTAGATAGAACCACAGACTGTAGATACCCCTCGCAATAATAACTTTAAAAAAATTAATCAAGGTCGTTTTGGTCGTTTCCCATTCTTTCAATCCATGTACTACGTCTTTTAGGACTATTCTATGTGGGACTAACTAATTCCTAGTGACCCTATCCTTCTATTCACTCCTAACTCTCCCAAATTAGATTTCTTCTCTCTCAAGTCTCCTCTAAAGCAAGAATTAGGGTTCCAAGTTTCAAGTCTCCATCAAAGGAATTAAAGTTAGGGCTTGTCCGCCATGTATGTGGGATTTCATCAATAAGTATCCATTTACCCATTGAGTCCCAAGAAAACCTGAACTTTTCAAATTATGATTTGCTCCAAGCCTAGGATTTCTAAGATTTTTATGTGTCTTTATTGGAATTCAGCTTTTTCTTCACGATTAGTCTTCAATTGCATGATTTTGATTATAATTCCATGTTTTCAACATTATTTTCATGAACTTAGAGGATGCAAGTATTTTAATGACTCAAAATTATGTTATTTCAGTTGCATGTCTCAGATTATCCAATTTTCATGATTTAGATGTTTTCAAGTAAAGTATCTCTTAGTATAGTTTATGTTATCACGATTTACATGCTTTCAGATAAAGTAAATTTCAACTATTTTAAGCTGTCATGATTTATGAGCTACTCAGTATTTATCAGTTATATGTATGATTCAGTATTATCAAATTATTATTATTTTCATATTATGCATGTTTCCATCGGGAGTAATACTTAGCACCGAGTAGATTTAGGCATGATTGATATTTGTCGGTGTTCGTAAACTTTTAGTAGAAATTCTTAAGTCTAAGAATTACGTGTCACCATAAGATTTATCATTATAGACTTTAGCTTAATGGATTCACATTAGTTAAGTAATCATGTCCCTTACGGCCTTGGCATTTATTGAAGAACATCATTTTTTGTATGGGAAAGTACACTGAACTCCATGTAGTAGCTCACATAGTTTATATCAGTTTTAGTATCTCCCACAATCATACTTTCAGTTATTGCATGACCTTGTATTTATGTATTTTAGATTAGGTTATCTCAGTTTCAAGATATTTTACTTGGTCATTGCATCAACATGTTTTTATAGATTTAGTATATTCAAATATCATGTTTATTATGCATATTCCTCATACTGAGTACATTCAAAGAATTGAACACATAGTTTCTACCTATATTGTTTGATAATATAAGTTCTGACGCTCATCATCCAGCCCGCAGTCAGCTTTGCAGCAATATCTTTGTGAGTTCACATTATCCTAGGACGATCCCTTTATCTTTGATTTCAGTATTTTACTTTAGTTTCAGACATTTGGAGTTAGCTAGGGGTTTGTCCTAGCAACTCACAGTAGTAGAGGCTTTCTAGATAGTTAGTTTTATTTTTTCTCATATGTACTCAGATATTTGTCTATTTCCGTTTTGTTTAAATAGACCTATTTCAGTTATCTTTTGCTTTCATTTGTTGATTTTATATATCCTAGTGTAGTTCCATTCCATGAGACTAGCTTTGGGTCACTCATGTCTCTAAACACCAATCGTGTCTAGGGGATAGTCTTAGGGATGACACTTCCTCAATATTGGTGCTACAATTAGTGTGGTACAATTCTTGATCGGTGGCTCACCGGTCCTAGTACAGATTCTCCTATGGGAACTCAAGGTTGGTGCGGAGAAGCGACTGGTGCTCCATAATATGAGATTAGTATTCTGATAGTTCAGCGCAAGTTCAAACATGTAAGTTGAAGGGGAAAATGTAATTCTGAAATTCAGTGCTTCCTTTCGAAGGTACCAAAGATAGAATGACATTTTATGTAATTATGTATGTTTATCTTCTTCCTAATTAAGGATGAAAAGGAGAGTTCCTTTTTGGTGAAAACGATTCATAGAGCGTAGTGAAGAAACTTTTATCTTGTAGAGCAAGAAGCCTCAAATTTGTATTACTCTAAGTTTGTATTCTAGATTTTGTTAATCACATTATCTTGAAATGGAGATTTCTTACATGGGTTTTGTCTCTATTTTTTCTTTTCTAAGAACTTAAATCCTTAGCTAGGGGTCTGTATGCCTTATGAGGGTGTAAAACACCAAATGAGTATTCATTAATGAGTACTAAATTTAACTATAGTACATGGATCTATTGTTTTCTTGAAGTTTTAATCCAAAATCGATGATTGCAAATATTGATTGAGATCTCTAACACTATTTTTGCTTGAGAAAGTAAAATGGAGTTGGGTAAGACTCAATAGTGAGGACATTTTGAAATCACTCGAAGGGTTTGAGCCAAGGATTGGATAATTCAAGTAGTTTCTTATTTAACGATATGAGCTAGGGATAGTCTATCTACTCAAGTAATGGTATTTCATTAGAAACGGTGTTGGACTTTGAAAGAATCTATGGGACATACATTTGATAGTTTCAGAGAATATCGGATGTATCCTAGACCAAACATTATCCATATATCAATCATCTTCGTTGTGATTAATCTTTGCCTATTTTAGTTGAAACCCTAATCGTTATGCACACACCTCTTGTCCTTTGCAAGCTTGGTAGATCATATTTGTGTTGATTCCCTATTTTGCTCCTTTGTATTGGTGAATTTTAGTTGTTACTACCCCTCCCATTTTATATATACATGTGTGTTGACAATTCAATTTTCTAAGTTCACTTCAAGTGGTGAAATCAAGTGAAGGTGATCTTCCAATCCCCGTGGTTTGACCCCAACCTCTAAAGATAGGTATTGTTTTGCATATGACCACATATGCCTGAAAAATAGGACATAATTGAGTGTTTATCACTAACCTGGAACATATGATGATGTTTCAATAACACACACATAAGTGTCAAAAGGACTTAAGGTGTTTTTCTTCTAATTGGGCTGAAAGACTTTAGAAGACATATCACTTTATCAGTTTTGCTCAGTGAACACACTAAGGGGTCATTTGGTAGAGTGTATAAAAATAATGCTAAATAGAGTGTATTAGTAATGCTTGCATTAGCAAAGAATGTATTAGTTGTGCTTGCATTAATTATAGATACATTATTTTTATGCATTGCATTAAAAATATTTACAAAAGATACCCTTCACTATTATGGTGGAAAAGATATAAAAAGGTATTGAGAGGAAATTGGGTCTTTAATTGAGTTAATGTATGCATTATAACCATTGCATTGCTAATACCTAGAAATCAATGGTATTAGCAATACACACCTTAATACACAATAAAGTGTACAACTAATAAAAGCATTAGTTATACATAGGTTGGAAAAGAGTACCAAATAAGGTACTAGTAATACACAAGGCTAATGCAAGTATTTTTTTTAAATACAGTCTACCAAACGACCCCTAAATGAGTTGAATAGTGACTTATTTGTTTGAATTCCAACATTTAAGGAACCACAACTGTAGTTATTTTTTAATTATTGAATATCAACTTAACCATAATCATAAATTATAAATAGTTCATAAATATTCCCAATAAACCCCATTTTGAAATAGTGATCATAAGATTGAATTCTTGCATAAATTATAATGTTTTGCCATGTTCTTTGTGGGATCCGACACCCGCCTTGTTGGGTTCTACATTTGATAGTAACCACTTAAATATCCACTAAAAAGGAGTAATTTGGACGACATCATGGAGTAGTACACGGAGAGAAAGAAGGACTTACACATGGAGTTCATCGACTTAGAAAAGGCTTACAACAAAGTCTCTAAAGGAGGTTGTATGAAGTTGCTTCAAAGCTAAAGGTGTAGATATGGCGTACATATATATACACACATGCATTGAGCATATAATATGTATACATTGTAGTGGTTCATCTTCCTCAACAAGTTGAAAAAAGTTTTCAATCCTGACCAACTCAAATATCCTCTAAATAATCTTAAATTTTATATATGAGTTCATCTTTTTCTTTCAAATCTTTTGATATATTATTCACTCAAAATGGTTCACATTTTTAGCAAGTCAAACTTTAAAATTTGAGTTTCAAACCTCTTCAATGGCAGATTGTTCCATTTTAATTTCTCACGCTTTTTATTTCTTTGGGTAAGAAATTTTGACCCAACAAGCATTTTGTCAAGACCTAAGGTACCTCCTAGGCGTAACATGACGTATAAGACCCCGAGAGGACCCATACAAGCCTCTTAGCATTCATAGCATAAGCAATAGAACAAAGTGATAGAGAAATACATTTCAAGTCCCAATAGTTTTTAAAGTAGATAAAGCGGAAGTCTAAACACTTTGTCTCGTTAGCCATCTAGTACAATAGAATAAATTGGGCCTATCTCATACATCATGTCCAAAACTGAAAATAAGAGAAAAGACTGAAAACAATGACAATTCATCCTCGAAGCATGAGGACTCACAAAAGCTCGGAATCTCTCAAGTAAAACTCTAGCCACGAACTGAGAACATTGACTGTCGGACCCTACATTTAGGGAAATGTAGGCAAGAGTATGCGTTAGTATAAAATAATGTACCAAGTATGATAGTCATGCATATAAAAAATTTAAATCATGGTAAAAAGGTTTATTTCATGACATGCAATGACCAAGCTAAAACATGATATAAAAAAAGTTAGAAAACATAACTCATAAAGAAGGTCAATGCAAGCTAACATCATTAGAACCTTTGAACACATACGAGATACTGCTTGAAATAACTGTAGTTCAATATTATTATGGGAAGTAGCCTTAACTGACATAGAGACCATGTGAGCTACAACATGATCCCCTCGTGCCTCCCACACTGACAAGGGTTGTCCTACTTGCCAAGGTAAGGACCATGAACTTCTTGCTTAGGTGGATCCATTAGCTAATGTATATCTAGACAATCATCCTATGGGGGCACATAAGTAAGGGATAAGGAGATTGCTTCTAGAAACCCGGAGACTACTCACGGGAGATCTTCCTTCTCAATATCCTCTCGGTGCTAAGCATAAATCCCACGGAATAGTCATTTTTTTACTTGTTCTTATTATCCATGGAAGGGCACGTCATCTTGTAAATCCAAGCTAGGTCATAAGTCGTAAATCATCAATGGAATGGTATCATTCAATAACCAATCCATGCTAGGTTTTATTAGGATAGCTGGATGAGTAGACCTTTCAACCTTAGAACGCAAACTTATGTAAGAAAAATTGTCGCAATCGGGCTTTCATGTGTATATGAGAAAATCCTTTCAACAACACAACAACAAAATTATCATTGATACATCACTCTCAAGAATCCTTAAAACATTTGCATAAATTTCATAAGAACATGCTTAATTTCATAAACTTCTCTTTCATAATCCAACACCCACATAATATCATCGTAATTTAGAAAACATGGGAATTATATGAGTTCATGGTGAATCATCATAAAATCATTAGATTAACTCGATTCATGAATAAAAGATAATAGATCAATCAACTAAATCGATAATTAAAGGAACCCATTTCATAGAAGAAAACCCTAACTAGATTGGGGAATTCTAACTCGAAAATAGGAGAATATGGGAACTCCATGAACGGGTGGAATCCACAGATGAAAACTATCATACCTCAATGCCTATTGTTTAACTTCAATGGAGAAATTGGAGAATTGACTTGCAAACCCTAGCTTGGACCCTTCTTCTTCAAGTTTTCTAGAGAGAAATATTTGAGAGGAAGACTTGTTCTTCTTTTGTAAATTTGAGAGAATGATTTTCAATTGGGAAGATTTGGAGTTAAAACACTTATATAGGGTTTTAGTGAAGGGTAAAACGACATAGTATTAGGCTAAACTAATTAGGAAAAGACCCAACTACCCCTAGAATAACTCTCGATCTTCGACCTAATGGCCTTGACCGAAGGATCGTGGTTTTATCGAAGGTCCGTCCTGCACATTCATCGTCTTCATCAGAGACTGGACTTTGAGACCATGATCCACGGGTCGTGGACCCAACAATGAAAATTCATCCTTGAAGCATGAGGACTCACAAAAGCTCGAAATCTCTAAAGTAAAACTCTAGCCACGAACTGAGAACCTTGATCGTCGGACCCTACATTTGGGGAAATGTAGGCAAGAGTATGCGTTAGTATAAAATAATGTACCAAGTATGATAGTCATGCATATAAACATTTAAATCATGGTAAAAGGGTCATTTCATGACATGCAATGACCAAGCTAAAACATGATATAAAAAAAGTTAGAAAACATAAGTCATAAACAAGGTCAATGCAAGCTAACATCATTAGAACCTTTGAACACATACGAGATCTTGCTTGAAGTAAGCGTAGTTCAATATTATTATGGGAAGTAGCCTTGACCGACATAGAGACCATGTGAGCTACAACATGATCCCCTTGTGCCTCCCACACCGACATGGGTTGTCCTACTTGCCAAGGTAAGGACCATGAACTTCTTGCTTAGGTGGATCCATTAGCTAATGTATATCTAGACAATCATCCTATGGGGGCACATAAGTAAGGGATAAGGAGATTGCTTCTAGAAACCCGGAGACTACTCACGGGAGATCTTCCATCTCAATATCCTCTCGGTGCTAAGCATAAATCCCACGGAATAGTCATTTTTTTACTTGTTCTTATTATCCATGGAAGGGCACGTCATCTTGTAAATCCAAGCTAGGTCATAAGTCGTAAATCATCAATGGAATGGTATCATTCAATAACCAATCCATGCTAGGTTTTATTAGGATAGCTGGATGAGTAGACCTTTCAACCTTAGAACGCAAACTTATGTAAGAAAAATTGTCGCAATCAGGCTTTCATGTGTATATGAGAAAATCCTTTCAACAACACAACAACAAAATTATCATTGATACATCACTCTCAAGAATCCTTAAAACATTTGCATAAATTTCATAAGAACATGCTTAATTTCATAAACTTCTCTTTCATAATCCAACACCCACATAATATCATCGTAATTTAGAAAACATGGGAATTATATGAGTTCATGGTGAATCATCATAAAATCATTAGATTAACTCGATTCATGAATAAAAGATAATAGATCAATCAACTAAATCGATAATTAAAGGAACCCATTTCATAGAAGAAAACCCTAACTAGATTGGGGAATTCTAACTCTGAAAATAGGAGAATATGGGAACTCCATGAACGGGTGGAATCCACAGATGAAAACTATCATACCTCAATGCCTATTGTTTAACTTCAATGGAGAAATTGGAGAATTGACTTGCAAACCCTAGCTTGGACCCTTCTTCTTCAAGTTTTCTAGAGAGAAATATTTGAGAGGAAGACTTGTTCTTCTTTTGTAAATTTGAGAGAATGATTTTCAATTGGGAAGATTTGGAGTTAAAACACTTATATAGGGTTTTAGTGAAGGGTAAAACGACATAGTATTAGGCTAAACTAATTAGGAAAAGACCCAACTACCCCTAGAATAACTCTCGATCTTCGACCTAATGGCCTTGACCGAAGGATCGTGGTTTTATCGAAGGTCCGTCCCGCACATTCATCGTCTTCATCAGAGACTGGACTTTGAGACCATGATCCACGGGTCGTGGACCCAACAATGAAAATTCATCCTTGAAGCATGAGGACTCACAAAAGCTCGAAATCTCTAAAGTAAAACTCTAGCCACGAACTGAGAACCTTGACTGTCGGACCCTACATTTGGGGAAATGTAGGCAAGAGTATGCGTTAGTATAAAATAATGTACCAAGTATGATAGTCATGCATATAAACATTTAAATCATGGTAAAAAGGGTCATTTCATGACATGCAATGACCAAGCTAAAACATGATATAAAAAAAGTTAGAAAACATAAGTCATAAACAAGGTCAATGCAAGCTAACATCATTAGAACCTTTGAACACATACGAGATACTGCTTGAAGTAAGCTGTAGTTCAATATTATTATGGGAAGTAGCCTTGACCGACATAGAGACCATGTGAGCTACAACATGATCCCCTTGTGCCCCCCACACTGACATGGGTTGTCCTACTTGCCAAGGTAAGGACCATGAACTTCTTGCTTAGGTGGATCCATTAGCTAATGTATATCTAGACAATCATCCTATGGGGGCACATAAGTAAGGGATAAGGAGATTGCTTCTAGAAACCCGGAGACTACTCACGGGAGATCTTCCATCTCAATATCCTCTCGGTGCTAAGCATAAATCCCACGGAATAGTCATTTTTTTACTTGTTCTTATTATCCATGGAAGGGCACGTCATCTTGTAAATCCAAGCTAGGTCATAAGTCGTAAATCATCAATGGAATGGTATCATTCAATAACCAATCCATGCTAGGTTTTATTAGGATAGCTGGATGAGTAGACCTTTCAACCTTAGAACGCAAACTTATGTAAGAAAAATTGTCGCAATCAGGCTTTCATGTGTATATGAGAAAATCCTTTCAACAACACAACAACAAAATTATCATTGATACATCACTCTCAAGAATCCTTAAAACATTTGCATAAATTTCATAAGAACATGCTTAATTTCATAAACTTCTCTTTCATAATCCAACACCCACATAATATCATCGTAATTTAGAAAACATGGGAATTATATGAGTTCATGGTGAATCATCATAAAATCATTAGATTAACTCGATTCATGAATAAAAGATAATAGATCAATCAACTAAATCGATAATTAAAGGAACCCATTTCATAGAAGAAAACCCTAACTAGATTGGGGAATTCTAACTCGAAAATAGGAGAATATGGGAACTCCATGAACGGGTGGAATCCACGGATGAAAACTATCATACCTCAATGCCTATTGTTTAACTTCAATGGAGAAATTGGAGAATTGACTTGCAAACCCTAGCTTGGACCCTTCTTCTTCAAGTTTTCTAGAGAGACAATATTTGAGAGGAAGACTTGTTCTTCTTTTGTAAATTTGAGAGAATGATTTTCAATTGGGAAGATTTGGAGTTAAAACACTTATATAGGGTTTTAGTGAAGGGTAAAACGACATAGTATTAGGCTAAACTAATTAGGAAAAGACCCAACTACCCCTAGAATAACTCTCGATCTTCGACCTAATGGCCTTGACCGACGGATCGTGGTTTTATCGAAGGTCCGTCCTGCACATTCATCGTCTTCATCGAGACGGACTTTGAGACCATGATCCACGGGTCGTGGACCCAACAATGAAAATTCATCCTTGAAGCATGAGGACTCACAAAAGCTCGAAATCTCTAAAGTAAAACTCTAGCCACGAACGAGAACCTTGATCGTCGGACCCTACATTTGGGGAAATGTAGGCAAGAGTATGCGTTAGTATAAAATAATGTACCAAGTATGATAGTCATGCATATAAACATTTAAATCATGGTAAAAAGGGTCATTTCATGACATGCAATGACCAAGCTAAAACATGATATAAAAAAGTTAGAAAACATAAGTCATAAACAAGGTCAATGCAAGCTAACATCATTAGAACCTTTGAACACATACGAGATCTTTGCTTGAAGTAACCGTAGTTCAATATTATTATGGGAAGTAGCCTTGACCGACATAGAGACCATGTGAGCTACAACATGATCCCCTTGTGCCTCCCACCTTGACATGGGTTGTCCTACTTGCCAAGGTAAGGACCATGAACTTCTTGCTTAGGTGGATCCATTAGCTAATGTATATCTAGACAATCATCCTATGGGGGCACATAAGTAAGGGATAAGGAGATTGCTTCTAGAAACCCGGAGACTACTCACGGGAGATCTTCCATCTCAATATCCTCTCGGTGCTAAGCATAAATCCCACGGAATAGTCATTTTTTTACTTGTTCTTATTATCCATGGAAGGGCACGTCATCTTGTAAATCCAAGCTAGGTCATAAGTCGTAAATCATCAATGGAATGGTATCATTCAATAACCAATCCATGCTAGGTTTTATTAGGATAGCTGGATGAGTAGACCTTTCAACCTTAGAACGCAAACTTATGTAAGAAAAATTGTCGCAATCAGGCTTTCATGTGTATATGAGAAAATCCTTTCAACAACACAACAACAAAATTATCATTGATACATCACTCTCAAGAATCCTTAAAACATTTGCATAAATTTCATAAGAACATGCTTAATTTCATAAACTTCTCTTTCATAATCCAACACCCACATAATATCATCGTAATTTAGAAAACATGGGAATTATATGAGTTCATGGTGAATCATCATAAAATCATTAGATTAACTCGATTCATGAATAAAAGATAATAGATCAATCAACTAAATCGATAATTAAAGGAACCCATTTCATAGAAGAAAACCCTAACTAGATTGGGGAATTCTAACTCTGAAAATAGGAGAATATGGGAACTCCATGAACGGGTGGAATCCACAGATGAAAACTATCATACCTCAATGCCTATTGTTTAACTTCAATGGAGAAATTGGAGAATTGACTTGCAAACCCTAGCTTGGACCCTTCTTCTTCAAGTTTTCTAGAGAGAAATATTTGAGAGGAAGACTTGTTCTTCTTTTGTAAATTTGAGAGAATGATTTTCAATTGGGAAGATTTGGAGTTAAAACACTTATATAGGGTTTTAGTGAAGGGTAAAACGACATAGTATTAGGCTAAACTAATTAGGAAAAGACCCAACTACCCCTAGAATAACTCTCGATCTTCGACCTAATGGCCTTGACCGACGGATCGTGGTTTTATCGAAGGTCCGTCCTGCACATTCATCGTCTTCATCGAGATCGGACTTTGAGACCATGATCCACGGGTCGTGGACCCAACAATGAAAATTCATCCTTGAAGCATGCTGCTTGAAGTAACTGTAGTTCAATATTATTATGGGAAGTAGCCTTGACCGACATAGAGACCATGTGAGCTACAACATGATCCCCTTGTGCCTCCCACACTGACATGGGTTGTCCTACTTGCCAAGGTAAGGACCATGAACTTCTTGCTTAGGTGGATCCATTAGCTAATGTATATCTAGACAATCATCCTATGGGGGCACATAAGTAAGGGATAAGGAGATTGCTTCTAGAAACCCGGAGACTACTCACGGGAGATCTTCCATCTCAATATCCTCTCGGTGCTAAGCATAAATCCCACGGAATAGTCATTTTTTTACTTGTTCTTATTATCCATGGAAGGGCACGTCATCTTGTAAATCCAAGCTAGGTCATAAGTCGTAAATCATCAATGGAATGGTATCATTCAATAACCAATCCATGCTAGGTTTTATTAGGATAGCTGGATGAGTAGACCTTTCAACCTTAGAACGCAAACTTATGTAAGAAAAATTGTCGCAATCGGGCTTTCATGTGTATATGAGAAAATCCTTTCAACAACACAACAACAAAATTATCATTGATACATCACTCTCAAGAATCCTTAAAACATTTGCATAAATTTCATAAGAACATGCTTAATTTCATAAACTTCTCTTTTCATAATCCAACACCCACATAATATCATCGTAATTTAGAAAACATGGGAATTATATGAGTTCATGGTGAATCATCATAAAATCATTAGATTAACTCGATTCATGAATAAAAGATAATAGATCAATCAACTAAATCGATAATTAAAGGAACCCATTTCATAGAAGAAAACCCTAACTAGATTGGGGAATTCTAACTCTGAAAATAGGAGAATATGGGAACTCCATGAACGGGTGGAATCCACAGATGAAAACTATCATACCTCAATGCCTATTGTTTAACTTCAATGGAGAAATTGGAGAATTGACTTGCAAACCCTAGCTTGGACCCTTCTTCTTCAAGTTTTCTAGAGAGAAATATTTGAGAGGAAGACTTGTTCTTCTTTTGTAAATTTGAGAGAATGATTTTCAATTGGGAAGATTTGGAGTTAAAACACTTATATAGGGTTTTAGTGAAGGGTAAAACGACATAGTATTAGGCTAAACTAATTAGGAAAAGACCCAACTACCCCTAGAATAACTCTCGATCTTCGACCTAATGGCCTTGACCGACGGATCGTGGTTTTATCGAAGGTCCGTCCTGCACATTCATCGTCTTCATCAGAGACTGGACTTTGAGACCATGATCCACGGGTCGTGGACCCAACAATGAAAATTCATCCTTGAAGCATGAGGACTCACAAAAGCTCGAAATCTCTAAAGTAAAACTCTAGCCACGAACTGAGAACCTTGACAGTCGGACCCTACATTTGGGGAAATGTAGGCAAGAGTATGCGTTAGTATAAAATAATGTACCAAGTATGATAGTCATGCATATAAACATTTAAATCATGGTAAAAAGGGTCATTTCATGACATGCAATGACCAAGCTAAAACATGATATAAAAAAAGTTAGAAAACATAAGTCATAAACAAGGTCAATGCAAGCTAACATCATTAGAACCTTTGAACACATACGAGATACTGCTTGAAGTAACTGTAGTTCAATATTATTATGGGAAGTAGCCTTGACCGACATAGAGACCATGTGAGCTACAACATGATCCCCTTGTGCCTCCCACACTGACATGGGTTGTCCTACTTGCCAAGGTAAGGACCATGAACTTCTTGCTTAGGTGGATCCATTAGCTAATGTATATCTAGACAATCATCCTATGGGGGCACATAAGTAAGGGATAAGGAGATTGCTTCTAGAAACCCGGAGACTACTCACGGGAGATCTTCCATCTCAATATCCTCTCGGTGCTAAGCATAAATCCCACGAAATATTCATTTTTTTACTTGTTCTTATTATCCATGGAAGGGCACGTCATCTTGTAAATCCAAGCTAGGTCATAAGTCATAAATCATCAATGGAATGGTATCATTCAATAACCAATCCATGCTAGGTTTTATTAGGATAGCTGGATGAGTAGACCTTTCAACTTTAGAACGCAAACTTATGTAAGAAAAATTGTCACAATCAGGCTTTCATGTGTATATGAGAAAATCCTTTCAACAACACAACAACAAAATTATCATTGATACATCACTCTCAAGAATCCTTAAAACATTTGCATAAATATCATAAAAACATGCGTAATTTCATAAACTTCTCTTTCACAATCCAACACCCACATGATATCATCGTAATTTAGAAAACATGGGAATTATATGGGTTCATGGTGAATCATCATAAAATCATTAGATTAACTCAATTCATGAATAAAAGATAATAGATCAATCAACTAAATCAATAATTAAAGGAACCCATTTCATAGAAGAAAACCCTAACTAGATTGGAGAATTCTAACTCTGAAAATAGGAGAATATGGGAACTCCATGAACGGGTGGAATCCACAGATGAAAACTATCATACCTCAATGCCTATTGTTTAACTTCAATGGAGGAATTGGAGAATTGACTTGCAAACCCTAGCTTGGACCCTTCTTCTTCAAGTTTTCTAGAGAGAAATATTTGAGAGAAAGACGTGTTCTTCTTTTGTAAATTTGAGAGAATGATTTTCAATTGGGAAGATTTGGAGTTAAAACACTTATATAGGAAGTTTTAGTGAAGGGTAAAACGACATAGTATTAGGCTAAACTAATTAGGAAAATACCCAACTACCCCTAGAATAACTCTCGATCTTCGACCTAATGACCTTGACCGACGAATCGTGGTTTTATCGAAAGTCCGTCCTGCACATTCATCGTCTTCATCAGAGACTGGACTTTGAGGCCATGATCTACGGGCCGTGGACCCAACAATGGTCTGTTGGTACAGGCAGTGGTTCGTAGTCTTCTGAGCCTATTTGGGTGGCCAATCCAAGGACCAGACCTATGGTCCGTGGCTCAGTCCACGAGTCGTTGCTAGCCTCCGTCGAATGGCACCAGATTTTTATGAAACTGAAATGTTGCCCTTTTTTGAATTTGAGGTGTTACATTATCTCCCCTTTAGGATCATTCGTGCTCGAATGATATTCAAGACACATAAGAAAGGGTGGAAACTAAATCTAACAGCCCATCATGCATGCAATGCATATATTCGAGGTGGAAACATCAACTCCAAGTTAAAACATGTTCAACATATCACATCGTGAAGTCTATATGCAACTCACACTCAAATGTACATAAACATGTAGAAATCAGTCAAGTAAACTCATTTTATCAAAACTTAAACTTTTTCATGAATATGAATAAATGAGGAAATCATGGGAATATCTAAGACACATGACACCAAAAGAGTTAACCATTAGGAACTCATTACCTCAAGCTAGAGTAGTGGTAGAAGGAAAGAGATGAGGATATCGGGACATCATATCGGCCTCGGCCTCCCAAGTAGCACCCTGAACTAACTGATTCCGCCACAACACTTTCACGAAAGAAACTTCTTTATTTATCAACTTCTTGACTTGTCAGTCTAAAATATCAATTGGAACTTCTTCATAGCAAAGATTCTCCTTAACCCCTAAACTTTCTAAGGGAACTATAGATGTCAGATCACCAACACATTTCTTAAACATAGAGACATCACCGATGCCAATTCATTAAGCAATTCAAGTTCATAAGCAACCTTACCAACACGCCTAAAAATTTCATATGGGCCTACATATCGGGGACAAATCTTCCCTTTCTTACCAAACCTTATTACACCCTTCATGGGTGAAATTTTCAAGTAAACCTTATCAGGAATATCAAACTCAAGATCTCTTCTTCTTACACAGGCATATGACTTTTGCTGACTTTGAGCCGTTTTCAACCTTTCTCTATTAAGTCAAACTTTTTCCATGGCCTCATGTACCGACTTAGGACCTATTAGGGCAACTTCACCCACCTCAAACCAACCTATAGGAGATCTACACCTTCGACCATATAGGGCCTCAAATGGAGCCATACCAATAATCGAGTGATAACTATTGTTATATGCAAACTCAATCAAAGGCAAGTGATCTCCCAATTACCCTTGAAATCAATCACACCAGCTATCAACATATTTTCCAAAGTTTTGATAGTACGCTCTTATTTCCCATCGGTTTGTGGATGAAAGGTCGTGTTAATCTTAACACGAGTACCAAGACCTTTCTGAAAAAATCTCCAAAACTGAAAAGTGAGCACTCCGAGCAACCTTACCATTTCCCTCAAATACAACTTAGCATAATCTTTCGTCGAATAAGAAACTTTGACGAGAATGAAATGAGTTGATTTCATCATTCGATCTACTATAACCCAAATTGAGTCGTGTTGTCACCAAGTGCTAGGCAAACCCACAATAAAGTCCCTATTTAAATCTTCCCACTTCCATGTAAGAATGTTAATATCTTGGAATAACCTCCTGGTTTCTGATGCTCAACTTTCACATATTGACAATTAGGACATTTAGCCACAAATCCTCTAATATCCTTCTTCATCCTATTCCATTAATAGATCTCCAACAAATCACGGTACATCTTGGTGGCTCCCACATGAATGGAATACCAAGAACTATGGACTTCTGACAAGATTTGTCCCCTCAAGTCATCAATATTAGGAACACGCAAATGACCTTGATATCTAAGTACAACATCTCCCCCTTGGGAGAAAGCCTCTACGGATTTTTTAAGCATTGTTTCCTTCAAGTCAACCAAAATTGGATCTTATTTTACTTGACTTTCACATCCGCCACAAAAGACGATTCTGAGCTGTTGTGAATCATAACACCACCCTTGGTAGAGTCCACTAACTGAACACCCAACCGATCCAATCTATGAACATCTCGAACCAACTCCTTCTTATCTTCTTTGATATGAGCAACACTACTCATAGACAACCGACTAAGAGCATACGCCACCACATTCGCTTTACCGAGGTGATAGAGAATACTCATATCATAATCCTTTAATAACTCTAGCCACATTCTTTGGCAAAGATTAAGTCCTTCTAATTAAACACTTAATGCAAACTCTTGTGGTCGGTGGAAACATCAATATGAACACCATACAAATAGTGCCTCCAAATATTTAAGGCAAAAACAACCGCCGCTAGTTCAAGGTCATGGGTAGGATAATTCTTCTCATGAACCTTAAGTTGCCTTGAGGCATAGGCAATGACTTTCCCAATTTACATAAGCACACATCCTAGCCCAATTCTCAAGGCATAACAATAAACAACAAAACTATCAGTCTCTTCCGGTAAAGTCAACACCAAAGCAGAAGTAAGTTTATCCTTCAATTCCTGAAAGCTCTTCTCACATGCTTCGGACCATATGAACTTTGCCTTCTTTTGAGTCAATGTATTCAATTGAGAGGCAATCAAAAGAAAACCCCTCAACAAACCTCTTATAATAACCAGCTAGACCCAAGAAACTTCTAATATCAGAAAGGGATAGAGGTCCAGACAAAATCTTGACCGCATATGTATTCTTAGGATCTACCTCAATACCCTTACTTGAAATAATATGGTCAAGGAAAGCTACGGACCTTAGCCAAAACTCACACTTGCTAAACTTTGCAAAGAGTTGTTGGTCCTTGAGAATTTGCAACACAATCTTCAAATAATCAATATGTTCATCGTCACTTATTGAATAAATCAATATATCATCAATGAGCATAATCATAAACATGTTAAGGTATTGTCTAAACACCATATTCATCAAATCCATAAATTTCACTGGAGCATTAGTCAAACCAAGCGACATCACCAAAAACTCATAATGGCCATACCAAATTCAAAAAGTCATCTTCAGAATGTCATCTTCCTTCACCCTCAACTAGTGAAAACCCGACCGAATGTCAATCTAGAGAAGTAACTCATTCCTTTAAGTTGGTCAAACAAATCATTTATCTTTCGAAAAGGATACTTATTCTTAATGGTCACCTGGTTCAACTGGCGATAGTTAATACACATACAAGAGAGCCATCTTTCTTTCTAACAAACAAAATTGGAGCACCCCACGGAGAGATACTTGTTCGGATGAAACCCTTATCCAACAAGTCTTTTAATTATTTTTTCAACTTCTTTTGTTTCGTCAGAGCCATTCGGTAAGTTGGAATAGAAATAGGTTGTGTATATGGGAGAAGGTCATTACCAAAGTCTATTTCCCTTTTGGGAGGAATTCCGGGTAAATCATGTGGGAACACTTCCAGAAACTCATTAACGACGGGGACCGACTTAGGAGTAGGGGCTTTGAAATCCACATCCTTCACCCTATCTAGATGGTATATGCAACCCTTAGAGATCATCTTTCTATCTTTAAAACAAGAGACAAACTAACCCTTAGGCATTGAATTCCCCCTTTCAATTCTAGGATAGGCTCATTTGGAAACTGAAACTTGACTACACAAGTTCTACAATCGACAGAAGCATAACATGAGTGCAGCCAATCCATACCAAGGATAACTTCAAAATCTAGCATATCAAGCTCTACCTAATCAACAAGAGTAACTTTATGGGACAAGAAAATGGGACACTTTCTATAGACTCTCTTAGCCACAATAGAATCACCAACAGGAGTAGAGACAGAAAAAGGATCTAACAACGGATCTGCAAGAACATCAAACCTTATATCCACATATGGCGTCACAAAAGACAAGGTGGCACCGGGATCAAGTAAAGCATAAACATCAAGTTGGAATACTTTTAACATACCGATAGCCACATCAGGAGAACCCTTTTGTTCACCACCAGTCTGAAGTGCACAAAATCAATTTTGCTTGGGAGCATTAGAACCCGAACCACTAGGAGGAGCTTGCTTACCCTCTCTTCCTTCAGCCATAAGTATTGGGCAATCCCTCATCTTATGACCGTGTTTACCACAATTGAAACAATCTTCAGTGTTGGATAGGCACTTATCCTCGTGCTTTGTTCCACACCTAGCACAAGTAGGCATAAGCAATGACGACCCGCTACCATTCCTTCTTAGGCTTAGGGTTAGACACCCTATATTTATTAAACCTAGGAGGAGAATTGGAATAACCTTGATCAGAAAACCTTTGTCGAAATCTAGGACAACCATGTCCATCAGACCTTGCATGAGAGAAGTTACCATTAGTAGTTTTAGCCCTCTTTGTCTCCTTAGATTTTTCCTTAAGTTTCTCCTCTTCGATCTGTTGAGCATGAACCATGTGACGAGAAATGTCCATGTCGTTAATGAGCATGGGGTGCGACATTCTTTAACCACCATTTCGGACACACCCAAAACGAACTTACTCATCCTTGCCCTAGGATTGGCAACCATTGCATGGGCATATTTAGACAATTGTGTGAACTTCAAAGCATATTTCCCTCGCACTCATACTTCCTTGACGAAGGTTGATAAACTCAAGCACCTTTGCCTCCCTCATCTCAAGGGGAAAGAACCTATCAAGGAAAGCAGCCTTAAACTCTTCCCAGTCAAGATGACCCGCATCTTCCGGTCTCCCTTCTTTCCATTTATTTTTTAACCAAATTTGTGCAACACCCTTATGTTCATAAGCAGCCAACTACGCCTTTTCCACCGGTGTCACTCCCATGATCATCAACACCTTGTAAACCTCATCAATGAACTCTTGAGGATCTTTCACAACCTTAGAATCATGAAACTCCAGAGGATTCATCCTAGTGAAAGCCCTCACTCTAGATGCCGCCTTACCCACATTTAGGTTCACGGGAACCTCAACCTCCCTATTGGCTTAGGCTGTCATGGCTTGAGCCAATACTTGAAAAGCAACCTTAAACTCCACATTAGTCACTTACTCGGCCAAAGGGTCGATCGGAACTTGAGTAGCTTGGGGAGAAGCTTCTTGTTCTGCATTCTCTCATATTCCTTCTAGCATTAGCTCTTCGAGTAGCTATATCCTGTAAAGCATCAGATAAGGATTAGGAGAGAGACCTTATAGAGTTAAAATATATCGCACGACTTTAGAGTAATAAAAGAAGTGAAGTTTCCTAATCATCTTATAGCCTCTCATTCATAAATGTGGCACACTTCACACTCATGAACAAGACTCTACTCGACGTGGCTTATGAGACATCCTAGAACCAGTTTAAACTTTGTGCTCTGATTACTAAGTTTGTCAGGACCCAAGGTACCCCATAAGGGTAACATGGTGTATAAGACCCCGAGAGGCCCCATACAAGCCACTTAGCATTCATAACATAAGAAATAAAACAAAGAGATAAAGAAATACATTTCAAGTCCCAATAGTTTTTATAGTAGATAAAGCGGAATTCTAAACACTTTGTCTCATTAGCAATCTAGTACAATAGTATGAAATTGGGCCTATCCCATACATCATGTCCAAAACTAAAAATAAGAAAGAAAACTGAAAACAATGAAAATTCGTCCTCGAAGCATGAGGACTTACCAAAGCTCAAAATCTCTCAAGTCAACCTCTAACCACGAAACTGAGAACCCTAACTGTCAGACCCTATATTTGGGGAAATGTAGGCAAGAGTATGTGTGGTAAAAAATATGTACCAAGTATGATAGTCATGCATATAAACATTTAAATCATGTTAGAAAAAAGGGACATTTCATGACATGCAATGACCAAGCTAAAACATGATATAAAAAGAGTTAGAAAACATAAGTAATAAACATGGTCAATGCAAGCTAACATCTTTAAAACCTTTGAACACATGTGAGATAATTCTTGAAGTAACATTAGTTAATTATTATTGTGGGAAGTAGCCTTAACTGACAAGAGACTATGTAAGCTATAACATGATCCCCTGGTGTCTCCCACACCGAAAAGGGTTGTCCTACTTGACAAGGTAAGGACCATGAACTTCCATCTTAAGTGGATCTACTAGCTAATGTCTATCTAGACAATCATCCTATGGGGGCACATAGGTAAGGGATAAGGAGATTGCTTCTAGAAACCCGACCTCTACTCATTGGAGAGCTTTTATCTCAATATCCTATCAGTGCTAAGCATAAATACCACAGAATAGTCATTTTCTTACTTGTTCTTATTATCCATGGAAGGTAACATCATCTTGCCAATCCAAGCTAAGTCATAAGTCATAAATCATCCATGAAATGGTATCATTCGATAACCAATCCAAGCTAGGTTTTAGTAGGATAGATTTTTATATTTGATTCATTTCGGTGAGAAGACATTTCAACCTTAGAACCCTTACTTATGTGAGAAAACCTTTCACAATCATGCTCTCATGTGTATATGAGAAAATCCTCTCAACAACACAACAACAACATTATCATTGGTACTTCACTCTCAAGCATCCTTACAACATTTGCATAAATTTCATAAGAACATGCTTAATTTCATAAACTTCTCTTTCATAATCCAACACCTGCATCATATGATCATAATTTAGAAAACATGGAAATTACATGGGTTCATGGGAAATCATCATAAAATCATTAGATTAATTCGATTCATGCATAAAAGATCATAGATCAACAACTAAACCAATAGTTAAAGGAACCCATATCATAGAAGAAAATCCTAACTAGATTGGGGAATTCTAACTTTAAAAATAGGAGAATTTGTGAACTCCATGAATGAAAGGAATCCTACCTCAATGCCAATTGCTTAACTTCAATGGAGGAATTGGAGAATTGACTTGCAAACCCTAGCTTTGACCCTTCTTCTTCAAGTTTTCTAGAGAGAGAAATATTTGAGAGGAAGACTTGTTCTTCTTTTGTAAATTTGAGAGAACGATTTTCAATTGAGAAGTTTTAGAGTTAAAACACTTACATGTTTTGGTGAAGGGTAAACCGACATAGTATTAGGCTAAACTAATTAGGAAAAGACCCAACTGCCCCTAGAATAACTGCTGACCTTCGACTTACTGGCCTTGACTAACGGATCGTGGTTTGACCGACGGTCCATCCTACACGTCCGTCGTCTTCATTAGAGACTGGACTTTAAGGCCATGATCCACAGACCGTGGACCCAACGACGGTCCATTGGTCCAAGTCCTGGTTCGTGGTCCTCTGAGACTATTTGGGTGGCCAATCCACGGACTAGACCTACGATCCGTGGCTCAGTCCACGAGCCATGGCTGGCCTCCGTCGGATGGCACCAGATTCTTCTGGAACTGAAATGTTGCCCTTTCTCGAATCCGAGATGTTACACATTTTCTCTAATTTGTTTCCTTAGCTTATACCCCCACCCCCACCCCCTTTTTTTTTTCCTTATTCACACCCTAAGGATTTAATCTCAACTCTCTTATTACTAACTCAAACTCCAACCAACCGATCACAACTCAATGGCTTTTTCTCAATTGAACAAAATCAAGGAGGCATGTACAGTATATTGTTTTCAAATAAAGAAAGAAATTACACGCAAAAAATCAAAGTAAGACTATTTGCAATTCTAAATTGATTATTCTTTTTCATTATTTTCAAGTGATTTTGCTTATTGTATATATGCTTTAAAAAAAAAATATATATATATATATATATATGTATATATATATATATATATGTACATATTTTTTTTTAAAAGCATATATACAATAAGCAATATATATATATATATATATATATTATTTACATATAGTAAGTTCCACCAGTAATAGTGCTTCTACTGTTCATCATTTTTCACCTTTCTGTAGAAGCATTAAGGTGGGCTGAAACAAATGATGTTACAATTATAAAATGTTCTCCTCTTGTTTTCTGTCAATTTTACCAGGCTACATAGAAAATCAACTGTTAACTCCATATCTTTGTATAAATAATAAAACAAGTGTACATATTGGTATAAGATATTTTCACTTTTTACATATAATAATCTATGTTCAAAAATTGGTTTACATTGTCAAATGATAATGAAAACAAGTAAGTAAGCTTCTATGATACAAAGTACTAAAACTATTTTGTACACATTTACTAATTTCATTCCTCTCTTGGAATCCACCGGCTCCACCATAAGCTTTTCCGTTTATTACTAAGATCATCCATACTCTCATTCAGGGTTTTTATAATTTTCCTTTGAAGTCGAAGAGCTGATGCAAGAGCATTCCTCTGCGCATTTGACTTCTTCTTAGGCTCTATTTCCTGTAAATCACAATTGGAAAAACAAAACAAAGCGTATTGAGGAAATTTTACATTTAGGGTGTGTTTGGTATGAAGGATTTCTCATGTTTGGTTGGGTTAAATGTTTTCCAAATCAACTCATTTTTTTCAAACTTAAAGAAAAATGATTTCCCTTCAAAACTTAAGGAAAATATTTTCTAAAACTCTCTTGCAACTTCAAATTACAATTACTTTTTTGTTGAAAAAATCAATTTATTTTGTCCTACCTTCAAACCAACTCCCCAATCCCTCCCCCCCCCAAAAAAAAAAAATTAAAGCTCGTTTTTAAATTCAATTTTTTTACCCCACCCTCACTCCCTACCCCCACTCCCTCCAAAAAATTATTAAAAATTATTTTTAAATAATTTTTATTTTTTATTTTTTTACCCTCCCCCCTATCAATTTTTTATTATTTTTAAGTTTGTTTTTAAAAAATATTTTAATTTTTTATATTTTCATCCCAATCATCGATCACCCACCCACCCACCCACCCACCCCCCCCCCCCCCGCCCACTAACCCAACCAACCCCTACTCGCCACCCCTACCCCAAAAATAATACTTTAAGTTTGTTTTTAAAAAATATTTTCAACTTCAAAATTTCATTTTTTTCACCCTACCCTCGACCCCCCCCCCTCCCACCCACCCCCCACCCTCCCAAAAATAAAATTTAAGTTTGTTTTTAAAAAATATTTTCAACTTCAAAATTTCATTTTTTCACCCTACCCTTGACCCCCCACCCACCCACCTCCTACCCACCCCCCAAGAAAAAATATTAAGTTTGTTTTTAAAAAATATTTTCAATTTCAAAATTTTATTTTTCACCCCTACCCTCGACCCCTCCACCCAACCCTACCGCCCCACTCCCCAAAAAAAATTTAAGTTTGTTTTTAAAAAATATTTTCAATTTCAAAATTTCATTTTTTCACCCCTACCCTCGACCCCCAACCCACCCACCCCACCCCACTATCCCCAAAAATAATTTTAAGTTTGTTTTTCAAAAATATTTTCAATTTCAAATTTCATTTTTAACCCCCCAGCCCCCCCCCCCCCGCACCTCCAAAAAAAAACTAAGTTTGTTTTTAAAAATATTTTCAACTTCAAAATTTTATTTTTTCACCCCAACCCTCGACCCCCCCACCCATCCCTTACCGGGCCCCCACCCCACCCACCCCCACCCCAAAAAAAAATTAAGTTTGTTTTTAAAAAATATTTTTAACTTTAAAATTTCAATTTTTCACCCCTATCCTTGACCCCCCAAAAAAAAAAATTTAACTTGTTTTTAAAAAATATTTTCAATTTCAAAAATTATTTTCTACTCCAGTAAAAATAAAAGATATTTCTCAAAAATATTTTTCATTCAAAAATCTTTTCCAAAAAATATTTTCTACTCACCAACCAAAGATGAGAAAATAAGTCAAAAATCAACTTGTTTTTCAGGAAAACATTTTCTAGAAAAACATTTTCCTTCATACTAAACACACCCTTAATAACCAACAATAGTAACAATATCGTAAAGCCATGAGAATACATACCCTAAGCTGCTGAAGTTGTGCTTCTGTGAAGCCCCCATCTTGTTCTGTTCCTGATTTTGCCATTAGTTGAACAACCCAATTTGCAGCTTCACTATAGTCTTGTTGTGTAGCCCGGAAGAATTGCAGCTTTAGGTTCTGAATGAAGGACAGGGCTAGCAGACCTTCTCTATCAAAGTAAGGATGAGCTAAAGCTGTCTTTGCACTAATTCTTTGGCGTGCTTTGAAACGTACCATAGATGTTAATAGCTCCCACCCTATTCCACCATCCAAATCTAACAACTCAAAGCCTTTCCTAAGATCAGGGCCAGCACGAGGCTCTACACTCTGTCTCCACGAAACTAAATCATAGTCGCATCTCTTCAGTTGTCGATTGAATTGAATGAGACTATTGTCACTGCGTAATCCTGAGAATGCCTATCATGGAACAAACATATAAATTCTTCAGAAAACACTACAAGACAGAAATATCAGCATTTAACCTATTTCTGACTGTAATACATAGTTAATTTTAAAATCTTGTACATGCAATATTCAATTCTATTTTGTTTTTGGTTTAACCATTGGTATGTGAAGCCAATTGGCTTGACTAATCCGTATTTGCACCAGATAAGCCCATTACGGAGGAAGGGGGAGCCTATTGAAATAGGTAAGATCACATCCAATGGGCAATTTGTTTAAAGTTATCGCGAATCCAGATCTTGGTTATATGAGCTAAAGAAAAGGAGAAAGGAAACCAACAATTCTTTTAAACTTGATTCTAGAGTATATTTAATTTAAGGAACCTCTCAAGTCTTGAACAAAAAATTGATCTTGACCATGTCAGCCACGATTCAGTTAAAATGAGCCTGAATGTAAATATTAAAGTTCAGAAAGAATAATTTACAACTCCAAAATTGAGGGTAAAATATTAACCATCCAAGTTTTTAAAATAATGCATACATGCCCACTTTTCATGTTCAAATTCAGTTTTTTGAATTCCCTCTTTTTCTTCTTCATCTTCTTCTTCTTTTTAATCTACAAACTATTTTTATTTTTGTTGTATGAAGATTGGTAGAGGTGATTCGAAAAATACAATTTTTGGAGCAGTTAAGGAGATTCTGCAGTAAATCCAACAACTTCAGTAAGTTGTCGTAAACAACTACTGAGTCTTATTGCAACAAATTTGATAATTACAACTACAGAATGTGTTACAGTAACTTAGAATTTGTTTAGTTGTTGCAATAACTATTGAAGTTGTTCCAAGAAATTTAATAGTTGTTTGCAACAACCTAATGAAGAAGTTGAATTTACTATTGAAGGTGGAAGTAGAGGGGAGGCAGAGATGTGGAGGAGAAGGAGGCGACAGTTGAGGCGGGGAAAGAGAAGGAGGTGGTGGTGGAGGAAGTGACAGATGAAGAGGTGGCGGTTATGGAAGTGAAGGAGAGAGGGATGGGGAATGTGGGGCCTTTGTGTATACAAGAAAATGTGGGGGTTTTCAAATCAGTGATATTAACACTAATCTCAAAAGAGTTGCACCTACCCAAAAAAAAGCGAAAATATGAGTCACCTTTCCTCAAATAAATCATGCAAAGGCCACCCTTAATTAAAGGACCTTTGTTTCTTACTTAATATCCATAAAGCAGGTCATCGTTCATTTTCTTCCTCATGTACTTGTGTAAACCGCGAAGCTATATAGGGCTTTTCTTACTTAACCTGCCGAGTAAAAGTTCTTCCATGCCCAAGAATAAGTGTGTGGACTTATTTTCAAGTTCAAGAAACTTTTCTAGTCCATGAAGTCCAAGAAGCTACATTAAAGACTATTCCTTCCTAAAATGGGAAATATTGTTGTTATTTCCTTTTGTTGGTATATTTTAATTTCTTTACTGTTTCCTTGTAGAATAGGCATTTTATTTCCTTGCTTTTATCTATTTTCTTTCCTTACTAGAATAGCAAATGTAGTCATCAAAGAAGAGACCCTAAGTTTACATAAAGGGCTCTGATGCTTTGTAAAAGACACGGTTCATGTTCTTTAGATAGCAACAATTAGAAATAATAATATTATACTCTATTTCTTCTCCTAAATCCTTGTGTTTGGTTCCAAACCAAGTGGTGATAGTCCTTATCATGTTCTCAAATATATGTGAGGTTTCTTAGTCACGTTAATTGATTTCAAGCGGTAACTTTAGGAACTACAAATCATTTGATCATTCAAGAACACATCTTCCTCATCCAAAATCAGATCACAATTTAACTTCTTTTGAAGTCGTTGCTTATTTTAGAACAAGTGAGTAGTTATTTTATAGTTCAGAATATCATCTTTAACCTCATTTTAGAAACACTTGATTCCATGTTCTATATCACGAGACACATCAGTTTTTTCATACTATTGTTTTTTGCTTAAAGTTCAAGATCCTGGTTGACTAGTTCTTTGTTTAACTCAGAAAATCACATCATGTTTTCTACATTTAGATAAGAAAATCTAAAAGAAACTGACAATCACTTCCTTGTAATTCTTTTTATTCCGGAACTCAAATGTCTAGATTCTCCTAGAAGAGCTAAATTTTGTCTAAGAAATATTAATAAAATAGCTTTCGATTTGAATCTAACCATTTGCAGGAATATGAGACCGACACTGTAGATGTCAAATCGGTCTGGGAGATTCAGCTGTTAAAAAAAGTAGCATAAAAAGGAGTTAATTTTATAGATTAAAAAAAAGAGGTAATTAGTCAAAAGTGAGTGACTGGTCATCAAACCTGCCATAGAACTGGGGAAAGTGCAGTTGCAACTGGAGCAGACGGTGCAGAAGGGGTTTGTGTGCTCATAATGTATTGCTCTGGTGCAGCGTATCTTGACCAGAAAAGATACAGTTAGAAAAATAAGTAAACTAAATCCCTAAGTAAAAGATCCACCCATGCAAACATACCAAGTTATAAATGGTATTACCTGAAAGTCTTCCAAAAAACAGATGATCAGTAACACAGAATGCATCTATTTTCTCTTCACCTTTTAATGGTACAAAGATTAACTTTTGAGATCATACCAATCTCAATAGTCAATATACAGTTAGATTAGTATAACAACACAAATTGACCATTTCGACGTGGGATAAATAAGAGATCAATTCACTTCTTTATAATTGAATAAGGAACATGATCATTCATACTATGTGCATCTCTCATGTAAATTAAGCTAATATAATTAAAACTAACAAGCAAAAACATGCCATAAATCCAATCTCAAAGTCATCTAATGTTCTTTAAAATGTGCGGGGAAAGTACTCAATCATTATGGTACATAACATACCCATTAAATTGGAAAATCCTGATATTTCATCACTCAATTTCAGGGACATCACTCTGTCGGGTCCTGAATTTTTTTTCTATTTAGGCATATAAGTTTCAGTTTGTTAGCTTGAGCATTATAGAAAGAACACTTTTAACACTCAAAAATGAAGTTGATATTCCTGGTAGTCCTCTAAGAACTTATAAGGTTAGCACTGATGGCTCATTTGGGAGGTTTGAGGACACCTGGTTATAAATAATAAAGGCATGATTAACAAAACAAATTGAATTCAGAAAATATGTAAAGTGAAAAAATGGACATGATTCGACGAGCAAATTGGCATCATACTTTATTAATCCATGAAAGCAACAACAAATGCAGATTGAGATGTTGAGGTTAGAATATACATTACCCTAATAATAAAAAGGATGGAAAATGCATGTTCTTTTATTTAATTTGATTGGAGATGTTTTTGAAATGAATAACAGAAAAGAATGATAAGAAGTCAACGTTATGGGCTTACAATTATATTATGCCACTTTTATCAAGGGGATAATTAGTTCCAAGAAACAAAGGTCACAGAATAGAAAATATAGATGTTATTAATGTCCATGTGTTGAACAAGAAATTTCCACTTGTGCATACACAAACTTGTCAGTTTGCAGAGTAGGAAATTACCTTGGATCTAAAAGAAACTCCTTAGGAATATAATTGATTCCTACTCTCAAATCTGCTGCAGCACCAAGATCAATTATTTTGAACGCGCGAGAACCTGCTTCAGAGAGATATTTATTACAACTTACAAGTAGACAATCAAACTCAACCACAAATCTTAACAGGACAGTTTACCTTCAGAGAAAATTATGTTTTGAGGCTTAATATCTCTATGTACTATCCCTGTGGAGTGAAGTCCATCCAAAGCAAATAGGAGTTGTCTCATAATTGTCAATATGATTCTATTTTCTCTATCCAAACCTTTGGGTAAGTCCTGAACCTCTCGAAGGATCAATGATTCTACCTGATGATTTAATAAATCATGAGAGAGAGTTCAGGAGGGGGAGGAAAAAACAGATAGTAACTTTTGCAGAAAGGACTTACAACAAAAACTGCAACCCAACCAGACACTACTTATGGCCGAGCTTCCTTTATATCCATCCAGCTCATTGACTCTCCCCAATTTTTATTTATTTTTATTTCAATACTCAAAAATTTGTCTCAGAAATTTTCTAAGATAATATCTAATATCACACTTATCTCTAGACCACCATCATAAATTCTCGACTAGAATAGATGAAAAACAGTCGTGACAAACACCGAATCCACCATAATAACCAACCATTAGTTCAACTAGTTGTTATTGTCTATGTCAATTATTTTTTTTCATTTGCTAAATCTGTATAGAAGGACAGACTGTAAAGACTTCCTTCCAAAATGTAGAGCAAGTAAATTATGTAATATGTGGGGTCATTTGGCTCATAAAATTAGCTCAAAGCTAGCCTTTGGGAAAAGAATTTACAGCTTAATTGTGTTAAGAGTTCTGCGAACATTTAAGTAGATAAAAATAAACGTTCTGAGAGAAATGATCAGAATTTAGTAATTCACCATTCGGAGCAACTCTATAAGAGTCGGACACAAGAAATTACAATTATTCAAAATAATGAATTATAATAGCTCACATATGGGTATCAATGAAAATGAATACAAACTATGCAATTGTTCAACCTTGAAACCATTGGGTCACATGTGCAATATTTTGGATATGCTGAACATATATATATAAACATGGTACGATATGACAGAATTTATTATATATCTCAACTTGAAGAGGTAGTTTTAACTATGCATTGAATGGTGAATGTTCATGAATAACTTTCTGTAGAATCTTTTCTCAATTAGGAGGACATTTTCTTCATATTGTTTATCTCTTTTCAATTAGCAGATAATTGCATTTTCTAAGTGTTTTATACAACATCCTTTTGTTGTTTAACCCTATCAGTTTCTATCATACACTTTCACTACAAAATCAAAAATCAATCCTCTCAGCTCCGTATTTGCTAATTTCCCTTAACATGTAAATGCCTAAATGAAGATATTTCTGTTACATCTGAACCGAGAAGGTTATGATGCTGTTTCAAGAGAATTTTTCATCCAATAGAAAACATTCTGTATTAGTTATCAGTGCTAGGGATTTCTCCTACATTTAGATCTTTTTAGGAGACTAATTTATACCAATAAATATTAAATGATCCTTTAACAACTATAAATATATAGATTCTATTTTCCACCTGATCTGCCGTTTTCTCTCAGACACGGGAAACTAAGATCTTTTCACAATCTGTACGTTAACCTCAAATCAAAAATTCGCATGGTATAAGCACAGAGCTCACATGGGTATGTTGTGTCCCCAAAGCAGTTGCAATTATCTGAAAAGTAGAGAAAAATATGCATTATAGGTAAGAAGAGAAAGGAATACCTACATTGTAGGGAAAGTCTCTACTCTGCATCAAATCAGCAAGTGTAGCTTCCCCTTCGAAACGCCAAAGAAGCCAATACTCTGCTCCTTTCTTTGAAGAAGTCTAGCAGAATTTTCAATATAAATAAGTGATTGGAATAAGTGATATATATGATGATGATGAACAAGTGTACCTCTCGAAAACCATAGAGAAAATCAGCACAGCTATTAGCACAAGCTCTACGCACACGCTCATTCATCCATATTTCCACTGCTCCATATTCAGTTGCTTTTTTTAAGACTAAATCAGCAGACTTTGATGATGGCTTTCTTGCCAAAGAAACTCTATAAACAGAACCAAAAGATCCCTCCCCCAGTTTCTTTCCCAATACAATATCATCCTGCAGATAAGATAAAGAATTTGGGGAACAAAGAAGATAAGTAAACTAATTAACTAACTCATTTATAGGTACCTTCTTATAAATAGGTCGAAAGAATCTTTCAAGAATGGCAAGAACAAACATATCAAAGAAACCAGGAGCAACACCAGGAGTAGCCCAGAGGTAAGAGAGGGTACCCAAAGCCAAAATAACCCCAGGAACAGTCACTGTGATCCCATTTGACTTGGGTAGTGTGCTTCTATAAATTATATCACCACACTCCATTACAGTACAGGGTAGTCCTACCCCAACTCCAACAAAAAGATCATGTACAAAGCTACCGCAAATTGAAAAATTACATTGTTTCTTCAATCGTATCGACAAACATAAAGGCTTCAAAATCCCCACTTTCTTCCCCAGAAATGAAGAGTGGAGTACTACACCACCTATCCCCACTGCAGCCATTCCCAAACTTTTTTGCTTTCTTTACCAAGATTTGTTTTTCTTTTCTTTTCAATAACTGGCCAGGTGCCTGCTCTTTTTTTGTGGATTGGATTGCCGAAAATCCATAGCCACAAATGACACGTAGATTACGTCTCTATATAAACCAAAGGTTTTTTATCACGCAAGTATATAAATACCTAGGGTGTGCAATTATTGATATACTAGTCTCTCGAAACACCCTCACGTTTATCCCCTATTATTTTCATAAAATTTGTACGTGCCTAATTTTATATCTTTAAACCCACATTTTCAAAGACTGTTATTTTATAAAATTTGTACATGCTTAATTTTATGTATTATTCTACCAAGTATGTGTTCAGTCAAACATAACAATATCATCTAATTTTAACAACGGAAAAGGGTCTAAAATACCCCTCTACTATGCAAATTGGTACAAAATTACCTCTCTTCTACCTTTCGAGCCTAAAATGTCCTTGATGTCAACCTTTTGGCTCTATTTTGCCCCTCATATTTAATAGCCTAAATAATAACATCAATTAGCAAATTCATTTATGGCGTGTCGCTATCCTATTGGCTACCCTAATAATTAAAAAAATTAAATACCCACCCATAACCCACATCTTTTTACCCAATATTCTAACCCAAATTCAACATTGTCACCAGATCTTGTAGATAAATAAATCTTCAAACTCAACTCACCACCTGAGAAAAAAAGGACTTCTTTTATCAAGTGTATAAAGATGTGCCACTTCTTCCCCTTCTTTAGCAATGCTTGACCCAGAAATTCGAGCTCGACCCAGAAAATTTTTGCTTGTGTTTGACCTTTTTTCATTGAAAACATTCACTTCAATCATCCAATAGGGAAGATCAGCAACATCATTCACATGATACACAAGTTTTTCATTCCATACAGGGTTTAAATCTCTCATTTTTACTTGTGTTCTTTGTCTTTGATTTTCAAACTCAACTTCTACAAATGGTGATTCGGTGGTGGCTAAGAGAGTCTATAGGAGATGTCTCATTTCCTTAGCCCATAGAGTTACCTTGGTGGATTTGGTAGAGTTAGACATGTTAGACTTTGATGTGATTTGGGTATGGATTGGTTGCATGCATGTTATGCCTCTATCGATTGTAGAACTCGGGTGGTCAGATTCCAATTTCCAAATAAGCCTATCATAGAGTGGAGGGGGAGGGGGAGGGGGGAGGGGGATTCTCCTACTTAGGTGTTAGAGTAGGTGCTTGCACGGCCCGGTGGGTTGGGTCGTAATAAATTGGTATCAGAGCCCAGGTTACCGGTCTCCTAGTAAAAGAGTAAAATGTGGATTAGACTCCTGCGGATTGGTGTGGTGACGTCCACATCTAATCTCCAGGAAGCTAGGAAGCATTCCAGGAAATAGTTCCACTCATTCTCTCCTTTCGTGCGAAGTGTTGCTTGTGGTATGAGTTGAGTCCAATTAGTACCTCCCAATTTCAATTGGTACCTCAGCAAAGTGGATCGGACGTCGTGGTCACGACTGAAGGAACACAAGCAAGGAAAATTGGAATTGAGAAGGTTCCAATTGGTATCTGGCCCTAGGGGCAGTGTAAATACATGGATGATCAGTTATGGTCATCAATGGAACGAAGTAACTAATTAAGAATTTGGACTTGTCTGTGAGTTGTAACTTAAAGTATGAGAATGTGTGCTTCTTGTTTTCTGAATTAACTATGAATGTGAAAATTGTAATTGCTTGAATGTGATGATGTGGTTACGTGCACTATAAACGTGTGTCTAAACTTTGATATGTGAAATGTGTTGGCTTAATTGATTGAAATTATGCCAGTTGTAACGACTTGAGTATTGTGAATTCCGTTGCGAAAAGAAGGTCTTGACTAGATTTGATGAGAGGGTTTAGACAAAACTATGAGGCACTTTGTGAGGAAGATCTGAACGTGTCTTGCACTTGTGTAATAACCGCATGAATATCTGGGTGTATCCTGGGGATGTGTGGGTTGTAGTGTTGAATTAATAAGAATGAATTGATTGCGTATTGTGGGTTCGACTTGGAGTATTCAAGGATTTCTCCTAGTTCACACGATTATCATAAGTTTGTTCGGTAAAGCTGGGAACCTAGGTAAAATTTAGAAAAGAGAGAAAACCCTAGAGAAAAAATCTCGATAGAGGTTTTGTTTCTGTTTTGGCCGCTGGGGCGAAATTATTCCCGCCAGAGCTGGAATTCTTCCGCTAGAGCGGGATGAGACGAGGCAGAACCTCATCCTGCCCTCTCTAGTTTTCTAAGTTTCCGAATAAGGACCCCAAATGGTATCCGGGTTAACCCTTGCAAATCTATCAGTGTTCAACAATCGAGAATAGTTTATAAAACTTAGTGATTAACCTTTTACTAACCCAAATTTTAGAGGAAAGCCTTTTTCGAGGGTCTACTTTGGAGGGTCATATCTCCTAGCACACAAATTATTTGGTGGCCAATAATATATCCATGGAATTTTAGCATCCAAGTGCTTACAAAACATAAGAAAGGCAATTTCGAATTCTAAAGATTAAATAAAAACATGTGGTTATTAATGATTATTTATGGTTTTAAGAAAGAAAAGAACCCATGTCTTCTCAAATTCTTTTAGCCTAAAGTGAGTTTCCAAGAATTTGCTAGAAATTGTTATTGAATGGTATAATGTGAGGTAGTAGCCTTGAACAAGCCTTGTATAGTTGATTGTTGTTATTATCATTGTTATTGTATTGTTAAATTGTTGGAAGATGAGGAATGAAGATAGCATGGAAAAGCAAACTTGATAAATATTGTAAATCATGGAAGAATTGTGGCTTATGGCCTTTGAAAAGGATGGTGAGATGGCTTGATCTCTTAGGTGGTATCAACACCTTTGGTGGAGGTGGTTATTTGTTGTAGAATTGAGGCCATGAAGGGCATTAGGTGAATGTTATTATATTGTTGTATTATTATACACATATGAGGCTAGATGTAAAGTCCTATATGAAGCTATATGTGAAGGTATGATGTGAATGAGTCTATTTTGCATATTATCATGAAATGGAATTATTATGTGATGTTTATGGTTTTCATGCTTCCATGATCTGTTGGTGGGCTGATTTATATGTATTTCAAAATTGGTTGGACTTAGTACTCTTGAAGTACATGATTTCATTTACATGAACAAGGCCCATCATGTGTTTGATAAAATGCCCATTTATAGAATCCTTAGGAAATGGAAGGTCCAATGTACGTCCTATGAATCGAATAGCTATATAATTATTGAAATGATGATGAAATGGACACATGTATATGATTTTCTCTATATAAGTGTTGTGAGTCGACCAAGCCTAGTACGGGGTAGTAGGCCCGTATAACCGTATCGAGGGGTTGGTACCTTGCTGCCTAGTACGGGGGGTAGTAGGCCCGTATAACCATATCGAGGGGTTGGTACCTTGGTTGCCTAGTACGGGGTAGTAGGCCCGTATAACCATATCGAGGGGTTGGTACCTTGGTTGCCTAGTACGGGGGTAGTAGGCCCGTATAACCATATCGAGGGTTTGTACCGCCTCGTCCATAAAAGTAAAGCCCCACTAAATATGATTTATTTTATGTAAGCATCATTATACATATCCTCTCATTAATATGCTATCTATCGGGTATGATTATGCACTTTGCCTATAAAGTCCTTATCTAAGGTAATCTTGGGGAACACTTAAGTGTGCTTGAAGAGGATTGTGTGGGCGGTCACTTCTTGTCTCACTCAAGTGTGTCTTAAGGTTATATTAGGTAGAGGTCCTATGGTAATGAAAATATCCTTTGTCTCTTATACTTGCAAAGGAAAGGTTTTATCAAAGGACATGAAAGCATACCTTTCTTGTAAATGTCCGTTGTGCATATTTTCTTGCATGGTCTCCATACTTAGTACTTAATTGTGCTAACCCCTTTCTTTTGCTTTTTGACTAAAGTGTAGGGATTTGGAGATGGTGATATGTCATGACTACTTGATAGGTTTTTAAGAGTTGAAGATGAAGACTTGGTGAGTCCTCATAGATTCGAGGGCAATAACCAACATGTTCTTTTTATGTCTCTCTAGTATTTGCTTAAGTTTTGAGTGGGCTTAGTCCCAATGTTATATTCAGGTATTAGATGGTTTTGAGACATATTGTATAAAGTCTAGAAAGGCTATTTATTGAAAGTATCTCTTGAGTGAAGAAAGTTTTAATTCCTTATGGTTTTGGTGTCTATGCAATGAATGAATGCTAAGAGGCTTGTATTAGACCTCTTCGAGGTCGAGTACGCCGGTTACGACTAGGGGGTGCTCCCGGGTCGTGGGCAACGCACGTGAATATGGTCCTCACGGTCTTCCATATCCGAACTATCAGACGATCCCTTTCCAGACCCTTCCTCCGCTCCTGGAGTAGCTCAAGGCGGAGCATCTTGACCTCTAGAGCAGTGCTGGTTGGAACCAGGGTGAAGTTAGCAAAGGCACTCCCCAACCTATTTCGGAAGGCCGCCAGATCCTTCTCGAACCGTGCACCTGAGAGTGGGGCCTCGTCGTTCGAATACACAGCCGCCTTACTACTGCTTGCACTGCACGTTCTCCTCTTCTTGCTCCTGGAAGTAGAACCTGACCTGATCAAAAGAAAGTGAAAAGGGGGATCATTGGGTAATACCTCATCGGTGTCGAGGAATGGCACTCCCGTCCGCTTGCACAGCGAAGTAATACGTCCCGGTAGGAAGAAATCTTTCTTGTTACCTAGTAGAACATCTTCCACTCCGAAATGATATGCTCCCCCACATTCAACTGGATGTCATGTATAGCGCACGCCACCACCAAGGCCCGAGGAAAGGTCATGTTGGTACGGTTGCCCGATGGGTGGATCCTCCTAGTCACCAAATGAAGCCACCTCTTAGTGTTAGATGACCAATCTGAGCTAGTAATGCCCTCGGTAGTAGCCCAATAAACCTAATCCCAGCACGTAGGCTCAATCAAGGTGTCCCTCAACCAACCCAAGTCCGTCTCCTGCAACTTAGCCTTGTACTCAGCATTCGGAACCTCGGGGAACTCTAATACCTCGTTGATGGCTATGGCATTAAGGGGGATGTCAACTCCTCGGATACGGATGATAGGGTGAGCATCGTCCCATCGAATAGTGGGCAGGATGGCGTAGAACTCCTTCACCCAAGTGGAACGTGCATTCGGGAGAGCCTTAGTTAGTGGAGTCCATCCGAACTCTATCAGGCGAGCATAAAAGGCAGGTCCCTTCTCCTCTAACTTAAGCAAAAAAAAATCTCTCTCGTAGCAGAACCCTGTATTCTTATTGTAGTGATGTCTTTCCCGACTCACGACATTGGGGAACCGAACGAAAGGGAGGTTGTCCTCATGTAGCCCTACCATTTAGAGAAACCTGCAAGGATTGGAAGATGTACGTTAGAACTCCATGGGACTGGACACTAGCGGGGTGAAGGGGAAACAAAAATTTCTAAAAACTTAGAAAGAGGAACCGACCACTGTTTCCACAGTCCCGCCACAATGGCCAAATATCCCACCATAGTGGGATGATGACAGTCGTCGTAGCGAGAAGAAGGTCACCAGAGCGACATTCATCTGGGACGAACAGCAAGCGCGATCATAGTGCTTATTCATCCCAAAATCCCTATTTTCGACAGAATTTTAGCAGATCAGAGTATATTAACTACCCTAGAACCCAAATATACAATTATTTCAGCAAAATAACCCTTAAATGGTGCCCAAATCTAAGATTTATATCAAGAGACCTTTCAACTTCCCTTACCTGTTTTGGTATCGATTTAACCGTATTTCAAAAATCCTTATGCCCAGGATGTTATGAAGACGTTGGGGACGTAAGGGAAGTGTCCATGCTATGCTTATCTATCAAAACTAGCAACCTATTTTCATTTTCACATAACTACCCAAAAACCGTTTCAATTTAATTAGTTAGTCGGCAAGCAATCATTGTTAATCAAGTACATAAGTAAATAGCATTAGGAACAAGAATATTACCTTAGTTTTGATGTTCAAAGGAGAGAGATTGAGAGGAGTTTTGGGATAGTTTTTGGAAGTTTAGGGAGAAATGGGAAAAATGTTTCCCCTTTCCCCCTTTTACTGTTGCCCGATCTCCCGCCTCAACGGGAGATCCTCGCCACAGCGGCCCTGCCTCAGCGGGAGGGTTGCCACCCTGGTAGGCTAGACTGTGTAATTTAAACACATTCATTTCTTCGTGTGTTGCCTCAATTTTCTTCTAGTCTTTGGGTATAGTACCTTTCTTGTGTCAACTATTTGAAAAGTCACCATTCTTCGTGGTTCTGTGATGGCCCTATTCGTTAGTTTGGAAGTACTCCAAAATAAAGCGTGTGATTATCCATGCATTAGTCGTTCGGGGAAGAATGAAGGATAAATCGATATCTGTTATAACGACCCAAACCATCGTTAATTAGGAAAAGCAAAAATTTGGGAAATAATGGGTCACTATTTCGCCAAGGTGGGCCAGATGCCGCCAAGGCGGGCCAGATGTCGCTAGGGCGGTAGCGCCACAACGGGAAATATAGTCGCCAGGGAGGGATAGGCGAGGTAGAATGTAAATAACGCGAATTCTTATTTCTCCCTTCTTTCTAAAATACCTAAATTAGTCGTAAAATACCCTAGAAACCCACCAAAAAGCTGCTCCAAGCTTGGGAAAGGTAGAGAGAGAGAGATTTCTAGCAAAAGAATGTCGACGAATTGCGAATTTCTTGTCAAGATCACCCTTACGAGTTTTGAAAGCAAGAATTGAAGGCCAAATTTCCATGCAGTTGCTTGGCGCTCAGGTAGGCTAGGTTTTTATGAATTGAGTAGTTATAAATATGTGCTCACTATGTAATATATGTAAATCAACGGTAGGATTTATGCTTAGGTCTTCGCTCACTGAAAAATATATGGTTAAATCCTAGGAAGAAGCCTTAGATGATGAACTAGGGCTAGGTATGGTTGAATTAATGCTTACAGGATATACGACTATTAGTAGTTCCTTGGGATGGTGGTGATTCTATGATTATGTGTTGTGAGATTGTTATTGTTTCATTATAATACATACATGAATGTGAACGAAGCTTTTTTATCACACCTACTCTAAGTAAGCATGAACGAAGAATTATATGTTGTGAATCACTTTTGTTGTATGGTTGTGATGATATACATTGTGATTGTGGATTGGGTGTTGCGTTCCGACACACTAACTTGGATCGATTGCCATGTTTCGGCATAATCATTAGATCGGCTACCACATTATGGTATGCTAACTATTTGGGTTTGGGTCCCATGAGAGGACTAATGATTTGACATAAATGTATGCCTTGAGGATTGTGAAATTGTACCTTGTTCGTAATGATAATTGATGTTGTATTTTCTCGGAGTTGTTTTATGGTTATGAGGACTTATGTTTGATTGTTATTTTATGTTGAGTAAACTTGATATGTATCTTGATAAAAAGTGAACCGAAAAGGGCACACCCAATCGAGGGGTGATACGGAAGTGGGGATTCAACGTTTCAAGAATTGTTAATGTTCGAGTAAGGGTGTCGTGTGTGGTAATGGCAAGGAGTGAGGGTAGTGTACATGTTGTAAGTGCTTAGGTGGATTTCACTTGGGAGAAAGGTATTTGTGATTAGGGGTTAGAAAGTGTGACGTAATGTACTATGTGGTCGTGACTGGTAATATGAAGAGGAAGTAAGGGTTTGACGTGAGCGATTAGTTGGAATGCTTGTAGTTGTAGTTGGGGACATTTCTATGTGTTAGAATGGTTAGGTTATGATCAAGAACCTAGTAAGTTGGTTGACCGAAAAGGTGGTTTGTAGTTAGAGTACTAGCGTGATTCATTGGTTTTCGAGAGAGGGTAAAGGTGGAGAAGCGAGGGGTTTTATTGTATGATCTTACTAGTTGTTTTCTTATGTTATGTGGTGGGCTTCGGGTTGACCGATGATACCTACCAGTACGTGTGGTTTGTACTGATAGTACTCTCGCTATGTCTTTTTGACATAGTCTTGATGCAGATTGGTGATGTTTCCTTAGGTGAAGATGAAGAATTCTCCAGCAACTTCTACTTTTTCTTCCACATGGTGGGAGCTGTGTCTTTTATTTATTATGTCCAGTTTGTACTCTAAGTTGCTCTTGTACCTGTTTAGACTAGATCATTTGGGGTGTTAATTATTTTACAAGTCTTAACCAATTGTGTTAAAAGTTCTTATTTATAAAATTACGTTAGTATATTTTACTTCTGTTTATTTAATTTTTCACATGTTTTAAATTATTGAGATATGATGGTTCTCCTACTTAGGTGTTAGAGTAGGTGCTCGCACGGCCGATGGGTTGTGTCGTGACATATATATATATATATATATATGATGCTGATTGTTATTAGGTTATTGTGTGAATAATTTTAAATGATTTTATTAAAAAAAATATCATCAATTTGTTGATTCAAATATGTTTTTTTTTTTTAATATTGAGTAAATTGATAATACATTAAGAAGTTAGTAATTTATTATTTTGCCCGTACACATATATTAAATATTAATCTCAATATTTTACTAGTTATTACATTTTTCCTTTAGCCTTTAAATCATGCTTACAATGACTTTGAGTTCACAACTTCACATTATATAAAATGTCAAAAACCTAAAATAAGAACCATATTTCTCTTAATTTCTTATGTGTTACACTTGTGTAGTTATTTTCATGTTAGTTATTATTGTTTCTATTTTATGAGCATTTGTAAAGTTACATTGTTGTATTAGCGCGTCAAATTGTTGGAAAAGTCATAAATTTATTTTATAAGCATTTTCTTATTATGTAAATTAAAATCAACTCCACAATACAAATTAATCATCGAGCTTCTTAAATTCCGAACGATTTGAAATAATTGGTTTTTATAAGGTACAAAATATTTTTCAAGTTACTTTTAACTAATTTTATCATTTTTATAATTTTTTAGATAATATATTATGTTTTACATAATTATGTATATAATCAGTATATTTTATGAACATTTGAAAATCCTCTAAAAAATATTTGGTTAATTATTTTAGTTATATAAGAGTTTATATTTCTAACTAATAAATTTATAATTAAATTAACTATTTTATTTCATTGATATTGAGAAGCTCATTAATTAATTAATATTAACTCGTCTTATTCAAGTCCTAGCCTATTTCATTGAATTATCTCAATTTGGCTAGGTTTCGAATGCTATTTGACTATAATTGTAATCCAATAGCCATGCTTGCAATTGCAAAATTAGCCATCTCATATTTTAACATCTAATTATTGTTTGAGACCAATCTTTGGGCTATGTTCCTCATAATTTTTTACTAATTCCAACAATCAGCCTTTTTTATTTTCAAAGTAGCCCTTTCTCATGTGAAGCCCAGGTTTCCCAGCCCACCTCTTTTATAATTCCAACAATTCCCAGCCCACTTTTTCTATTCCCACCAGCCCACTTTTAACACTCTTAAATGACCCTAAACCCGACCCAACTTCTTTCAGCAAATAGATAACCCAACAGCTTCCCAACATTGCTCTCCAACATTCTCAACATTTCAGCGACTCAAACGACAAGAAACCCAGACACGTCGTACATTAGCAGCAGTGAGAGCTACATGCTTTCGTCCTTGTGGTTGTGAGATGATGCTACGTTGCACCCCAAGGACGAGGAAATCGATCCCAAGCGTCGATTCGCCCTTTCCTCTTTTGGAATGGGTTGAAATCACAAGAAAAGGGTGTTTGCCAAATTGGTGAAAGATTTTGATTTTTTGACTTTAAAAATGGTCCTTGGCCCTATCCGAATTTTCACCTCTTTCCCCCCAAGATTGGGAACCCTAAAATCCCCTATATATTCCCTCTTAGTCATTGTTGAGTGGGAGAAAAAAATTTGAAAGAGAGATTTTTGGGCTTGAAAATTTATTATTAGAGACAATCATTAGAGAAAGGGAGTCGGATTTTTTTGGGGAACAATCATTCTTATACTTAAGAAATATTATACGTTTTCTCTAATCCTAAGTCGTGAGCGAATCTTTGCTCGAGTCTGGTTTGCACTTCGTCGTCCGCTGCTCAAGATTCAAATTTTGTGGTGTTGGAAGAAGCTCGTTGCTGCCCTGCTCGCTTTTGTCTCAAGTTCATTGCGTCGAAAAAGGTAACACTTCTTCCTTTGTGGCATTCTCCTCGTCTCCTTCTCCATCTCGATAAGCTAGTTTCTGATGTTGGAAAAGCTCTATTATATGGCTATTTACTGATTGATTATCGTTGAGTTTTGGTGGTTTCAATATGTTACACTTTGTTTCTTATGTGACTTCATCATCTAGTTTCGATATTGAGCTTAAAGGTCACCGTCTTAGCTTCAGTTTTGTTGATTATGTGTCGCGCTATTTGAGTTTATCTCGTTGTTTTCTTCATTTATTTTCTTTGTGTGTCGAATCTACCTCTCGATGTTTACACAACCTGTAAGTATTAACTGCTCTTTATTTTAGTTTGTTATATTATTTTAGAAGAGTTACTTCTATCAAAATCAATATATCATGGTCTGAGTAGGTCTAATCGACTATAGGCTAGAAAACATCTATATGTTTGATATTCATTCATTTTGAAGGATTTTGTCCATTAGTTTGTTGTTGAACCTCTTCTTTAGTGTAACTTTTAATTATTAGTAGGGTTTCTTTACATTAGTCTTAAATAGTTTGCATAATTCGCTTCCTGGAGTGTGCGTCTTCTTCAAAATGATTTCCTTGGTATATAACATTGCAAAAACATATATTCGCCATGCTCAACTGTACACATGTTGTTTTCTATATATTTTGGTTACTTAGATGTGTGGGGTAAAAGTCAATCTTATTCCCTTTTTCTATGTTTGCTGCCTATATGCGTATGTTGCAGCTGCTGTATTGATTCATTGGTTTGAAATGATTAGTATTCTCTCTTAAATAGTCCCTTAAGGGTCGTTTGGTGTAATGGATAAGAGAAAATAGTCATGGGATAACTTTTTAGTGCCTCTTTATTTCTTGTTTGGTTATAAGTTATCCTTTCCTCTTGGTGGAATAACAATACCAAGATAACTCATCCTAGGATAAAACAGTCAAAACGACAAGAATATCCTTGAAATCTATTTGATTATCACTTTTCATATCTTTATTTCATATTTGTAAAGTTGCTGAAATTTTTGGTGCTCATGAGATTTTATTTTGATAAATTTCAAATAAGTCTATAATGTTAGTTTGATAAAATGATTCAACTGTTTGAGTCCTTTTTGAACTTTGTTTCTTTTGCAATGGGTTAAAAAGTTATTTTTTGCAACGAGAAATGTTATCAAATTTACCAAATTTTAATTCAATTATGGTTATTGTTTTTGTGCTGTTTTTTGCTCCACTTTCTATTCATTTATATTTGTCCATTTTTTTGCTTATGACGGTAAAGAAAAGATGCTCCCCACTAGCCTCAATAGCTTGCTCTAGTTTTGATTCATGTGGATAGTAAACTTATCAATAATTGAGATTCATTTGATTTTATTTTTAAGAGTGAGTAACTAAAGGCTTTATAAAATAAACTATATATAAAAATCTAAATAGGATAGAGGATATTTTCGTAAACAAATAACTAATTCTTAGAAAGTACTCAATGCTTATTAGTTATAATACAACAAACCAAACAAGCAATAAAAAACGTGTCCCATCATAACGTATCCCGGCATAACTTGTTTTCAAACCAAGCGACCCCTTAAAGCTTTTGTTAGTTTCCATGTGTGTTTCTATATGATATACTTTAGTGGGATTATATGTTGATTTATACTCTCTTGAGTTCGTCCACATTTGCAATAAATCGTGTTATTCTCTCCATTTTCATCTCAAGTCGGCTTATATATTAACTATTTTCCTTTGCTTCGTTTGCATGTGAAAACCCCTTTTGCATCCATGGTGGACTCTTTCTCCTCTCCTTTGCATTTTTAATCGAGCCATACGCTCAATTCCTCCTTATCGAGTCGACCTCTCTTTCATTTGGATCATTGGAAGTTGACGAACAGGCGTATAGGGCAGAATGCAAAGTACAAGGGCTAGAATTTGGATTCTTGGTATCCGAAAAGTTCAAAAATAGGCTGATATATCTGTTGTATACACAGATATACAGTCAGAAAATATGATATACAAGTTAAAACGTGAAAATGCAGAAATACGGAGCTTAAAACAAAATACAGATCTAAGAGTCCGAGAATTAGTGGTATACATGGTGTATACATCGAAAATACACTTGGTGTATATCATGATCAATGACGGTGGAAAAAGGGCCAAAAGCACAATGAATTCTTTCTTCTTTTTTTTTTTTGCAGATTTGGGAATTTTGGCCCAAATTCAATGTCTTTCCTTTCCCTCTCTTATTTATTTTTTTGTATTTGACTAACACTTTGATTATCTCATGGTTTAATTTAATTAAATTCTCAAGGATGGTAATTTCATTTTTTTAAAATTAAAGTATATATTTTTTATTACTTGGCTCTTATTTTAAAATTAGACCTGTCAACACTCAGTTTATTTCCCTTCAGGAAAATCTCCCTTATTCATATTTCCCTTAAGATTATAATAATAATAATAATAATAATAATAATAATAATAATAATAATAATAATAATAATAATAAGAATGCAAATAAATAAATAAAAATAGTAAATAAATAAAAGTCCTTTTAGTCAAATCACCGATCAACCGCAAGTTAGCGGACATTTCGAGGGCCTAACACTTTCTCGGAATTTATATTGAACTTCAAACCCCTTTATTTTCAAGTGATCTTATCTGTTTAGGTCTTTTTTGAAACCCTTAAGCTTTTTTCTTGATTTTTATTAAAAAATTAAGTGGCCACTCTGTTTCTTTGGAAATTCGATTTCTCTTAAACTGTAAGTTGGATCGATTTTTTTGAAACTTAGTCATTTTTATTTATATTTTCTAAATAAAACAAAAATGGCGAATCTACTGGAGACTTAATTAAGTTTTAACCATAAAATTGACTTATTTGATTAATTGTTTTTAATTGTTGAATTGTTTATTTGTGCTTAATGTGTTTAAACTTCTATAACTGTCATTGCATTTCATGGCATTTCCTATTGTATGTATAGTATATTAAAGGATGGTTTTGTGGAACCGTAGCCATACTTTTTTATACTCAACCCTTTTTCCGGAATGATCGGCAATTTTTTGGTTCGTCATGCGTCTAATGGTTGCCGTGAGTTCCAGCCTAAGTTGTCCGCTTGGGTTCCCGGTCTTTCAAAAGTCACTCTTAGTCAACTAGCATAGAGCGAAACCAAATCCCGACTTTTAGCGCATTCTGAACTAAGTTGACCTAACACCCAAGGCATGTTGGGCCAATTAGAAGCTCATCTTGTGTCTATTTGGCCCATTTGCAAATAAAAAGACAATCATGCTTATGTGTTTAATTAAAGGATGTGTATGTCATTTTTAAACAAATCAATTATCTACGGCGGTGGGGGTAACTTACCTTTGTCTGTTTTTCTTGTAGGATGAATCCAACACATGAGCCTCTGAGAACCCGAATAGTGACCATACATGATCCTTACCTCCAAGTTTGGTGGAAGTTCATGAACAACAGAGACAAGATAAAGGTTTAAAGACACATAAGTCATCTCCCGTCACTGATGGAAATGGTGGCTTGGCCCGATTTAATTGGAACAATGGTAAAGTTTTGGGACAGCGACAATATGGTATTTCGGTTCAGGGAAGTGGAAATGACGCCAACTATTGAAGAAGTTCTTGCAAGTTATGAGAGTGTCGACATGTACAACAAGAGGAAGCGTCAACCCGATACAGATCTTCTTTTCCATAAAACATGGGATTTTACCAAAATCAAAGAAAAAATGTCACTCGTAAAAGCCAAATGGATGGACAACCTTCCCAAACCAAACATTCTACTTAGAAAGCTCTATTATCGATTTGGATGTGCGAGAGCTTACGAGAAATTTAAAGAATAGCAAAGTCTCAAAAGAAAAATGAAAGGAGGCACGTCATCTTGCCTTTGCAATATGCCTACTTGGGACGATGATATTTCCCCAAGGATCAAACTACACCATCCATCCAAGTGTAATAATGGTCACTCATGCTATCTTTTCTATAGTGGGCTACGGGTCGGCAACCAAGTACTACACTTTGGCGCATATGATTTTGGCCGACATTTATAGGGCTTTGGACAAGTGTCAAATCGGAGAGCGTTTCTTTTTGGGATGCAACCTGATACTTTAATGGTGGATGATGAGACACTTAATCAAAGCCAATAATCCAGAAGAACCAGATATGTTAAAACAATCAGACGAACTTGTAGGTCACGATTAGTGGATGTACCATAATCATTGCAACAAAAGTGGAGGTCAAAATTCTGGTATCCAAGACTTCGAGGGCTAAGAGAAGAAAACATGTAGTGGTCGATAGAAAGTCTGGTGGTGACAAAGCAAATGGTGATTCGAGCGGAAAAGGCCCTTTACTTGATATTTTCCGAATTAAGAGGGACTAGACCATATCCTCCCGGTCGAGTCCTTAGACAATTGGGAGGGAAACAGGAGATTCCCTAAATTGTGGACATGAGGAAATTTGCAACCGATCATGAAAATGGACGATTCTCTTATGCTGAAGACATACGTAGAACATGGAAGACTCAAAAGGTATTGGGTGAACCAGTACCAAACAAGTTTTGTCCTGAATGTTCTAAGGATTATAAGGAATGGTTAAAGAAGAGCCTCGCCGGAACTATCGAGCCTGGTCCAAATGTCCCCCATATTATTACAGATATTGGGGCCAAGCATCAAATTCGACTTCATCGACTCCACGAGAAGTATAACAAGAATGAGTTGGATCACCAACGCCGACATTCAGAAGATACCAGAGTCATAGCTCAGTTAAAGTAAGAGCTACAAAGAGCCAGGTAATGCATGTCAGAACTAGATGATAGCATGGAACAACAGATTCAGTTGGTCGAGAGGTTCAAACATCAAGGGGCTCGATTGACAAGAGATCACCTATGGGTGAACAAATATGCTATGTGGGAAGAGGTCAGCATTGCTAAGAGGACCAGACTTGGTGAAGGATCAAGATGAGCTTGGAGTTTGTTATTGTCCCCTGCGTGGGATTGCTTTATCTGTACTTTGTTTTGTAATTGACTTTCCTAACTCTTTTCCCTAATTTTATGTTTGTCAAACATTTTTGAATGTTATTAATGAAATATTTTGGGGATAATGAATTGACTTAAAAAGACATATATATCATTCAATTCGCTAAGCCTACCATTAGCACAAAAGGGTTACATGCATGTTTAGGACGCGATATTTGTCTATTTGCTTTTGTGCTTTAACTGTTTATATGGTATATTGCTTTGAATGAGGAAATTTTTTAGGCCACTCCTTTTCAAAAAAAAAAATCTGAAAATCCCTACAATACCAAATACAAGTCACTACCAAATGTCTGACCAAAATTTCATGAGTCTTGAGTTTCTCAGTCAGAAATAAGATCCTACTATCAAATCCTAAAATATTACTCTGTCATCACAGGAAAGGTAAAATTGTTGCTAAGATGGAAAAAAGAAAGAATGTCGAAGTGAAGACGATTGAGGAGAATTTAAGGATGAAACTGCGTCGATTCAAACAAGAGATTCGAAAGATAGGAGAAAGAAGAATAGAAGTAGAACTAGCCACTGCAACTGCGCAAGCCAAAAGTGCAGCACTAGACGCGGAGCTAGCGGCTAAGATGGCAAGATATGTTACCATGAACGAAGAGACGGTTGCTATGAGGAAGGAACATGATGTCTTCAATAATGATATAACCATAAGGCTTCAGAAGATACGCGGAAAATGCTCTTTCTTCAATCAAGAAGCCAATAGTGGTCATGAAGACACTCTCCCTGGAGCTACTGAAAAAGATACTGATAAGGAAATCATCTATATAGATGCCTCCCTTCCTGGGACGTTTGAAATGAGGAGACAAAAAGATCACTCTCCCAGCTTATGAGCAGACACATAGCGTGGGGGAAAGAGTTGTGTCGTGTGCCCTCATTTATGAGCACCTTAAAGCTTCACGCATGCTGAAGCCTCTTGAAGGAAACACTTTTGGGTTTGGGCATGAAAGCTCTCAAAAGACATGTGCCTACCACCCGAACCAAAGAGGACACACTATAGAAGAATGTGTGGAGCTTAAGGCCACAATCTGCAACCTGATCAACGTTAGAAAGATCCCATATATGTGGGGTGAGAACACTGCCCTTACCTGTGACCAACCGGAGCTCAGTATGCCGGTCACTGAGCAGACTTTATTTTATTGTCACTACTTCACGCCTTTTAAGAAAACGTTGTTGGAGATCTACTGTCAGTTGGTTCAAAAGGGGGTCTTGGCCTCTATCAGAAAGATGATGAAGCAATTATCCCGTTGGGATTGAAATCTGGAAACCCTGCCCTTATCATGACGACATAGATCACAACATTGGAAGGTGCCTCGGGGTTTTGCTATGACGTGGAATCCCTCATCAACATGGGAAAGATTTAAGTTGAATTTACCCCCCATGATTAATGCTGCAGTCAGAAAAAGAAGCTTTGATAAAGACACAACCTATCTTTTAGGAGCTTTATTGCATGTTCTCCTTCCACTTTCCTTGTAATCAATCAAATGAATGAATGAAAATGAGAATTTCCTTTTGTATTCGAACTACATTGGGAGATACGTAAGCAGCCTTTCAAGGCCCGGTCCCTATCTTTTTAAAATTTTCTTTTCCCTCTTTTCATTCTATAAAGAAACATTGAATTCACATCAACAGATGCCGAGAGATGCTAGAAGAAGACCTTAGCTGAACACAATTTAACCTTTCGGAGTCACCATCCTCAAAATAAAACGAGCATATTCCTACTTGTTCAAAAAATCAGTCCCCATTATTCGTGGGTTAACATGTCCTCAAACAAAGCAACTCTTATGTGTTTATATGCCCTCTATGTGATATTTTGCATTGTTTGTCCAAAATCAAAACTAACTTATTTGCCTTTGAGTTGTTTTCCTCTACAGGTAGTTAGAAATGATCTGTGTTGATAAGCTGGCTGAACACCCCTATTTTACAAGATCAAAAGGGCCTACAGATTCCTTACCCATTCAAAGTTCTTGGAAGGGCAAGTCAAGAATGGGTGATAAAGATTAGCCTTACCGATGTTGTCGTGGCTCAGCCCGTCATTGCGGATCAAAACAAACTAATTATGCAGTTGATGCAGCAGATAACCGAGATGAGGGTCAAAATGCAGAGAAGGCAAGATATGCCTAATTCGGGTTTTGTTTTCAATGCTCCAGCAGACAAAAGGCCCCCACTTCACTTTCCTCTTTCAAACACAGAACAGGCTCAAAACCCACCCTCCAGTCCCGCTCAGAGTCTCTCAATCATCGACTTAAGCACCCAAAATCCCCATTATGCATCCGCCTCTTAGCAAACACCACCTCCTCCTTAAAGTACCAACCCCCAAGCGCCACTCCCTTTTCAAAATGCTAACCTTCAAACTTGTCCGCCCCCTCAAAATCAAAACATTAGCCACCCGCACACTTCCCTCCACCACCAAAATCAATATACCAGCCCCCAGACTTTCCCTCAAAACTATCAAACCCCTCAAAATGCCAAGAGTCCCTCCATTGATCCACCCCTACCTCAAAAATCCACTTTCCAAATCTCGGTCTCCAATGAGCATGACGCCAATGGTTCTGACCTCGACCACTATGAGGAGTGAGCGAGAGAGTGGAGGTCAAAGGAAGAGTCCACCAAGCTGGATATGAAGTAACACATTCGAAAAGCCATGAAAGAGTTGCAGTGTCTTCCTGAAGTCACTGGTCTGAGTTATGAGGATTTATGCATTCATCTGAATTTGTACCTCCCGGAAGGATTCAAGTTGCCAAAATTCGACGTTTTCAAAGGAATAGGGAACCCCTTAGCACGCCTAAGGGCCTACTATGACCAACTCGTGGGAGTTGGGAAGAGATGAAGCTTTATAAATGCGGCTTTTTAGCCAAAGTCTGAGTGGAGAGGCTCTGAAATGGTTTATATCTCATGAAACGAGACATTGGCCTAGCTGGAATGCTCTGGCTAAGGACTTTATCGAACAATTCGCCTACAATTTGGAGATCGTTATTCCTTGCAAAAATGAAGCAGAAATCAAATGAAAGTTATAGAGAATTTGCATACAGATGAAGAAATGAGGCAGCTAGAGTTCGGCCTCCTATGTCTGAGAAGGAAATTGTCGAAGTATTTGTGCGGGTTCTAGAGCCCAAATATTATGATAGAATCATGTTGCTCGTTGGAGCGAAGTTTGCTGAGATAATCAAAGTAGGTGAGACTATCGAAGATGGATTGAGAACCGGTAAGATTGCCCGTGTTGCTGCCTCCCCCGGATCCTTAGGTTTATTGAAAAAGAAAAGAGAAGATGTGTCTTTTACTTCTTATGAGGGGAAGAAGACCCTAAGGAAATTCTCACCATACCAAGGTCGTTCTCGACCTTTACAAAGTTCGTACTCGTCTTGTTATGCACAGGTTGATTACCAAAATACCCCTCTCCCCCAGTTACCAAAATACTCCCCCAAGTTATCAAAATACCCCTCCCTCCAGCTACTAAAGTACCCCTCCTCCAAGTTATCAAAATACTCCCCCTCCTATCGACCAAACTCCCCCTCCAGTTTACCAAATGCCACCTCATCACTACCGGAACGTCGCCCCTAACTGTGCTAACGTTCAAGCAAATTACCAAACTCCTCCCCCAACGTACCAACCCCAGCTCCACTTTACCAAAATATCCCCTCAAACTACCAAGCTCCACAACCAAATTACCAAACCAACTCATGTCCCAGATAACAAGTCCCCCGTCCAAATGCTCTAAATTATCGCCAAATGCCTTCCCCTCAACAAGGCAATTACAATCCCTCCACGTCCTAGATTTGAGAACAAGCCTACTAGAAATTTCACTCCGCTCATCAAAAGCCGAATAAAGTTATTCGAGCGATTAACTGCGACAGGATATATTCATCTAGTGGGGCCCAAGACGATTGATACTAGCTCAAAGTTTTACAGACTTGATCAGAGGTGCGCATATCACTCCAATAGTGTTGGACATGATACCGAGGATTGTATCAACCTGAAGCATAAAATCCAAGACTTGATTCGCTAGAATGTGGTCTCTCTTCAGACAGTAGCACCCAATGTCAATAGTAATCCTTTGCCAAATCATGGAGGCGTCACTATCAATATGATAGAGACAGATGATGATTGGTGCGTGACAAATGCAATAGTTCTGATCGCTCCTGATGAACTAGAAAGGGTTGTAGCTTCGTTGAGCATTAGAGAGAAGAAAGAGTTTATGCTTCTAACACCCGAGAAGGCTGTTGAATTGGTGCCAAGAGAAATTCCTGGCTGACCAAAGTTTGTGATTGAAATGGCTGCCTCTCAAGGCATGACCAGATATAGTAGATGTTACACACCAAAAGAGTTGGCTCAAGGAGGGCAAAAGAAGGACCAAACAAAAAGACTAATCAATGAAGCCAAGGCCAAGGAGTTCTGGAGAAAAATGTAGACAAAAGATTATTCGATTGTGAAGCATTTGGAAAAAATGTCGGCTCAGATTTATGTATGGGCCTTGTTGATGAGTTTGCAAATGCATAGGCAGGCTCTAATGAGGTCTTTGGATGATACTTATGTGCCCGTGGGTACTAACAGTGACAATCTAGCAGCCATGATAAATCAGGTCATTCGAAGACATCGAATTAATTTTTGAGACGAAGAGCTGCCCTTTGAAGGCAGGATGCACAACAAAGCTCTGCACGTCACCACTATGTGTCGAGACAAGATAATAAATCGCATTTTGGTCGATGGCGGATTTGGTCTTAATATTTTCCCACCTTCGACTCTGAGGCAGCTGAAATTCGACCTGGAAAAGCTTCACCAGAACCAAGTCAATGTGAGGGCTTTTGATAGAGTGCAAAGAGGCACATTGGATGCGGTAAACTTGGATATTCAAGTGGGTCCTATGGAATTCAACGTGGAGTTCCAAGTGTTGGATATCAACACCAGTTACAATTTACTTTTAGGAAGACCGTTTATCCACATGGCTGGGGCTATGCCTTTTATCATTCACTAACTAATGAAATTTGTTTGGAAGGACCAAGAATTGGTCATTTATGGTGAAGAGAGCCATTCCAATGGGTATTCACCGATAGTTGATGATATCTCTCGAGGTTGTGATTTCTACATGGTGGAGCAGGTAAATGCCAATGTGATGACTTGGCTCCACAACCTACTATGCCTTCTGTGTACAAGATGATTGCTATTGTTATGCTCCGGAGCGATTTCAAACCAGGTTTCAGATTGGGGAAGCATTTTCAAGGAATTGCCGAACCTATCCAAATCCCCGCCAAAGGAGCAAAGTTTGGTTAGCAAAGTTTGGTTTGGGGTATGTCCCAACAGATGACGAAGCAGAGATAAAGAACAAGAGTGTTGATCAAACATTGGCCAAGCCAATTCCTCATCTGTGCCAGTCATTCTCGGTGTGAGGATATGTCAATGATGATGGTCTTAGGGAAGGAATCTGGGGCCTTTTTCAGGAGATTGATGCGGTCACCGATGAAGAGGCTGGGACATCAGGCATCCGTGATGCAGAACCTGAGGAGCAATTACAAAATTGGACCTCCACATCACTCCTGATTTCCCGTTCATTTGGGTAGAAAGAACGTGTTTTTATTTGTTTTTAAAAATCGGTGGTAGTCCGGAAGAGGTCCGAGACCCTTTATGTAGTTTTTTGTTTGAAGTTTTTAAATTCCCTCGTGATGTTTAAAAAGGCAAAATCTCCCTTAGCCATGGCCAAAGTTTGTGCTTGTTTTTCAATTTAAATGAAAGCCTCTTTTATCAAAACTTGTTTCCTTATTTGTTTATATTTTACTTTCCTAACTTTGTTTGTTTATAATTTTAGTAATATTAATTTAAAACCTGTCAATGTCATGTCATGTCATGAATCAAGCGAACAAAATGAGGCAGGTGATAATGAGTGCGAGGAATATGAAGAAGAAAATGAGGTACCCAAACATATTGCTGAAGAGTTTCAACAATTTGAGAATCAGCACAAGCCAAATATAGAAGAAACCAAAATTGTGAATTTCGGAGATGAAGAATATGTTAAAGAAGTAAGAATCAGCGTCCATTTGACTGAAGCTCAAAGAAGGGACCTGGTTCATTTTCTTAGAGAATACATTGATGTATTTACCTAGTCTTACAGAGTTATGCCAGGGTTGAGTACGAATATGGTGTCCCATAAGTTGTCGATTAATCCAGAGTTCAGTCCTGTAAAACAAAAGACTCGAAAGTTCAAGCCTGAGTTGAGTTTAAAGATCAAAGAGAAGATTACCAAACAGATCGAGTCTCAAGTAGTGAAAGTGATACAATATCCGACTTGGTTAGCCAACGTTGTTCCGGTTGCCAAGAAAGACGAAAAAATTAGAATTTGTGTTGACTACAGAGATCTTAACAAAGCTAGCCCAAAAGATATTTTTCCATTGCCAAACATTTACATTCTCATTGATAACTATGCTAAGCATGAGGTGCAGTAATTTGTGGATTGTTATGTGGGTTATCATCACATCCTGATGGATGAAAAAGATGCAGAAAAAACAGCCTTCATTACGCATTGGGGTGTATATCATTATCGAGTGATGCCTTTTGGTCTCAAGAACGCGGGTGCTACTTGTATGAGGGCTATGACAACCATCTTTCATGATATGATTCATAAAGAGATTGAGATGTATGTAGACGATGTCATAATCAAATCCCGTGAGAGTTCGGATCACTTGACTCACTTGAGAAAGTTCTTTGATCGCCTGCGTCGATACAATTTGAAGTTAAATCCTGCCAAATATGCTTTTGGAGTGCCAGCTGGCAAGTTGTTGGGATTTATAGTCAGCAAGAGGGACATCGAGCTTGACCCTTCCAAGATCAAGGCGATCCAAGAATTACCTCCTCTGAAGACCAAGAAAGAGGTGATGACTTTTCTGGGAAGGTTGAACTACATCAGTCGATTTATAGCTCAGTCCACCGTGGTGTGTGAGCCAATATTCAAGTTGTTGAAAAAAGATGCTTTGACCAACTGGACCGGAGAATGTCAAACTGCTTTTGATGCCATCAAGAATTATATGTCCAATCTGCCGGTATTGGTTTCTCCACGAGAAGGGAGTCTACTGTTGCTATATTTGTATGTCTCAAATAACTCATTTGGATGTGTGCTTGGTCAACATGATAAGAGTGGAAAGAAAGAGCGAGTCATTTACTATTTGAGCAAGCAATTCACTTCATATGAGGCCCGTTACAATCTTTTGGAGAGAATATGTTGTGCTTTGACTTGAATTGCTCAAAAGTTGAGACATTATTTGTCTTCTTATATCATATACCATATTTCCAAGATGGACCCGTTAAATTATATTTTCCATAAAGCAATGCCGATTGGGAAGTTGGCTAAAAGGAAAATGCTTTTAAGTGAGTTTGACATTGTGCATGTGACCCAGAAGGCGATAAAAGCGCAAGCCTTGACTGATCATCTTGCGGAGAATCCAGTTGATAAAAAGTATGAACCGCTCAAAACTTATTTTCCTGATGAAGAAATAGCATTTGTGGGTGATGATATTTCGGAAGCGTATCCTGGTTGGAGAGTGTTCTTTGATAGAGCGGTGAATCACCAAGGGAAAGGTATCAGAGCGGTCTTAGTATCAGAATCTGGTCATCACTATCCTATGGCAACTAAATTCTGATTTGATTGCACGAACAATATGGCAAAATACGAAGCTTGTATCCTTGGGTTGAAGATGGTCATCGACATGAATGTTCATGAGCTTCTGGGTATTGGAGATTCAGATTTGCTAATTCACCAGGTTCAAGGAGAATGGGATGTGAAGAACCCAAAGATCACGCCGTACGTGCAGTATATATAGAAGTTGTGTAAAAGATTTCGCAAGATTGAATTCAACACACTCCCAGGACACAAATGAGTTGGTCGATGCTCTTGCCACCATTGCCTCAATGATCAAACATCCAGATACAAGTTATATTGATCCAATAGATATAGAGGTAAAAGAGCATCATGTCCATAGTTTACATGTTGAAGCGGAACCAGATGGTTTGCCTTGGTATCTTGACATCAAGAGATATTTGGAGACCGGGACTTATCCTGAGAATGCAACATTCCACCAGAAGAAGTTGATACGTCGTATGACCCTCAATTTCTTTGCAAATGGGGAATCCTTTATAGGAAGACTCCAGATTTAGGTCTTCTCAGATGTGTTGATGGTAGTGAAGCTACAAAGCTTCTAGATCAAATACAAGCCAGAGTATGTGGTACTCACATGAATGGACTCACTTTGGCAAGGAAGATCCTCCGGGCCGGCTATTTTTGGATAACTATGGAACATGATTGTTGCAAGTTTGTGCAGAAATGTCAAGTGCATGGAGATTTGATTTGAGTGCCACCTCATGAACTCAATGCTATGAATTCACCTTGGCCGTTTGTACCTTGGGGCATGGATGTCATTGGTCCAATAGAGCCAGCCGCCTCTAACGGACACAGATTCATTTCGGTTGTCATTGACTACTTCACCAAGTGTGTGGAAGCAGCATCGTACAAATCAGTAACCAAGAAGGTAGTAGCTGATTTTGTTCGCAACAATTTGATATGTAGGTTTGGAGTGCCCGAATCCATCATTACTGATAATGGAGCAAACCTCAACAGTCACTTGATGAGAGAAATATGTGAACAATTCAAAATTACTCACCGGAACTTAACCTCCTATCGTCCCTAAATGAATGGAGTTGTAGAAGCCGCCAATAAGAACATAAAGAAGATTTTGAGGAAAATGATTGATAATTGCAGAGGTTGGCATGAGATGCTGTCGTATGCTTTATTGGGTTACCGAACGACTGTTAAGACATCCGTTGGAGCTACTCCATATTTTCTAGTATATGGAACAAAAGCAGTTATACCTGCAGAAGTTGAAATACCTTCATTGAGAATCATCCAAGAAGCTGAATTGAGTGATGCTGAATAGGTTCGCAAGCGGATTGATCAGTTAACAATGATTGATGAGAAAAGAATGATTGTTGTTTGTCATGGTCAACTGTATCAACAGAGAATGATCTGTGCTTTCCACAAGAAAGTAAGATCCAAAATATTCGAAATTGGTCAGTTAGTTCCCAAATGCATTTTCCCTCATCAAGATGAGTATAAAGGGAAATTTGCACCAACTTGGCAAGGACCCTATATGGTTCACAAAGTGCTATCTAGAGGTGCCTTGGTCCTGTCCTAGATGGATGGCACCGAATGGCCAAAACCAATCAACTCAGATGCAGTCAAGATATATTATGTGTGAAGCTTCAATTTGTATTTCTGTTATTTCCTTGTAATCGTTTCATTTGCTTGTAATCGCTTTGTTTAGAATTTTATCCCTCCTGTAGTGAACTACGTCTCACCTGAATTCTCAATATTGAGATACGTAAGCGGCCTATGTCGGCCTCAGTCGGTTTCTTTGTAAACTTTTTATTTTTATTAATCTTCAAGAGGGGGAACTTCGTTTGACCTGATTCATGCATCAATGGGATACGTAGACACCATAACTGCTCGGTCATGTCTCCCATAAGATTTCTATTTTTCCTTTACAATAGAAACTGGGACATAATTTTTGAGGACTCAAAAATTCTTAAGAAGAAGATCTCTCCAACAAAGTCAAGACTGAATTTACTTTGAGATTTGCAACTAGGACATAATTTTTTGAGAAGATCTCAAAAATTCCGTGATTTACTCACCAACAGTTCGAGATAAGCCAAGATAGTTAACTAGGACAGAAATTGTGAGGATGACCTCAAAATTTCAATTGGGTTTATTGGTTGTTTAGAGCAACTTTGGATACCTCCCAACAAGTAATCAGATAGATCTCGAAACATCAACTCCAAAGGCGCTCATTAAGTTCAATGTGATATGACACTTGGCAGTGACCTTTTCCAAACATTACTTTTGAAAATCTATTTTCCTTAAAAACTTTTTCCTCATGTTTCAATTATTTTTACATAAAAATATTTTGTCTTATCTATCAAGAAGCGGGAGAGCGGAGGAATCAATCGGAGATAGCAAGGCAAGGAGTAGACAACCGATGAGATCGACACAGATCAGTTCATTTTCAAACTAATAATTTTTCTGTGGATGTAGGTCTATAGGTTTTCCACAAGCTTAGCATATTCCTCCATTTAATGAATAGGGAGAAGTCAAAAAGGCGAGGAGCTCCCCAAAATTGACAATTTTTCTGTAGATCCAGGAAATGTTTTATGTTTCTTATGTCAAAGACTTAGGAATATGAATAGTGTTATTTCATTCAAATTCTCAACAAGGAGAGGTCCATAATGAACATTGCAACTTTGTCCAGAGACGAAACAAACGAAAACAACGAAAAGAGTAATATTTTTATTTTCCAAGAACTACGATATCTCGGAAAACATATCATAAGATATGAAGGTCATTTATTTTTCGAATGAGATGATACCACTACAGAAAGAGTCATACATACTCAAAAGATAGTCATTTTTATTGTATTGTCAACTGAGATGATACCACCTCCCAGAAGATACCCAAAAGTTCACAGTCATGCATTAGCGGGGATGGCATCAGGAAAGACAATCATGCAGAAAGTAGTCATGCATAGCAAGAGAAGAAAATCATGCATAGCCAGAGAAAGAAGTCATGCATTGCAAGAGAAGGAAATCATGCATAGCCAGAGAAAGAAGTCATGCATAGCAAAAAAAAGAAGTCATGCATAGCAAGAGGAGACAATCATGCATAGCCAGAGAAAGAAGTCATGCATTGCAAGAGAAGGAAATCATGCATAGCCAGAGAAAGAAGTCATGCATAGTAAGAAAAAGAAATCATGCATAGCAAGAGAAGAAAATCATCATGCATAGCAAGAGAAGGAAATCATGCATGGCGAGAGAAAGAGTCGTGCGTTGCAAGAGAAGGAAATCATGAATCTCTAGAGAAAGTTCATACACCGCAAAGAAGGAAACCATGCATCGCAAGAAGATCAACATTGACTGCATCATTTTTCTTTACAAAACCGACATCAAGAGGATCATCAACAACGACATCAACAGAACTGTCAACATAATACATCAGCCTATTTTATTACTTTGACATTAAAGGAAGAGTACATTGAAGATTATATTGCAAATATGAGACACAAGCTTTATTTGCTTTACGTCAAACCCAATGGAGTTGACGTCAAATATTCAAGGAGAGCAATTAAGTGTCAACATGGTAAAAGACACTGTCTCCCATTTGAATTGCATTTTTCATGCTAATGAGTTCTATCCCAGTCTTTGTTGAGAGCATCCGAAAGGATGAATTCTCCAAAATAAACCACAGGTGCGGATGACATCAAAAGGGATACAGAACAACGTGGAACTTTTTCTTAGCAGCGAACTGGGACATAGTCCAAAGAGGGGTGTCAAAATCTTAGGACGCGAGCTGAGGAGCGACTTTCACCACAATCAACCACACCCCTATTTGAAGGCATGTAGGTTTTCTTTAAGTTTATCAGTTTCAATTTCGCATTAGAATTTTGGTTTACCGGAAGCAGCTTTTCAATCTGAGTGACAAATGCACCAAGAGCTTTGGAAATTATGTCCATGTAAGTTCTTAATTATGGGTGTGAGGTGCGCTACATTCATGGCTAAGAGGTTACAAGCCTCATTTTCATACTCGGTTTATTTTATCACTCTTCCTGAACCAAAGGTTATCTTGCATAATAGATTTCATTTTCAACAGATTGAGTCGAACTACAAGCAGCCTGATTCCCTAGGTTGAGGGACATGTAGCGGAATCGATGTTGAAAACTCTGTTGTATTCCAACATTAGCTCTTAAATCTTTTTCCCAAGCATTTTGGTACCTCCATAATTCAATATCGCGATGACTTTTGAATTCTTTCAAAATTATGCGTCAAATCGAGCGTATCGAACTACAAGTGGCCTGAATTCTTATATAGCCTGAGATATATAGGGAACCTGATTTTTGGGTTCAGCCATAATTCCTAAAGTCTGTACCAGAATCCCTTTCCTAAAGATGAATAGGTGGTCAGTCAAAATTGGATTCGTCAATTTCATTTGCCTTGGATTTCTTTCATCAATCCAAGTCAAACGAGGGACAATTGCTGACACTCAATTTTGGACCTCCACAATACAAATTAATCATTGAGCTTCTTAAATTCCAAACGATTTGAAATAATTGGTTTTTATAAGGCTCAAAATATTTTTCAAGTTACTTTTAATTAATTTTATCATTTTTATAACTTTTTATATAATATATTATGCTTTACATAATTATGTATATAATCAGTATATTTTATGAACATTCAAAAATCCTCTAAAAATATTTGGTTAATTATTTTAGTTATATAAGAGTTTATATTTCTAACTAATTAGTTTATAATTAGATTAACTATTTTATTTTGTTGAAATTAAGAAGCTCATTAATTAATTAATATTAACTTGTCTTATTCAAGTCCTAGCCTATTTCATTGAATTATCTCAATTTGGCTAGGTTTCGAATGCTATTTGGCTATAATTGTAATCCAACAGCCATGCTTGCAATTGCAAAATTAGCCATCTCATATTTTAACACCTAATTATTGTTTAAGACCAAGCTTTGGGCTATGTTCCTTATAATTTTTTGTTAATTCCAACAATTAGTCTTTTTAATTTTCAAAGTAGCCCTTTCTCACTTGAAACCCACGTTGCCCAGCCCACCTCTTTGATAATTCCAACAATTCCTAGCCCACTCTTTCTATTCCCACTAGCCCACTTTTAACACTCTTAAATGACCCTAAACCCGGCCCAACTTCAATTTTCAGCAAAGAGATAACCCAATAGCTTCCCAACGTTGCTCACCAAGATTCTCAACATTCCAGCAACTCAAACGACAAGAAACCCATAAATGTTGTACAGTAGCAGCAGTGATAGCAGCGTGCTTTCGTCCTTGTGGCTGCGAGATGATGCCACATTGCGCCCCAAGGACGATAAAATCGATCCTAATCGTCGATTCGCCATTTCCTCTTTCGAAATGGGTTGAAATCGCAGGAAAAGGGTGTTTGTCCGAATTGGTGAAAGATTTTGATTTTTTGAATTTCGAAATGGTCCCTGGCCCTATCCAGATTTTCACCTCTTTTCCCCAAGACTGGGAACCCTAAAATCCCTTATATATTCCCTCTTAGTCATTGTTGAATGGGGGAAAAAATTGAAAGAGAGATTTTTGGGCTTGAAAAATATTTCTTAGAGACAATCATTAGAGAAAGGGAGTCGGATTTTTTTGGGGAACAATCATTCTTATACTTAAGAAATATTATACGTTTTCCCTAATCCTAAGTCATGAGCGAATCTTTGCTCGATTTCAACTTGCACTTCGTGGTCAGCTGCTCAAGATTCGAATTTTGTGGTGTTGGAAAAAGCTCATTGCTGCCCTGCTCGCTCTCGTCTCAAGTTCGCTGCGTCGAAAAAGGTAACGCTTCTTCCTTTGTGGCATTCTCCTCGTCTCCTTCTCCATCTCGATGTGCTTTTTTCTGATGTTGGAAAAGCTCTGTTATATGGTTATTTGCTTATTGATTGTTGTTAAGTTTTGGTGGTTTCAATATGTTACACTTTGTTTCTTATGTGACTTCATCATCCAGTTTCGATATTGAGCTTAAAGGTCACCGTCTTAGCTTCAGTTCTGTTGATTATGTGTTGCGCTATTTGAGTTTATCTCGTTGATTTCTTCATTTATTTTCTTTGTGTGTCTAATCTTCCTCTCGATGCTTACACAACCTGTAAGTATTAACTGCTCTTCATTTTAGTTTGTTATATTGTTTTAGAAGAGTTACTTTGATCAAAAACAATATATCATGGTCTGAGTAGTTCTAATCGATTATAGGCTAGAAAACATCTATATGTTTGATATTCATTCATTTTGAAGGATTTTTTCCATTAGTTTGTTGTTGAACCTCTTCTTTAGTGCAACTTTTAATTATTAGTAGGGTTTCTTTACGCTAGTCTTAAATAGTTTGCTTAATTCACTTCCTGGAGTGTGCATCTTCTTCAAAATGATTTCCTTGGTATATAATATTGCAAAAACATATGCTCCATGCTCATTTGTCCACCTGTTGTTTTCTATATATTTTGGTTACTTGGATGTGTAGGGTAAAAGTCAATCTTATTCCCTTTTTCTATGTTTTCTGCCCATATGCGTATGTTGCAGTTCCTGTATTGATTCATTGGTTTGAAATGATTAGTATTCTCTTTTAATTAGTCCCTTAAGGGTCGTTTGGTGTAATGGATAAGAGAAACTAGTCATAGGATAACTTTTTAGTGCCTCTTTATTTCTTGTTTGGTTATAAGTTATCCTTTCCTCTTGGTGGAATAACAATACCAAGAAAACTCATCCTAGAATAAAACAATCAAAATGACAAGAAAATCCTTGAAATCTATTTGATTATCACTTTTCATATCTTTATTTCACATTTGTAAAGTTGCTGAAATTTTTGTTGCTTATGAGATTTTGTTTTGATAAATTTCAAATAAGTCTATAATTTTAGTTTGATAAAATGATTCAACTGTTTGAGTCCTTTTTTAACTTTGTTTCTTTTGCAATGGGTTAAAAAGTTATTTTTTGGAACGAGAAATGTTATCAAATTTACCAAATTTCAATTCAATTATGGATATTGTTATTGTGTTGGTTTTGCTCCATTTTTTATTCATTTATATTTGTCTAATTTTTTGCTTATGACGGTAAAGAAAAATGCTCCCCACTAGCCTCAATAGCTTGCTCCAGTTTTGATTCATGTGGATAGTAAACTTATCAATAAGTGAGATTCATTTGATTTTATTTTTAAGAGTGAGATAGAGGGTATTTTCGTAAACAAATAACTAATTCTTAGAAAGTACCCAATGCTTATTAGTTATAATACAACAAATCAAACAAGCAATAAAAAACTTATCCCATCACAACGTATTCCGGCATAACTTGTTTTCAAACCAAGTGACCCCTTAAAGCTTTTGTTAGTTTCCAGATGTGTTTCTATGTGATATACTTTAGTGGGATTATATGTTGATTTATACTCTCTTGAGTTCGTCCACATTTGCAATAAATCGTGTTATTCTCTCCATTTTCATCTCAAGTTAGCTTATATATTAACTATTTTCCTTTTCTTCGTTTGCATGTGAAAACCCTTGTTGAGTCCATGGTGGACTCTTTCTCCTCTCCTTTGCATTTTTAATTGAGCCATACGCTCAATTCCTCCTCATCAAGTCGACCTCTCTTTCATTTGGATCATTGGAAGTTGACGAACAGGCGTACAGGGCAGAATGCAAAGTATAGGGGCTGGAATTTGGATTTTTGGTGTCCGAAAAGTTTGAAAACATGTTGATATATCTACTGTATACACCGATATACAATCAGAAAATATGATATGCAGGTTAAAACGTTAAAATGCAGATTGAGAAATGCAGAAATACAGAGCTTAAAACAAAACACAAGTCCGGGAGTCCGAGAATTAGTGGTATACATAGTGTATACATCGAATATACACTTGGTGTATATCATGATCAATGAGGATGGAAAAAGGGCCAAAATCCCAATGAATTCTTTTTTTTTTTTTTTGCAGGTTTAGCAGATTTGGGAATTTGGGCCAAAGACCTAAATTCAATATGTCTTTCCTTTCCCTCTCTTATTTATTTTATTGTATTTGACTAACACTTTGATTATCTTATGGTTTAATTTAATTAAATTTTCAAGGATGGTCATTTCATTTTTTTTCTTTAAATTAACGTATATATATTTTATTATTTAGTTCTTATTTTAATATTAGTCTTGTCAACACTCAGTTTATTTTCCTTCAGGAAAATCTCCCTTAGTCATATTTCCCTTAAGATAATTATATAATAATAATAATAATAATAATAATAATAATAATAATAATAATAATAATAATAATGTATATAAATAAATAAAAATAGTAAATAAATAAAAGTCCTTTTAGTCAAATCGACGGTCAACCGCAAGTTAGCGGACATTCTAAGGGCCTAACACCTTTTCGGAACGTACATTGAACTTTGAACCCCTTTATTTTCAAGTGATCTTATCTGTTTAGGTCTTTTTGGAAACCCTTAAGCTTTTTTCTTGATCTTTACTAAAGAATTAAGTGGCGACTCTGTTTGTTTGGAAATTCAATTTCTCTTAAATCGTAAGTTTAATTGATTTTTTGAAACTTAGTCATTTTTATTTATATTTTCTAAATAAAACACACTAGGTACGAGTTTAAGTCTATGTTGAGCGTATTGAAATAATCATTTAAGAAATTGATGCGAGGCGAGGCGGATTGCTGTTTTATGCAGATTAAACAAAATAATCGCTAAAAAATGTTATAAGTTCAATTTTATATAAATGAATTATTAGTACTGACTCTACCATAAGTAAATATATCGATTGCATATATTTTCAATTATGAAAAGAAAAACTAATTATACTTGTAAGATGATAAATTATGTGAGGCCAAAATATATATTTTTAATCATTATTTGCCTCATATTTAGTATTTATATTTGTCCTTTTTGAGCCTGGATTTTATGAATTGTGCTAAAAAATATATTTTATTTGTAGAATTAAATTGGTGGAAAAATGAAGAAGTTTAGAGCTAAAAATAATTAAAGACAGAAGATTGAAGAAGGAAATTAAATAGACAGCTTAATGGATTAACGTGAATATTTTATTAATATTTATATATGCAGAAGTTGGCGAGAAAGTAAAGAACTGCACCACATAGGAGTTGTGCCACGTGGCAGCATTTCAAGAATTCCCAATTTGCGGCAGTGGACGAAGCACTGTTCAGGCAGGAATCCAACTCCATTAAGGTTTTGGGTTCCCAATTTATTTTGAAATCAATTATTTTATTTAGGGTTTTTTTATATCTATAATAGTCCATAAGAATAATTATTGAGGGAGGAGGATACAATGTAGATTTTAACTTTTGATTAGGATTTCATCTTTTCTTCTCTTTTATTTGTTTTACATCTTTTATTTGAATGATTCCTTGTAATTGATCTATGTCTATGTGGAGTTAAACTTTTCGTTCTTGGATTATATTTACTTACAATATGATTGTTTAGTGATTTTGATTCAGCATAATTGTTTATCATATTGGTTGTTCTTATATTCTTGTAATTACCATTTTGATGCTTGATCACCATTAGAATAAATATATTGTCTGAATTGAACTTGGGAGAGGAATAAGAGGATAGAACGTGGAATATAAGGAGCATGATCTTTTCTTGCATGTCACTTGAATTGATTTGTGTCTAGGATAGGGGATATACCTAGGTGCCTTGCTTGGCTGAAATACGCGAAGACAACTTAATGCTCCATAGTTGGTCCAGTCTATCCCCGCTCAACGATGTAGTTAGGCTGTCAATTGTGGTAAATGGTTAGAAGTCGGGAGATCAGGACTATATTATAAACCCCGTGAATCAGCAACTAGATAGTCAAATAAGTTGATGAAGTTGATGCTAAACATGATTGTTAGTTAAATCATAATCCTAGATTGATTCATTCATTGATTGTGTAAACATATATCTTTTCTTAGTTAATAGTTTTTTAGTTATTTTATCTTTATTTTCAATTTAGTTAATATATATTCATCTTCTGAAATCCTCCCTTAAATAAATAATTAGAATTAGTATAATTTAGTAAATGGTTAATTGACAAGTCCTTTGGGTTCGATAATCCGGTTCTTTTAAGAGCCACTATATTACTTGTGCGACCGCGTACACTTGTGTGTGCAATTGGAAGCAACAATAAACATACTTGATGTTTTAATTTACTCTTCATAATTTAGCATTAATTTTTTTTATCTTAAAACAAATAGGAAGAATAGCATATTTGATGTATTAGTAGTATATATTATTGATCATTTTTTCTTAACTTTTAATTGATTGACCCGGGAATAGAGACGAACCCACATATAAAGGTGGAGGTGCACGTGCACTCGTTAACTTTGAAAAAAATCATGTATATATATACTTTGAAAAACTGGAAGAAACTAAAATATAAATAAAAGTGCCCTCATGGAGAGCATAAAAGGCAGTTAGTACTATTGGTACAAAGCCAGTGTGACCAACCACACGACTGTAGTTCGATTCCAACTACCACCACATTGTATTATTTTTATCAACTCATAATATTGATGCACCCATAGTATTCAAATCATGGGTTCAATTCTTCACGTTTAGTTCTCCCATTCACTAGGTTCACATTATATAATATATTTTTGGTCTTCTGTTTGACGATTTTTTTTTAATCTTATTCTCTTCTTTTTCTCTTTATTTTTTTCATTTCACCAATTTGTGTAGTTATTATATAGAATACATAAATGTAATATTTTTTATTACAATTATTTTGTAGTTTAACATTTTTTGCAATATAAGATTCACAATTGTATAAGGCATGTTATGATTTCATCTTTTAATATCCTAGTTAGTTCAAAAAGAAAAAAGATATAATGGGTGGGGAGAAGTGAACCGAGTCTATGCGGGATGGGGCAGAGCGAGTTGAATAAAATAATTTGTTATACGTATGGGATGGGTTAAAAACTTTGGTGCTTTACCTCGCAATCGTCTCGCCCTACCCCATTGTCATCCCTACTTCGATCAGTTTTTATATATAAAAAGTCAAAACAAATATAGACAGGGAAGAAAAAATATAAATATATTATTTAAGGATCAAAATATTACATATATAATAATAGTATATCTTTTTTCTATATAGAATTCTTACGAAAAATAATAAAATAGGTACAAATAAAAAGACAAAGTAATTCTTTTAAGACCTATAAGATCGTATAATCAGAATTCTAAATACTCCTTCCTTGATATTTTATCAATCCATTTTTTAACTATCATTATTCTCTCTTCTTCACATGCATAATTCGTTTCTTTTTCATCCACACAAAACATTGTATAAAATTTTCATTCTAGAATTTCAAACAGTTTGAAGAAATTTTGAGCACAATAACGGCGAAAAGTTTAGTACCACTCTTGTATCATTATGTGATAAAATTTCTATTTTAAGAACTAAAATTAACGTTAATATTAATATTATTCTTATTATTTACAACTTTTCGATAGTTTTGAAACTTCTTGCTAAAATATCGGATTTTACAATGGCGCTAATAAGGTCTTTAAATATGAGGAATCTTTCTTCAAAATTATGAAAAATATTCTATGATTTTTTTCTTTCATTTGTTATGTTAATGTTGCAACGAGAAGTATTAGAGTAGTATAAACATGGATTGGGTTGAACAATTAATTATGTACACCAACTATAAATCATAAATTACACCATTTTATGTAAATATAAATTGGTGAGTATATGAAATATGATATTTCAAGTAATTTTAGAAAAAATAATTTTCTATAATTAGAAAATGGTGTATTTGTGAATAACATTTGTGCTAAGAATAATTGTGGTATATAATTGATCAAAAGTTGATGTAATTCATCTTTTTGGGGTTACACAATTGTTGGACAACACCTATAAACCACAATGTACACCGTTTTATATAAATATAAGTTGGTAATTGAATAAAATTTTGTATTTCATATAATTGTATATTAATTGAAATTTTGTAATTAAGAATTGATATATTTATCAATAACATTTGGGCTAAGAAATATTGTGATGAATACTTAATCAAATATTGATGTAAGTCATTTCTATGGTAGTAAACACCAACTTTAGGCCACAACGTATACTATTTTCTATACATAAGTATTGACAATTCTATAAAGATCGGTATTTCATATAATGATTTATAAGTTAATATTTTTGTATATAGGAAATGGTATATCAAATGAAGAGTAGAAGATTACATCATGATCGCTTATTGCCAGTACTTATGTCATGATCCAAAGTATACCTTAGACATGACATGGAGTATAGGAGCTTGAGAGGTTCCACACAAGCCAGTGGACAAACATCCAACACAATAGAATACACAATACGATAGTTAAGTAAGATGTCTCATATCATTAAAAAGAGTTTAACCATCAATGCGAAATCATAACTATATCTTGGCAAAGACATTCTACAACACCATAAAAATGGTTGGGACATAACTCATACACCACGTATAAAGCCTCAGGAGTAAACAATAAAAACAATAAATGGTCTTCATGGCTTTGCCCTGAGAGTATAAGGACTCACCAATTCAATAGCTAATAGCAATCTAAATCTAGCCACGAACGGGAGGAGAATTGTCAGACCCTATATTATGAAACAATATAGGCACAAGTATGCATTAGTACGTGGAATATACTAAATATGGAGAAATATGCATAAATGTAGACATGATATCATAGTAGGCTTAAAACATGTAATGCATGGCTAAGTAGAACATCTAAAATCTTAGAAAACAAAAATCAATAAAACCATGAGACAAGGTCAAGCATTAATAAAAGACATAATGAAAGCTTTTAAGAAAAAAATAATATTTATTTTGTGAGATATTAGCTTTAATCGACAATAGACCATGTGAGTTATAACATTGTAACACTCCAGAAAATAATAGGTGAAACTAGAGACTAAACATGGGGGCTATCATGAGTTAAGGGAAAGGGCCAAAGGAGAGGACCAAAATAGTCCACTCTTCCCTAGACACAGCACTAGTCAAAGCGACCATCCCCATGAATCATGGTAAGGACCACGGATCGTAGTGTGGCTCGTGGTAGCCTAGGGAGTGTGCTCTCAAAAATCTACCAAAAAAGAGCTCTCCTACATGAGCCACTTCACGACTCGTGGTGAAGACCACGACTCTTAGGAAGGCTCGTGGAGAAGAGTTGGGCGTGTGAGGGTGGCAACCAAATAGCTTAGCAACTGCCCCAAGGTCCACGAGAGCGACCACAACCAGTGGTCTTGACCATGACTTATGCAGCCCCTCGTGAAGATACCTTGGGCATTTGAGCTAGGGTCCTCAATGTAGCATAGCTACTGCCTCAAGGACCATGGCTCGTGGTCTCGACCACAGCTCGTGGAGCCCCTTATGGGAATGCCTTGGGCTTGTGAGCTTATGGCAACAATAGCCTAGCCACTGCCCCAACTTCACGAGTGGGACCATGGATCGTTGTTCCCACCATGGCTCGTGAAGGTGAATTGTGACACCTGGGCGTGGTCACTAAGTGAAGGTTAGTTTAGTCTTTTCATATTTTAGTCCAATTAAAGTAAGGTCATTTTGGGTATTTTTAGGGGTACTATATAAGTTGTTTTAAGTCAAAATACACCCAAAACTAAGTCATTATATTCAAATACCCAAATCAAACTAAAACTTCATCTTCCTCACAATATTTTTCTCTCTAAAACCCAAAGAAGAAGAAGAGTAGACTTGGAGCTAGGGTTTGGCAAATTCAAGGGTTCTTCCTCAAATTTCTTAGAGATTCTTAATCAAGGTATGGTGGCTTTTCATCTGTGGGTAGCTTTCACCCATAGAGTCCCTTCAAAGCTTGATTTCAAAGCATCCAATTTCCCCAAAACCTAGGGTTAATCCAAGTCATGGGTTCTCTTTCAAAACGTTTTCAATTGTTTATTTATGTTTGATTATGGTTGATTATGGTGGATTATGGATGAATTGATGATTAATTGTTGATTTATGATAAAATCCCCCCAAGAACCCATGAATTCCCCATATTGCTAAATTGTGAATTCGTGATGTGGGTTGATTGATTATAGAAGCATGTCAATTGATTATGTTTATATTGATTGAGTTATTGAATCATTATATTCCCTTATGTAATGTAAAAATTCTAAATGTTTGAGTTGAGTTGATTCATAGGCTTGAAGGGCAAATTATGAGGGTTTGTACATATTGATGAGAATTGTTCATGAGCTTATGATTCACTTAGAAAGTGAAGATCCTATGACTATTATATAATTGTGGTGTTGTTTCAAGATCATTCTCCCCATAACCTTACACATGACTATGCATGAAATGTCTATGAATATGATAATGTTGTGGTGTTGATTGAAAGGTTATTCTCATAAACACACTATGAACATTATGTGAAAGGTTTACTCACATAGTAATGATTCTAAAGATGAAAGGCCATTATCACCTAATGAATCTATGAGCTATTATGATACCATGTTGGTTTGAATTATAGGACATTCTTTTATGAACATGAACTTAAGTAAAGACTTAATATAAATTTCAAACGGAATTATGCTTAGCACTGAGTGGATATGAATATGAGATGGAAGCTTTTACGCTAGTTAGTCTGACTTCCTGAAATAGTTATCTCATGAGATGGAAACCTTTTACGTTAGTTAGTACGGGTTTCTAGTAGCAATCTCCTTATCCCATAACTATTTGTCTACATAGGTCTTTAGCTAGTGGATCCACCTAAATATATGAGTTCTACCTTAGGCAAGTAGGACACCTCTTTTTGGTGTGGGGGTAAGACACCGGATTCCATGTAGCTCACATGGTCTATGTCGGTTAAGGCTATATTTCCCTATATGACAAAAATATGAATTATGACAAGAACATGAACATGAACTATAACTATGACTTATTAAGAGGTACTACTTATTATGAGTGGGGGTATGGGACTCCATTTATGCATTGCACATGTAGGCTTCAAGAGTGGTTGTGGTGAGGTTATTTTATGCTATGAAGACTTATGAATTATGCATGTATGATATGTATTGTTGTTAAGAGCGACTTCACTTGTTTCAAGTTAATGAACATGAATGTTTCCTTGTTTATGAGTATTGGTTATGTATGAGGACAAATTATGAAATGTATAATGATTGTGGCCTAAAAGTGATACTTAGCTTTAGATAGGATTATGGGATCTTGTCTATGCATTGCACAAATATGGCTTAGGGTTGCTTATGAGTTGGTTTGACTTGTATATTTACACTATTGTGCATGATGACTCTTAAAAATGTTGAAGTGCATGGTTTCAACTAAATTGACCTTTTTTGCATGTTTTAAGGATTTTTATGCATGACTTCCATACTTAGTACATTTTTGTACTAACCCATATTTTCTACCTTTTTCCCCAAAGTGTAGGTCTGGATTGTTGAAGTTGCTTCTTTTTGGTTGAAGGCTTAGATTGATTCTCTCCTTGCCTTGGCTAGTCCTCATGGTTCGAGGACAAGAGTTTTTCTTTCTAGTTTTTTTCGTATGTTCTACTTTGAGACTTTATTGAAAAGGGTTGTGACCCTATTGATTCGATTGTATTAGATAGCTTATGGAGACAATGTCTAGACTTCTATTGGTTTTTTGAAAAAGACTTTGATTGTAAAAAGTTTTAAATTCCGCATCATTTCTATTACTTATGTTTATGATTATGCTAAGGACTTGTATGAGACCCTTTTGGGGTCAAGTACGCCCTGTTACATCTAGGGGGTACCCCTGGGTTGTGACAAACTTGGTAATCAGAGCACAAGGTTTAGAATGATTCTAGGATGATGTCTCATAAGCCACGTCTAGTAGAGTCTTGTTTATGAGTGTGAAGCGCACCACATTTATGAATGAGAGGGTATAAGATGTTTAGGAAATCTCACTCTTTCATTACTCTTTAGTCGTGCCTTAGAGTTAAAACTCTAAAAAATCCTTTTCCTAACCTTTCTCTTGTGTCTATATGATATGAATACAAAAAGGGTGAACGCAAGAAAGATGGAAGAGGAGAATGTGAATGAGGGAGTTCCTCCCTAAGGTACTCAAAAGCCTCAAGTTCCTTAAGCTCCTAATGATTAGGGGGCTATGAAAAATATGGAAATAAGGTCGGCTCTCCAAACATTGACTCAAGCCATGACGGCTCAAGCTCAAGCCATGATAACTCAAGCCCAAGCTATGACAGGGCAAGCCAACAGGGAAGTTGGTCCCTGTGTGAACCCTAATGTGAACACCATGGCTTCAAGGTAGAGAGACTTCACAAGAATGAGCTCTCTTATGTTCTTTGGTTCCAAAGTTGGTGATGATCCTCAAGAGTTTGTGGAAGAGGTCTACAAGATAATTGATGCTATGAGGGTGAATTCCTTAGAGAAAGCGGAACTAGCCGCTTATCAATTGAAGGATGTGGCCCAAGTATGGTATACTCAATGGAAGAATAATAGGCTGGTGAAAGTGGGTCCCATAGATTGGGAGGTGTTCAAGAAATCATTCCTTCAAAGGATCTTTCCTTGAGAGAATAGGGAAGCAAAGGTGGAGGAATTTATGAACCTTCGTCAAGGAGGTGGTATGAGTGTTCAAGAATATTCTCTAAAATTCACTAAGTTGTCCAAGTATGTTCCGTCTTTTGTGTCTAATCCAAGGGATGAGATGAGTCGGTTTGTGACAGGTGTGTCCAATTCGATTGAAGAAGAATGTCGTGCAGCAATGCTCCATGATAATATGAATATATCACGTCTAATGGTGTATGCTCAAAAATTTGAGGAGTCAAGGCTTAGGAAGAAGAATAGAGAGGTAAAAAGGGCAAGGTCCGATGATGGAAATTCTTCCAAGGGTAAATTTGAGGATCAAGGTAGACCAAGGTTCTTGAAGAGGTTCTCCAACCAAGGCTCTTTTAGTGATCCAAAGGTCAACAAAGATAGGATGTCTAACCCTAAACCACAATGAGGTAATAGTGGTGGTTCTTATGTTGATAGGCCTAATTGTGCCAAATGTGGTAAAAAAACATGATGGTAAGTGCCTAGTTGGCACATGGTGCTATAAGTGTGGGAAGAACGGCCATATGATGAGAGATTGTCCCATGTTAAAGGTTCAAGGAAGAGAGGGCAAGCAAGTTCGTCCTAGTGGTTCAAATTCCGATGCTCCCAAGACAAACCATTTTTATACTCTTCAATTCTGAGGTGACCAAGAGAACTCCCCGAATGTTATGACCGGTATGTTATAAGTCTTTTCTATTGATGTATATGCATTGTTAGACCCCGGTGCCACTTTGTCACTTGTTACACCTTTTGTGGCTATGAAGTTTAAAATATTCCTCGATGTGTTAGAAGAACCTTTTTCGGTGTCTACCTAGGTTGGTGACTCGATAGTTGCAAAAAGAGTCTATAGGAGTTGTCCTATTTCTTTGTCCCATAAAGTTACCTTGGTGGATTTAGTGGAGTTAGACATGTTAGATTTTGATGTGATCTTGGGTATGCATTGGTTGCATGCATGTTATGCCTCTATTGATTGTAGGACTCGGGTAGTAAAGTTCCAATTTCCAAATGAGTCTACTTTAGAGTGGAAGGGGAAAAATTCTATCCCTAGAGGTCAATTTGTTTCTTGTATCAAAGCTAGGAAAATGATCTCCAAGGGGTGTGTTTACCATATTGTTAGGGTTATGGATGTTGAGTCTGAAACCCCTTCTCTAGAGTCGGTCCCCGTGGTGAATGAATTTCTGGAAGTCTTTCCCGATGACTTGCCCGGCGTTCCTCCCAAATGGGAAATATATTTTGGCATTGATCTTTTGCCGGATACGCAACCTATCTCCATTTCTCCTTATAGAATGGCTCCGGCCGAGTTGAAAGAGTTGAAGGAGCAACTCAAGGATTTGCTAGACAAGGATTTTATTCAACTAAGTATATCTCCTTGGGGTGCTCTGGTATTGTTTGTTAGAAAGAAGGATGGGTTTCTTAGAATGTGTATTGACTATAACCAATTGAACAAAGTGACCATAAAGATCCTAGAGTTGACGACTTGTTTGATCAACTTCAAGGGGCTAACTATTTCTCCAAAATAGATATTCGTTTGGGTTACCATCAACTAAGGGTAAGAGAGGTTGACATTCCTAAGATGACCTTTTCCGATACGATCGCTATTAATGTGTGGTTATGTCATTTGGGTTGACCAATGTCCCGACGACAATTATAGACCTAATGAATATAGTGCTTATACACTATCTTGATATGTTTGTGATAATGTTTATTGATGATATTTTGATCTATTCAAAGAGTGAAAATGAGCACTTGAACCATTTGAGGATTGTATTGCAAGTCCTTAAAGACCACCAATTGTATGTGAAGTTTAGTGAGTGTAAGTTTTGGCTAAGGTCCATAGCCTTCCTTGGTCATATTGTGTCGAGCAAGGGTATTGAGGTAGATTCTAAGAAGACGGATGCGGTCAAGGGTTGGCCTAGACCTCTAACTCCTGCCTATATTAGAAGCTTTATAAGTTTGGCTGGTTATTATAGGAGGTTTGTTGAGGGTTTTTCCTCCATTGCTTCTACATTAACGGTTTTAACTCAAAAGAAAGCTAAGTTTGTGTGGTCAGAGGCTTGTGAGAGAAGGTTCCAAGAGTTGAAAGATAGACTTACTTCCACTCCGGTGTTGACCTTACCAGAGGGTACCGATGGTTTTGTTGTATATTGTGACGCCTCTAGAGTGAGTTTGGGATGTGTGCTTATGCAACATGGTAAAGTGATTGCCTATGCTTCAAGGCAACTCAAGATCCATGAAAAGAATTATTCAACCCATGATCTAGAATTAGCGGCTGTAGTATTTGCCTTGAAAATATGGAGGCACTATCTATATGGGGTACATGTGGATGTTTTCACCGATCACAAGAGTCTCCAATATGCGTTTAGCCAAAAAAACTTGGATATCCGACAAAGAAGGTGGTTAGAATTTTTGAAGGATTATGACATGAGTGTCCCTTACCATCCCGGCAAAGTCAATGTAGTTATGGATGCCCTAAGTCAATTGTCCATGGGTAGTGTGGCCCATATAAAGGATGAGAAGAAGGAGTTAATTCGTGATGTATATAGGTTGGCCTGGTTAGGTGTCTAACTAGTGGATTCCACCAAGGGTGGTTTCATGGTCCATAATGGTTCCGAATCATCCTTTGTAATGGATGTGAAGTCCAAGCAAGACCTTGATCCCATGTTAGTGGAGTTGAAAGAATCAGTACTCAACAAGTTCATTGAGGCTTTCTCCCAAGGGGGAGATGGGGTGCTTAGGTACCAAGGTCGGTTATATGTTCCAGATATTAATGGCTTGAGAGAGCAAATTATAGAAAAAGCTTATGGTTCACGATATTCTATTCATCTGGGAGCCACCAAGATGTACCGTGATCTACGGGAAGTTTATTGGATGAATGGCATGAAGAAGGATATAGTGGGTTTTGTAGCCAAGTGTCCGAATTGTCAACAAGTTAAGGCCAAACATCAAAGACCCGGAGGTTTGTCCCAAAATATAGATATTCCCACTTGGAATTGGGAGGATGTGAATATGGATTTTACAGTGGGTTTGCCTCGTACTCAAAGGCAACATGATTCTATTTGGGTCATTGTGAATGGAATGACAAAATCCGCCCACTTTATTCCCATCAAGGTTTCATTTTTGGCAGAAGACTATGCCAAGTTATACATCAAGGATATAGTGAAGTTGCATGGGGTTCCTTTATCCATTATTTCGGATCAGGGTACTCAATTTACTGCACACTTTTGGAAGGCATTCTAGAAAGGGCTTGGTACTAAGGTCAAGCTTAGCACGACTTTTCACCCTCAAACGGATGGTCAAGTGGAACACACCATTAAAAACTTAGAGGATCTGTTGAGGGCATGTATTATAGATTTCAAAGGTAATTGGGACGACCATCTACCATTGATAGAGTTTGCCTACAACAATAGTTACCACTCAAGTATTGCCATGGCTCCCTTCAAAGCATTGTATGGTAGGAGGTGTAGATCTCCAGTTGGGTGGTTTGAAGTGGGTGAAATTGCTCTAATAGGTCTTGAACTAGTTTATGAGGACATTGAGAAGGTCTGACGCATTAGAGAGAGGTTGAGGACGGCCCAAAGTCGGCAAAAGACTTATGTTGATGTTAGAAGGAGCGACCTAGAGTTTGAAGTTAATGATTGGGTCTATTTGAAAATCTCACCTATGAAAGGAGTGATGAGGTTTGGCAAGAAAGGGTAACTTAGTCCCCGGTATGTAGGCCCATATCAAATCTTGAAGCATATTAGGAAAGTTGCTTATGAATTAGACTTGCCCAATGAATTGGCTCCGGTTCACCCGGTATTTCATGTTTACATGCTTAAGAAGTGTATTGGTGATCCAATTTCCATCATTCCTTTAGAGGGCTTGGGAGTTGATGAGGGTCTTTCTTATGAAGAAATTCCGATAGAGATTTTTGATCAACAAGTTAAGAGGTTAAGAAACAAGAAAGTAGCTTTCGTAAAGGTTTTATGGAGAAATCATTTAGTTGAGGGTTCTACATGGGATGCCGAGGCCGATATTAAATCCCGATATCCTCATATTTTTCCTTTTACTCCTATCCAAGCTTTAGGTAAGTAGTCTTTCTTGAGTTTTGGTGCTTGGGAAGCCATGTGTGCTATATATGTTCTTTATGATTTCCTTATGATATGCATGTTCTTGTGAGTATTCATGTTTTAGTAAAAAATGAGTTTTCATGAATTATATGTTCCTCATGATGTTGTGAATTTTAGTATGATGATTGCATATTTGACTTCATGCGATAAGTTGATGAACATGCTTAGTTATGCTTTTGATGTAATGACATGTTGGCTCCATAATGTTGTGTTGAGCTTGCTTCTAGTTGGAGAAGGCAGTTCCTCCTATGATTATATGAAATGATGAGTTTTTTGCATAATGGATTGTGGATGTAGCTCCTACTTTGTTGTGTTGCCTTGTTTATATCTTGAGATGAAGCTGATGTTTCCTCCTTTGAATTGTGCATTATTTTTATGTTGCATACATGATGGGATGCTAGTCTTGAGTCTATAATTCCATAAGGGGTCGAATCGTTATTCGAGGATGAATGTTCCTAAAGGGGAGATAATGTAACACTCCAGAAAATAATAGGTGAAACTAAATCCTAAACGTGGGGGTTCACGTCATGAATTTAGGACAAAGGCCAAGGGAGAGGACCAAAAAGGTCCACTCTCCCCTACACACTCCCCTAGTGACCACGACCATCCCCACGACTCGTGGTAGGGACCACGGATCGTGGTGTGGCTCATGGTAGCCTAGGAAGTGTGCTCCCTAAAATCTGCCAAAAAGGAGCTCTCCTTCATGAGCCACTTCACGGCTCGTGGTGAAGACAACGACTCGTAGAAAGGCTCATGGAGAAGAGTTGGGCGTGTGGGGGGTGGAAACCAAGGAGCTTAGCTACTGCCCCAAGGTCCACGAGAGGGACCACCACCAGTGGTCTTGACCACGGCTCGTGAAAATGCCTTGGGAATTTGAGCTAAGGGACTCAATGTAGCATAGCTACTGCCTTAAGGACCATGAGTGGGACCATGGCTCGTGGTGTTGACCACGGCTCGTGGAGCCCCTCATGGGAATGCCTTGGGATTGTGAGCTTGTAGTACCAATTGCCTAGACACTGCCCCAACTTTACGAGTGGGACCACGATCAACCACGGCTCTTGAAGGTGGATCGTGACACCTGGGCGTGGTCACTAAGTGAAAGTTAGTTTAGTCTTTTCCTATTTTAATCCAATTAAAGTGAGGTCATTTTGGGTATTTTTAGGGGTACTATATAAGTTGTTTTAAGTCAAAATACACCCAAAACTAAGTCATTATACTCAAACACCCAAATCAAACTAAAACTTCATCTTTCTCACAATACTTCTCTCTCAAAAACCCAAAGAAGAAGAAAATTAGACTTGGAGCTAGGGTTTGGCAAATTCAAGGGTTCTTCCTCAAATTTCTTAGAGATTCTTAATCAAGGTATGGTGGCTTTTCATCTGTGGGTAGCTTTCACCCATAGAGTCCCTTCAAAACTTGATTTCAAAGCTTCCAATTTTCCCAAAACCTAGGGTTTCAATCCAAGTCATGGGTTCTCTTTCAAAACATTTTCAATTGTTTATTTATGGTTGATTATGGTGGATTATGGTTTAATTGATGATTAATTGTTGATTTATGATCAAAATCCCCCAAGAACCTATGAATCCCCCATATTGCTAAATTGTGAATTCATTATGTGGGTTGATTGATTATAAAAGCATGTCAATTGATTATGTTTATATTCATTGAGTTATTGAATCATTATATTCCCTTATGTAAGGTAAAAATTCTAGATGTTTGGGTTGAGTTGTTTCATAGGCTTGAAGGGCAAAATATGAGGGTTTGTACATATTGATGAGAATTGTGCATGAGCTTATGATTCACTTATAAAGTGAAGATCCTATGACTATTATATAATTGTGGTGTTGTTGCAAGATCATTCTCCCCATACCCTTACACATGACTATGCATGAAATGTCTATGAATATGATAGTGTTGTAGTGTTGATTGAAAGGTTATTCTCATAAACACACTATGAACATTATGTGAAAGGTTTCCTCACATAGTAATAATTCTAAGGTTGAAAGGCCAGTCTCACCTAATGAATCTATGAGCTATTATGATACCATGTTGGTTTGAATTATAGGGCATTCCTTCATGAACATGAACTTAAGTAAAGACTTAATATGAATTTTAAAGGGAATTATGCTTAGCACCGAGTGGATATTAATATGAGATGGAAGCTTTTATGCTAGTTAGTCTGGCTTCCCAAAATGGTTATCTCATGAGATTGACACCTTTTACGTTAGTTAGTCCGGGTTTCTAGTAGCAAACTCCTTATCCTATAACTATGTGCCCACATAGGTCTTTAGCTAGTGGATCCACCTAAAAGCTAATATATGAGTTCTACCTTAGGCAAGTAGGACACCTCTTTTCAATGTGGGGCTAAGACACCGGATTCCATGTAGCTCACATGGTCTATGTCGGTTAAGGCTATATTTTCCTATATGACAAGAATATGAATTATGACAAGAACATGAACATGAATTATAACTATGACTTCTTAAGAGGTACTACTTAGTATGAGTGGGGGTATGGGACTCCATTTATACATTGCACATGTAGGCTTCAAGAGTGGTTGTGGTGAGGTTATTTTATGCTATGAAGACTTATGAATTATGCATGTATGATATGTATTGTTGTTAAGAGCGACTTCAATTGTTTCAAGTTAATGAACATGAATGTTTCCTTGTTTATGAGTATTGGTTATGGATGAGGAAAAATTATGAAATGTATGATGATTGTGGCCTAAAAGTGATACTTAGCTTTAGATAGGATTATGGGATCTTGTCTATGCATTGCACAAGTATGGTGTAGGGTTGCTTATGAGTTGGTTTGACTTGTGTATTTACACTATTATGCATGATGACTCTTAAAAATGTTAAAGTGCCTGATATCAACTAAATTGACCCTTTTAGCATGTTTTAAGGATTTTTATGCATGGCTTCCATACTTAGTACATTTTTGTGCTAACCCATATTTTCTACCTTTTTCCACAAAGTGTATGTCTGGTTTGTTGAAGTTGCTTATCTTTGGTTGAAGGCGCGGATTGATTTTCTCCTTGCCTTGTTGATTCCTCATAGTTTGAGCACAAGAGTTATTCTTTCTAGTTTCCTTTTCATATGTTCTACTTTGAGACTTTATTGAAAAGGGTTGTGACCCTACTGATTTGATTGTATTAGATGGCTTATGAAGACAATGTCTAGACTTATATTGGTTTTATGAATAATACTTTGATTGTAAAAAGTTTTAAATTTTGCATCATTTCTATTACTTATGTTTATGATTATGCTAAGGACTTGTATGAGACCCCTTCGGGGTCAAGTACACCGTGTTACATCTAGGGGTACCCCTGGATCGTGACAAACATGAAATCGGGTGTAACCTCCAAACCAAAAAAGGAGAGTTTACTTGTCAATATAGAACTTCATATCGTATCATTAATGCTATGTAGATCCAACAGCTAGGTCATTTAAGGCAATCCTACGGGGGCGCTAGTTTAGTACTAGAGATTGCTACTAGACACTACCCTATTTGAGCCTCTACCTCAAGTCTTCTTAGTGCTAAGTTAAATCCAAACAGAGTAGATAAAGTAAATTATAAAAGCATAATAGTAGGAAAGACAATAATCATAATACCAATCCAAATCATAAAGTCGTTACAAAGTAGCTCTTTTCAAAACTATGATTTCATACTTCATTTTTTCATTGCATGCACCCCCAAAGTGTAGTAATCCCATGAGTCATATCAATTTCATTTACCAATCTCGCACCACTACCCGTGACATGTTTTGACAAAATTTCAAGTTGAGACGTCAAATTAGCTATGCATTTTTCATGCTCTAGGTTTTTCTCTTCTTATTCTTTAAGTGGCACCAACTCTGGAAATGACACATGATCTTGACAAGTAGGCCAAGCTCAATTAATTTTGATCAAGTCATATAGTAGCCTTGAGGCTAGTACAAATGGTTGCCTCACTATTTCCCCTTGAATAAGATGATCAACCATCCCTTTGTTCACCGATTGAGGCTTCTATAGAAATATTGTAGCAGTAATCTGTTCGTAAGGTCATGATTCAGACATTGTAAAAGTGACCTTTTGAAATGTAGCTAGGTTTCATGCATTGGTTCCCCACTCATTCGTTTAAATTTTGAATGTCACTATGTAATTTCGCCAATTTTGAAGGGGGGAAGAACTTTTCAAGAAAAGCCTCAATCAATTCCTCCAATGAGGTGATGAAATTTGGCGGCAGCTCAATCACCCACTTTTTTGTGTCTTTCATCAAGAAAAAAAAAATAACCTCTACTGCATTGACTCGTGTAAAATGCCTTAAGGAGTAAAAGGGACACACACATGCACAAACTTTCTAAAGTGGTCATCGGGGTCTTCGTGCTCAAGACCTTCAAAAAAGTCTTTTCATTTTGATCAGTTGCAACATTACTTCAATTACATTAAATGTATCATTCTTTGGAGTAGGTGGTAACCGAATTTCTCCACCTTTTCCAGTCACATTGAGATTCATATCACCCCTATTTCTAAAATCATCATTGTGCCCGCAGTGACTAGCAGTATCACTTAGACTCATGTTTCCTCATGTATCTAATCACAAAAAAAACACCAAACGAGTAACATTCTACAAATAAACATGTTCACAATTTAAATTTGCAATTTTAATTCTTAGCCATCACTCCCCGTCAGCGTCACCATTTTTTATAATAGTCAATTTATCCTCAAAACAAGTAAGACAATAAGCGGTCGTTAGCAATAAAAATCCAACCAAGAGTAGAGATTAAATCTCAGAGATTGATACAGTGCAAATAATTTAATTAAGAAATATTGACCTATTCCTTGTAGTTATTATATATTGGGTAGAATAACTCTACTAAGTTTAATTAAAATAGTTATGAGTTGACAATTACAACAAAACCAACAAAAATAAGGGTATATAGTTAAAAGACGATCTAGGAGTGTGGGTGTAACACCCCGAACTTAAATAGAGGATTTAGCATGTTAGAACATTAAGGTACCACCACTCAAGGACCTAGCATGGCCCCATAAAGACGCCCCAAGAAAACTGGCCAAGGCAGTGACCTACGGCAGGACCCACGCCCCATGGGTAGTCCACGCCTCGTGGATAGGGGTCTGTGGTTTGGGACAAAAATCTTAGTCACCTAACCACATTTGACCAGTAAGGACCATAGGTCCATCCACGATCCATCAACGTGGTCTCGTGGGTGGTGACCTAGGGGCAGTTGAGGCGGTTAGTTTACGGGAACTTTGGGCCTTTTTGGTTTTAATTATAATTAAGTGGTGTCGTAGAAGAAGAAGAAGAGGGGTCAAGCTAGGTCAAGTCCTCCAATCTTCAAGATTTTAAGGGCATTATGACTAAGGTATGATAGTTATTCATCCATGGACTTCTTTCATCGATGGAGTTCCCTAGTTTCCCAAATTGTGAAGATGAAATCACCAATTAAAATTAGAGTTCCTTCCAATATTGTGGGATTAGATGAATCTTAATCCAATTGAGAGGAGAATGATTGTTTATGATTGAATTAGTAGTAAATCATGTTTTTAAGATTAAATTACATGTTTTCCATGCCTAATCCATGTTTAGAAAGATGAAATTGAAGTGTGTGGGTTTTGTGCCTTGAAAGGGGAAATTGAGGATTTAGAGACAATTTTCTAGGATTGATGATATGTATAATAGATTTCTTGAGAGTAAATCATATAGACATGAATTGAATTAGATTAGAGTACACATGTTGAATCATGATTATTAATACTTGATATTGAGCCTATATGATGATATATGATTAGAATTGCTTAAGAATGAAGCATGTGATTAGAATGTCTTGAGATCTAGGCATATGTGATGATTGAAAGAAGTAAAGCTTTGAGAGTAAGACTTGTAATTATGAATGTTAAGGCTTTGAGAGTGAAGCTAATACGATAATGGTAAATTATTAGATATAATTGTTATGGAAGGATTTTACCCACATAATATACCTTATGAATGTATATGAATGCATGAATGTGAAAGACTTTCTCACATTGAATGATTCTAGGTTGAAAGGTTTTCTCACATAAAATGAATTAAAGAATGTTAATTAAGATAGCTTAAAGTTGTGATATGGTATCCCTTCATGAATAGTTTGACTTGGTAAGACAAGACCATGCATGTTAGCTTGAGTAGTAGATCTCATGGATAGCCTTGTATTGAGAAATCGTACCCTTCCAAATGTTAGCTTGAACTAGCATAATAGAATGCTTGCATGATAGCATGACTTGGTAAGGACAAACCATTTCATTGGTAGCTTGGATTGAGCAATAGTACCATTCCTTGAGTAGCTTGGACTTGCATGAGAGTGTGCTTTCCATGATAGATTGGTCTAGCATGATGAGGTGCTTTTCCTTGATAACCTTGAATTGGTAAATCACAACCATTCATGATTAGTGTTGTATTGGACTAGTAAAGAAGTACTTTTCCATGAATAGTAGATATAGCTAAAATGTAAAACCCTGGAAACTAGTAGGCTAAACTAGACCTTGACCTTAGGGGTACAGTCATGAATATAACTCCTCATACTTAAAATAAGGGTTTCGGGTTAGAACATCAAGGTACAGCCCCTCAAGGACCAACCAAGGGCCCTTGAAGAGGACCCTAGAATCTGCCCAAAATAGTGGACCTACGGCTGGACCCACGCCCCGTAGGTGGCTAAAAGTTCCAGTTACCAACCCACGCCCCACTAGTACGGGTTGTGGGTCAGTCCATGCCCCCTGGGTGGGTGGTCGTGGATGGTGGCCTGGAGATGATTTTAAGGATTAAATTTAAGGGCACTTTGGGGTTTTCCGATTTTAAGTGGTTGTTGCTCCCAATTGCACACACAAGTGTACGTGGTCGCGCAAGTAATATAGTCGCTCTTAAAATAACCAGATTATCGAATCCAAAAGACTTGTCAATTAACTATTTTTACTAAATTATACTGGTCTAATTATTTATTTAAGAGTGTCGAAAGAAAAGAATGCAGGAATAAAATAATAAAATTATTTACAGTGATTTGGAAAATTCCAAGGTTGCAGCATGCATTGAATCTAATGTATCATATTCTTGGCTTAGAACTAACTTTAGTTGTCAAGTTACTAGTTTATAGGGTTAATTATATGAGTCGGGCTATACACCTCTCGTCGCCAACTCCAATTAGTTATCTAACTACATCGTTGAACGGGGATAAATAGACTAACTGACGAGCATTTATATTTCATCATATTTCATAACCAAGCAAGTTGTTCGTCCGGGCGTCACTCCTGAACACTAATCACCTCAATCAAATGGGTCGATCGAGTTCTCTATATTCTCTTGTCTATCTAACCTCTCATCTCCCGATTTTAAGATTAGACAATAGATTTATCTTATGGTGCGCAAACATAAAATACTAAAACAAGAATATAGAAGCAGCTTAGACTGACAACCAATAATTAATTCATAAACCTTAAATATTCAACATTCGATTTGTAGCTACAGCCCCAGAACAAAGGCGCTTAGCCACTAATCTCTAAGAAAAGAAAAGAAGAAAAGAACCCTAAAAAGTATTGACGACTTTCTAGTTGATGCCCCTAATAATTATTTTTACGGACTATTTATAGATGTAGAAAATCATAAATAAAATAATTTAATTCAAAACAAATTGGGAAATCAAAACCACGCAGAATAAGAATTCCTTTTCTTTTCTGCGTGAAACGGTGCGCTGCGCCACCTCAATTGTTTGGGAATGCTTCACGTGAAGCCACGTATCAGTTGATGCGCTCAATTCTAATTCTTCTTTCAATTGTGTTTCATATGTTTATATATTATTATATTCCATTTAATCCATTAAGTTGTTTGCTTAATTTCCTTCTTTAACCTTTCATCTTTAATTTGTTTTAGCTCCAATTTTTTTCATTTTTTCACCAATTTAATTCTGTAAATAAATTACACTATTTAGCACAATCCATAAAACTCATGCTCAAAAAGGGTAAATATAAATAATAAATGTGAGGCAAATAATGATTAAAATATATTTTTTTGTCTCACATCAACACCCCACACTTAAACTTTTGCTCGTCCTCGAGCACACATTAAAGCTCATCTCAAATAAATCAAAATAGGTTTGTCATCACTTTGTTAATACAAACAATTAGGCCATATACCAATTTCAAAACATCAGGTACAATTCTCAATCAGTATGCAAGACATCCAAATAAACAACAAACCTCTAACCTCCTAACCTCAAAGAAAGACTTTGAACTCATCAAAATTAAGCTTGCTCACCTACTCTCATCAAAGAAAGCTAATAAAATCACCTATTTATCATGAAACAAGTGCTCTCACCAAAAAAAATAGTCCACACACTCAATTCACAAGATTGAATATAAATTAAGGACTTAGCATCACAGAACAACTCTCACACTCACAAATTAAATTCACATGTATAAACGAAGAACCATAGGCTTGCCCATTATGTACATCGCCACTAATTAAGCATGCTTGAATAGAATCAAATACGACTTTAATGGGTTGTAATGTAGCCTAGAGGATGGTAGGAAAACTATATAATAGTGACTTACACTTCCTTAAGCACTCCGCACTTTAAGACTTCATCACTCATTATTTTCTTCTCTTTATTTTCAGCCCCTCTATTCAACAATTATTTCACAAGTAATTCTCATCATCTCAAGAATGTTTCAATCATTTTTTTTCTCTTTTTTTTTAAAAAAAGTTTTCCTTCATAATAGCCGCCCTCAACTTACGTATTTTACATGCGTTAAGGTGCATGATGTCCTTGGAAGGACCAGTGCCATCATCAAGGTAACTTCTTTTGTTCATTTTTTTTTTTTCACATCACATTCTTTCAAAGAGAGATTTTAAGCACTTTGTAGCTATCGTTTATTACTTTTTCACTCAACCATCCATTTTTCTCAGCATTGATAATTAGAATAAGTCTATGCTATAATGCTCAAGGAAGCAAGATCCAAAAACTAGGGATTCAACAAAATAGTCAAGGCAAAATATGGTTACCAACAAAAGGCTACGTGCTCAAAAAAGCTAACTAGTGATATAATATCTGTAAAAGCTACAATTATTAAACAAATCAAAGAAAACCTATTATCATCTCCTAAACAAAACAACACTTTTTTTTCGCTTCAATAACATGCAGGGCAAGTTCTAGACTAAGATGCAAAACATGGAGTAAACAAATTCTCACCACACATGGCACAAGTATCAATCAAGATGGATCAATTCCACTTCTAATAGAGATATGATCATAACAAACTACAAAATAAAATAAGTTATATACAAAGTCACAACCATAAGCTTAGATGTCAAAGAGTTTGCATTTTTTTTTAATTAAGCATTCACAAGAAAGTACTACTCAAAAATTAGACCTAAATAGCAAGTATCGCACTACTCAAAAAGGTCTTTTCTTTTCTCTAAAAAACAAAAAAAACTTATTCCTAAAAAAATAAAAGACACTCGGTTCAAAAGGACTATCCTCGGGAAAAGAACAGAAAACAAAATGCGGGGAACCCATTTTAAAAAAAATAAAAGACTCAATAAAATAGTAACAATTAGGAATTCATTCCTACACCCCACACTTAAAAAGATGTTATGTCCCCAAAGCATCAAATAATATTTAAAACAAGGGTTAGGAAAACTCTCTGAGGCCTTTAGGCCTACCTAGTAGCATGTTCTCTCAATTTTCATCAAGGGTCGTCACCCCACACTTAAGCTCAAACGTTTTCCTTAGCTCCAAATTTTGGATACTCAGACTTCTCCAAAACCTGTTAAAACCACACAAAAAATGACACTAAAAATAAAAAAAAATAAAAAATAAGAAGTTACACTATAAATTGGGTTGCCTCCCAATAAGCGTTTAATTTAACGTCGCGGCACGACACAAGTAAATTCACAACTTTTCTTTCCACTTTGAACTTATAAATTGTACCCCTTACTTTACATCTATTTTTCTACTCCTCTCAAGGGGTGGTGGTATAAGGCTAAAAGAACCAAGTAATATATGTCGCATCTTGCACTTCTTGGCCCTTATGTGAGGAATATTCGTTTGTCTACATGGACTAGAAAACCTTAGGATGTAGGGGCCTTGTTCCTCATGTATATAGTTCTCCATTAGTTCAGATAACTCGAATGATATATCAGCATCTAAACATAATGTTGAAAAGTGATTTGAATGGGGTCCAATACGTCCCCCTTCCAAACTTACACCAATTGCAACATGCTCAGTTTTAAACTCTTTCCCAAATGTGGCATCTGCAAGAAAAGTCTGATTGCATTGCATCACCTCCAATTTTAAATCCTCAATTTAACTTCTGAGTGCCTTTTTAGTATCACAAAACTCATAATTGGATTGTTGAGCGTCAAACGTACTAACCTTTGCATTCAATTCATTGCTTAAGTTTTGAATATGCAAGAAAAACATATTAACACCTTGAAAGTGCTTCATTTTTCTATCTATAAGGCGTGACATCACATATATGATTCTCCTACGGTGCTCTTCATATTCCTCTATTAATTTCCTGCAAGATTCCATACTATCAAAGGAACAAAGATTATTAGCATCATCATGAGAGGGTTTTGGAGTAGGGTAGCAACACACGGTGCAACCAACCGACAACCTCTTACAAAATTCACATGATAGAGATGGTGCACACAATTGTCCCTCGAGAATATAATTACATTGTTGCCAAAAGTGAGCTCATTTGCAATAAGGACAAGGTCTTACCACTTGTGAATAATCCTCATTCCCGTTCATCCTAGGAAAAGTATTAATTAGTAGAAAAAAATCTGTATCAAAATAAATAATTAAATAAAAAGAAAAAGTATAACCTAGAAGGATAGTTAATTTCTAAATCTCCAGCAGTGGTTCCAAAAACTTGTTGCTCCCAATTGCACACGTAAGTGTACGTGGTCGCGCAAGTAATATAGTGGCTCTTAAAAGAACCAGATTATCGAACCCAAAAAACTTGTCAATTAACTATTTTTACTAAATTATACTGGTCTAATTATTTATTTAAGAGTGTCGAAAAAAAAATGCAGGAATAAAATAATAAAATTACTTACAGTACTTTGGAAAATCCCAAGGCTGCATCATGCATTGAATCTCATTATCATATTCTTGGCTTAGAACTAACTTTAGTTGTCAAGTTACTGATTTATAGGGTTAATTATATGAGTCGGGTTATACACCTCTTGTCACCTACTCCAGTTAGCTATCTAACTACATCGTTGAACGGGGATAAATAGACTAACTGACGAGCATTTATATTTCATCATATTTCATAACCAAGCAAGTTGTTCGTCCGAACGTCATTCCTGAACACTAATCACCTCAATCAAATGGGTCAACCGAGCTCTTTATATTCTCTTTTCTATCTAACATCTCCTCTCTCAATTTTAAGATTAGACAATAGATTTACCTTATGGTGCGCAAGCATAAAATACTAAAACATGAATATAGAAGCAACTTATAATGACAACCAATAATTAATTCATAAACCTTAAATATTCAACATTCGATTAGTAGCTACAACCCCATAACAAGGGCGTTTAGCCACTAATCTCTAAGAAAAGAAAAGAAGAAAAGAACCCTAAAAAGTATTAACGACTTTCTAGTTGATGCCCTCTGATTCCTCCTCTAGATTGATGCCCTTAATAATTATTTCTATGGACTATTTATAGATATAGAAAACCCTAAATAAAATAATTTAATCCAAAACAAATTGGTAAATCAAACCAAGAATAAGAATTACTTTTCTTTTCTAAGTGAAACGGTGCACTGCGCCGCCTCAATTGTTTGGGAATGCTTCACGTGAAGCCACGTGGTAGTTGATGCGCTCAATTCTAATTCTTCTTTCAAATGTCTTTCATATGTTTATATATTATTATATTCCATTTAATCCATTAAGTTGTCTGCTTGATTTCATTCTTTAATCTTCCATCTTTAATTCGTTTTAGCTTCAAACTTTTTCATTTTTCCACCAATTTAATCCTGCAAATAAAATATACTATTTAGCACAATTCATAAAATTCATGCTAACAAAGGGCAAACATAAATAATAAATGTGAAGTAAATAATGATTAAAATATATATATTTAGCCTCAAATCAGTGGTGTCATTTTAACTTCATTTAGACCACATATATAAAGACTTTAGACCCCTAAATTTATTGATCCTATTCATTATTTCAACTCACCATAAAGAAACCCAATTCCCTCTCAAATATTCTCTCTAGAAAGTGAAGAAGAAGAAGGGTCAAGCTAGGTCAAATTTCTCCAATCTTCCTGTAACACCCTGTAAAATATAGTAAGACCTAGTTAAGGCTTGACTAAATCTAATAGGTTGAACTAGAGCCTCACATGTTAGTTTATAGTTGAAAACTTGTCTAAATTATAAATAATGGCTTTTGAAGTTAGTTTGGTGATTTTAGAGGTCAAACGTCAAGAAACGATCATAACGCCCGAAAACTAGTAAGTTGAACTAGTGAGATGAACTAGTGTGTTATAGGGTCTTGTAGTGGACTTTTGGAGTGTTGTATGAGGGTTAAAATGAAGATGTCCCCTATACTTAGATGGACATAAATAGGGGTTGAATGTGTGGGTACGACCCCCCAAGGACCTAGGGGTCCTTGAGGAGGACCCCAACATTGGCCAAAAGCTGTCAAAAATAGCTTAACTTACGGAGGCAAGTGACGCCCTTTAAAACAAACAACGCCCCGTAAGTCTACTCCGTAGGTCAGGACTTAGTCTAGGGAGCCTTAGCTCCCATGACGAAGTCCCAGACCCAAACAACGAAGGCACATAATGGCACGTCACTCCACCTACAGTCCGTAGGTGGAGGTCTCGCAGGTCTGCCCAGTTTTCAGCTTTTAGTTTTTAAGTTAGTGTTTAGGGGTTAGTTTAGTAATTAGTTTAGGGGTTAGGAGGGGAGATTAGTTATTTAATTTACCTCCTATAAATAGTTAATAGACCCTAAACTAATCACTTTTACCCATTCATTTAAAGACCCCAAAATTCTCTCCAATAAACCTAAGAAGAAGAAGAAGAGGAAGAAGGAGAAGAAGAGAAGGAGGCTAGGTCGAATCTCACCATTGAAGCAAGCTTATTAGGGTTTTGAATTAAGGTATGTTTAGATTTTCATCTATGGGTTCTTCCACCCATAGAGTCTCTTAAGATTCCCACTAATTTGTGAAGAAGAACCTCAATCTAAGCTAGGGTTATTTCCAATGTGTGGATGTAATGCGTATGATTCCAAAGTGTTGGATAATACTTGTTTATGGCTAATTTTGCATTTAATTGTGATATTATGATAAATTATGTGGTTTCGCTAGTTTTCTTAATGAGTTGCATGATTTGTAGGTTGGTGCCTTTAAAGGGCAATTTGAAGGTTCATGAGTGACCTTCCTGTATCAATGTCACGAGTAGAAATTGTTCAAAGTTAGGATCATATAATCATGAATTGAACTAGACTCTAGTGTATATGATTGATCTTGACTTGTAAATCTAGAATTGAACCTTTATGATCAATTATGACAAGAATCACCTAGTAATGAGGGTTATGAATAGAAAACCTTGAAGTTTAGCTATAAAGAATAGATTAAGATAGAGACCTTGAGAGTAAGCTTATGATCATGATAGTTAGGATGAAGCTAATATGATTAACTATTGATGTAAAGGCTTTGAGAGTAAAGTCTAAAAGAGAATAGAAGTCTAAAAGGTTGGATTATGGTGAAAGGCCTATACTCACCTAACCTACCTTATGAAAGCTTGAATGTGTAAAGTGATAGAATAACTTGAGCATGGTTTGATTGTCAAGGACATTCTTTTATGAGATATGAGTGTTAAGCAAGGCTTAACAAGTAAACCTTGGGGTGTATGCTTGGCTCCAAGTGGATATTGACAATGAGATGGAGTGTCACACAAGAAAGGGTCCGGGCTCCAAGTATAAAGGAGAACCACACCTAGTTGATGTGAGGACTATCCAAGTTCAAGGAGAAGCTCTTACATAGTAGAGTGTGGGTTTTCCCATAGTTAGATCTCATGAGATGGTATCCTTCATGTAGTTGGTTCCTAGTAGTAATCTCCATATCCATGAACTAAGACATGCTTGAGAAGCATCTCGTAGTGTTCAAAGCATTATGAACTAAGACTTACTTAATGAAGTAACTCATAGTGTTCTAAAGTATAGATGGACTTAGACAGATTAAGATAGCATCTCATAGGGTCCATGTGAAAAAGGAACTTAGACATACTTTAGAGACTATCTCATAGAGTTCAAAGTGTTATGGGCATAGACATAATAAGTAGCTCATAGTATTCATGCTAGTAATGAACTTAGACATACTAAAAGGGGTATCTCATAAGGGTCAAGTTATAAATGAATTAAGATGTGCTTAAGAGAGTACCTCATAGTGTTCTAAAGATGAAGAGTTGAACTAGGTTCCAAACAAAGAAGGGTTAGTAAGAGGACCTAAAAGCAATACTTAGCAAGATTAGTATTATGGGATGCTATGATTGCATTGCACAAGTATGACTTAGGGTTACTAAATAGAGTAAGTTAAGATATGATTGTGCCATAGTTGCCTTCCTTACTATAGTTGACTAAAGGTGAGAGATTTCCTTAGTTATGAGAAGATAAGTGAATAATGGAACCAAAGTAGGATAAACATGACTAGGATGACTTCAAAGTTATGCTTAGGGTGAAGGGTATTATGGGATGCCTTTCATGCATTGCACAAGTGTGCTGTGAGGTTGCCTAGAAGTATGATGCCCTTATGTTAGTGAAACCTAAATATTTAGACTATGCATGTAGACTATGATTAAGATGACCTATAAGGGATACATGGCTTGGGTAGTATTATGGGATGCTATTATTGTCTTGCACTTGTATGCTTTTGAGGTTACTTGAGAATGGTGCTATCATGATATAAAAGACTGAGAGTTAATTATGTTTGTATGATACTTATGATGAGGAATTGACTTATTATGATTAGGAGGTATCTCATATGCTCATTTACCATGTTTATGTTGACTTATGTTTATATGAGGCTTCTTTGGAGATTATGCTATGACTATGATGACCATGTTTATGTCTATGATTATGGTTCTTATCTCTTATGATTATGTTTTATGTTGACTAACCATTTTGATATGTTCTTATGATGTTGTGTTAGCTTTCATACTTAGTACGTTTTGTACTAACACATATTATACACATTATAATCAAATGTAGGGATTGGAGGCTAGAGTTGCTTGGAGATAGGTTTCTAGGAGGCTAAGGAAGATTGAAGACTTGGTAAGTCCTCATAGTTTCAAGGACGAACCTATTTCCTTTGTCATGTCATTTTATTTTAAGTTTTAAGACTTTGTATGGGTTGCGTCCCGGAGATTTTATTTCAAAGTTGTAATAGATGGTTTGAGACATAGTCTAGAAAGCTTTCGTACTCTTTTTTAAAGATTTAGAATTGTTGTTTTAAAATTTTTAAATTCCTTTGTATTTTCAATCAACCTATGTTATGATTATGCTAAGGGCTTGTATGAGACCCCTTTGGGGTCAAGTACGCCGTGTCACGTCTAGGGGGTGCTCTCGGGGCGTGACACTTCCAAGCTTTGTGAGGGCTTTGTATCCAAGGTATGATAGATTATTCATCCATGGATTCTTCCATACATGGAACCCCCTAGAATTCCCCCAATTTGATGAAGTTTTCTCCATTTCAAGTTAGGGTTTCTTCAATGTTGTGGGTTATGATGTATGTTGATCCAATTGAGTGGCTATTGATTGTTTATGATAGAATTAGTAGTGAATCATGTTATTATGGTGAAATTACATGTTTTCTATGCCTAAACCTAGTCTAATTGATGAGATTGAAGTAATGTGGGTTTATGCCTTAAGAAGGAAAATTGAAGATTTAGAGATAATCTTCTAGGGTTGATGATATGTGTAGTAATTGCTTGAAAGTAAAATCATGTAGACATGAATTGAATTGGATTACAGTATATATGATGGATCATGATTAGTAATGCTTGATATTTAGCATTTATGATGATATATGACTAGAATTGCTTAAGAATGAAGCATGTAATTAAAATGTATTGTGATCTAGGCCTATGTAAGGATTGTAAGAAGTAAAGCTTTGAGAGTAAGGCTTGTAGTGATGTATGTTGATTCCTAGGAATTTGAGAGTAAATCTAATGTGTTGAATTATGAATGTTAAAGCTTTGAGAGTGAAACTTGCATGAGGGTGGAAGACTATAGATAGAGTTGTTGAATTATGAATATTTGGTTGTATGAAGTGATAAAATCACTTGAGTTATGATGATATCCATGTCTAATGTTAGAATTATAGATGTGATGATTGAAAGAGAGACTTGAAACTCAAGGAGGTAAAAGTATGATAATTATGTATGTTTTGTAAATTCTATGACAATGCCTTAAGAACACTTTGAGAGTAAAGTGTCTATGATTATGATGTATGAAACTTGGATTGGTTGTCAAGAACATCTTTACATGAGTCATTAGTTAATTAAGGCTTAATGACTAGCCTATGGGGTGTATGCTTGGCCCCGAGTGGATATTGACAATGAGATGGAGGTTCACACCTAGTTGAGTCCGGGCTTCTAAATAGAAAGGGGAACTCTCACATAGTAGAGTCCGGGTTTTCCCAAAGTAAGTCTCATGAGATGAAAGCCTTCACGTAGAGAAGTCGGGGTTTCTAGTAGCAATCTTTGTATCCAATGAACTAAGACAATATTTGAAGAAGTATCTCGTAGTGTTCAAGATAATAATGAACTAATACATACTTGAAGAAGTATCTCGTAGTGTTCACAAGCAATAATGAACTAAAACATGCTTAAAGAAGTATCTCGTAGTGTTCAAAGTAAAGAGGAACTAAGATGTGCTTTAAGAGGTATCTCATAGTGTTCCAAGGTTTTAAAAGAGGGACTAGTCCCTAACCAAGAAGTATAATTATAATGAAACAAGGATACTTCAAGAAAGCATTGTATGCATGAGAATTGCTTATATGATGTATGTTTAGATTGAATTGTTGCTATAGTTACCTTCCATGATATGTTTGACTAAAGGTAAAGATTCCATTGTCTATGAGAATTAAGCTAAAGGTGAGATCAAAAGATGATAAGCATGTATGATGACCTAAAGTGGTACTTAGTATGGATGAGATTATGGGGTCTTATCCATGCATTGAACAAGTATGACTTGAAGCTACTTATGAAGTGTTTCTCTTATATGTTGATGATTTAGATGCATTGATTATGCCTATGACCATGTTATTATCTCTTATGCTTATGGATCATGCCTTATGTTGACTAATGCTTATATTATGTCTATATTGGAGATTATGCTTATGATAATGTTGTTATGCTCTTATGGTGTTATGTTAGCTATCATATTTAGTACAATTTGTACTAACGCATACTCTTGCCTACATTCTTATGAAATGTAGGGTCCGACGATCTTGAGTTCCATCCCCGTGGCTAGGTTCTTAATAGAAGCAAAGAGTTAAAGATTTGATGAGTCCTCATAGCATCGAGGATTTGCCCACCTTTCATTTATGTCTTTCTTTTATGTTTAGAACTATTGTATAGGCTGTGTCCCAAGAGTTATTCAAGTTGTTTTAGATGGTTTGAGACAAGTGTAATAGACTTCCGCTTTGCTTTTGTAAAAGACTTCGATTGTATGGAAAATGTTTTAAATTTCTGCACTTTTCTATTATCTTATGCTATGATATGCTAAGTGGCTTATATGAGGCCTCTCGGGGTCTTGTATTCCATGTTACATCTAGGGTGTACACCTAGGTCGTGACAGAGAGACTAGTCCTTACTCAAAGTAGCATGATTACGATGAATCAAGGTTACTTCAAGGAGGTATCGTAAGTATGTTTTTATATGGGATTTGCTTATATGATGTATGCTTAGCTTGGATTATTGCTAAAGTTGCCTTTCTTGATATGTTTGACTAAAGGCGAATGTTCCCATGTCTATGAGAAATAAGCTAAGGAGGAGATCAAAAGATGATGAACATGAATGGTGGCCTAAAGTGATTTACTTAGCATAGGTGAGATTTATGGGGTCTTATCCATGCCTTGCACAAGTATGCTTTGAGGTTATTTATGAAGTGTTTCTCTTATATTATGATGATCTAGATGCATTGATTATGTCTATGACTATGTTATCTCTTATGCTTGTAGCTTATGTCTTCTGTTGGTTAATGCTTATGTTATGCTCTTGATGATGTTATGTTAGCTATCATATTTAGCACTTGATTGTACTAATGCATACTCTTGCGTACATTCTTATCAAATATAGGGTCCGACAATATTGAGTTCCATCTCTGTGGCTAGGTTCATAGTAGAGCAATGAGTGAAGACTTGGTGAGTCCTCGTAGCATCGAGGATTTGATCACCTTTCCTTTATGTCTTTCATTTTTATGTTAGAACTTTTGTATGGGCTGTGTCCCAAAGACATTTATGGTTTTAGATGGTTTGAGACAAGTGTTATAGACTTCCACCCGTTTTATAAAAAGACTTTGATTTTATGGAAAATGTTTAAAGTTTCAGCACCATTTTCTATTATCTTATGTTATGAAAGCTAAGTGGCTTGTATGAGGTCCTTTAGGGTCTTGTACGCCAGGTTATGTCTAGGGGGTACCCCTGGATCGTGACAGTAGGAGTTAGCATTGATTTCCTAAAGGGGTTAAGGTGGTTGCTAAAAATCTACTAAATGATCACGAATAAGGCAGATCATCATTATAGATACTAATCTTCTCCGCTCTCAAAGTATCATAACACAAAATCTCCTTTCGGACTCATTTATGCAACTTATACATCAATTTATTACTTTACAGTAATCTTTATTTCAATTAGATTTAGTAACGATGATAAGTCTACAAATCCTTTCTCAAGTGAAAATATAAAACCAAATCCACATTGCAAGCATCAAACTATTCAACCACTTCTATTAATCCCTTTTAGACATCAATCAAAGATCTGACCTAGGGTTAAGTTGGTCACCTTAACCCATCAATTAATTTCATGTTAAATAGTTTGAATCCATGACTAAATAGCAATAAAACAGAGCAAGACACCAAGCCCACTAAAACATATAACGACCCAACCCCAAAATCAAACCCCTAGCCTTTGGGGTTTTAGCCACACATAATAAAATGGAAAAAAAGATTATACCCGAAGTCAATTCAACCATTAATTTGCACATAATGAACAGGAATCTTCAAGACTCACTTTGAATTTAACCATCCAAGTGTTGATTATAAAGATATTCAAAACCCTAAAGACTAATAAGAATGGAGAAAAGGCTTCAACTTAATGTCTAAAAGTTTGAATGTGTGAAAGTTACATTTTCTCTCTCTAATTAACTATTTATAGCTTTCCCAAAAATAAATTTGAAACTATTTCATGACTTGTTCGGTTACATTAGTCGGACTTTTTTAACACATTGGGCGGATCATCGCCAGGTCCTTCAACTCGCTCTTTTCTAGTCTCAAGCTTCAAGTATTTTAATCCTCAGTCGACAAACTCGACCAAGTCTACCTTTTCCATTCGGCGTGTCACCGATGACCATCTTTATCGCCTTTTCGATCTTTATTTTAACTCTGAAGTTATTCACATTGGGCGGGGAAACTCAACTCACTTTTTCTCATTTGGTGGAACGCCAAATTCTTCCTTCTCCGCCAACTTGACTTGACCCCACTTTATTGAGCACTGTAAACTTTGGTAGGGTGAGTTATTTCGGGGATTCACCTTTCCTTTTTGGCAAGCTTCAACTTGGGTTTTTTTAAAACTCAATTTCAATAATTTTTTGCCTCTTTTCGTGTGTTTAGTCCATGCCTTATCCATTGGCTTCCATTACTGCGTAACATCAAAATTGGAGTAGAAAAGGACAAAATTAGGCATTGAAGACACTAATTATTGAACTAAATAGGCCAACAATGAGTGTAAATCTATAATTCATCACCCTTTTCCTTTATTCTATTTCTATTCTTCGCTTATTCTTGTTACTATTACTTAAATTGTTACCTTCCACATCAGTTGATTTGGGTTAAGGCTTTCCTACTCAGGGGTTGTAGTAGGTGCTATCATGACCTGGTTATTGAACTAAATAGACTAAATAAGGATAAAGTTAGGCATTGAAGACACTAATTATTGAATTAAATAGGCCAACCATGAGTGTAAATCTATAATTCATCACCCTTTTCCTTTATTCTATTTCTATTTTTCGCTTATTCTTGTTACTATTACTTAAATTGTTACTAGATTAGTATTGACACGAATTGGGTTGAACAGATGTTTATGTACACCAACTATAACCACAAATTACACCATTTTATTATGTAAATATAAATTAGTGAGTATATAAAATTTGGTATTTCAAATAATTGTAGACAAAATAATTTTTTGTACTTATTGATATATCTGTGAATAACATTTGTGCTAAGAATAATAACTCTAGTGAATAATTGATCAAATGTTGATGTAATTCATCCTTTTGGGGTTGAACAATAGTTGCCACGCCACCTACAAACCACAATGTACACCATTTTATATAACTTATAAGTCGGTGATTGCATAGAGTTTCATATTTCTTATATTTGTAGAATAATTAAAATTTTGTAATTAGGGATTGATATATTAGTCAATAAATTTTGTGCTAAGAAATATTGCAGTACATAGTTGATCAAATATTGATGTACATCATTTTTATGTTATACTAAACACTAACTTTATACCACAACGTATATCTTTTTACATACATATGTGTTGAGAATTCTATAAATATTGATATTTCATATAGTGACTTAAAATTAATATTTTTTATATAGGAAATGATATATCCATTACAGGATAGAGGACTATATTATGATTGCTCAGTATTAGTCCCTAATAGTCCATATGTGATAAAATGTAATAATTATGTGATAAGCTCTAGAGATTTAGATAATAAAATCGTCATCTATAGTATGAAATAAGTGTCATCATCCTAATGATCCATGAGAATCCAAGATTCGTCTTTATGTTGAACTATTCCCTTATTTTTTCCGATCCACCACACTAATGACACACTATATTCATTCTTCAACACATCGTCTACTTTATTCACAAGAGCAATATCTCGATTTATCTCCTTCTTGAACTCTCCGTTTGCCTCTTCAGTTCTAGCAATTCCATCCAAATAAACCTCAAGAATATGGTCATTTATGAGGAGACACAATATTTAAAAATGGGACTTATTGACACCCAATTTTGACTCTCCAAAATTTGATTAATTTTCAAGCTTCTTAAATTTCAAACAATTTAAATTAATTGTTTTCGAATATCAAATAATACTTTTAAAATTATTTTCAAGGCAATTTTGCCATTTTTCCTATAAAATATATAGATTTATATTTTGAAAAAAAAAAGCTATCTCAAAAAATAGCTCTTGAGTTAAATATATCTTTTCTTGTTCTTAAATTAGTTAAGTTAAATAATTAGTATTATAATGAGTTGTTTATTTTGAATGTTAGATAATTATTATAATGTGTCTTCTTGAGAAAATGATCAAAATGGTCCTTAATGTATGACTTTGACTCTATTTGGTCCTTAATGTATGGACTTGATGAAAATAATTTTTTATGTATCATAAATTGTGATCAATTTGGTCCTTTACCTCAAAATTAATATTTTATTTTTTTTACCGTCAAAATACACGGAATATGTAAAAGATGCGCTCGTTCAAGACTTTCCTTCCCCTGTTTCCAAATATTCCAAAAATGGTACATCAATTTTTTTTAACCAAAAGGGCAAAATCGCTGCCGGTCCAATTTTTTTTTTCTTCTTTCTTTAAAATTGCTGCTGCGAATTTTTTTTAACAGCGCTGCCTTAGCAGCGTTTAAAAAGTTTTAATTTTTTTATTAAAAATTTCTGAGTCGAGGATTGCTTAAAAAATAATGGGAAATCGCTCCACGTGTAGCGATTTTAGTTAATTTTTTTTTTAAATAATCGCTGCCATTAAAATTTTAAGATTAAAAATTAAATTAATCACAATTTATGATACATAAATGATTATTTTCATCAAATCCATAATACATTAAGGATCAAATGGAATCAAAGCCCATACATTAAGGAGTATTTTGATCATTTTCTCGTGTCTTCTTCTTCGCCAAGCGAATCCAGACACGAATGAACCCAAGAGCAACCCGAACCTAGTGACTTTGCAGCTGCGTCGTCCTCTCTATCCGTTACCTTCTCTGTACAAGAAGATTCTCTAATCTCACAGCTTCTTCGTACTATTCAAGAATCAAACGATCCTCCATTCAATTCCGTTCGAATTAGTACGATTCCAAGATTTTCAGGTTCCCACATCGATTTGGGCCGCTATTTTTCTCATAATTTCAGGCCTATATAAACCCTACTTATTAACTTTGTTAAAGGGGAATTTTAGCCTAAAAAACGAAAGAAAAGGCTTCTGGACCTGAATTTTTCGAAACCAGGAAGCTAGTTGAATTTTTCATTCTAGTCGATTCGGAGTTTTCCTCTCAGGTGAGGTGGAGTCGCTTTCTTTGCTTGTCGTCTTTTTTAGCTGGTAATATTTCTGTCTTAAATCTCTTTGCTAAAAAAGAAAAGGGACTGTGCAGCAGCCAGGGGTTTTCACACAGGAAATGCTATATTTGATGGGGATATAACATGAACATCCCGTAATTTAAGTATTGAGTTGATATATTGTGGATAGTTAAGATGGGTTATTAACTCTTGTATGTGTGCTGCCGAGTTTGTGGAGAAGCTAGGTTCATAGATTTTTTTTTTAATTAATAATCCATATAAGCTGAAGATGGAGAATATGGTGTATGCGGAGGAGCTTGTGAGGGAGTTTCTAGTATTCAGAGGCTTTACAAACACTCTGCAGGCTTTTGTCAAAGAGTTGGGAACTGATATTGGCAAAGGATTTCAAGTTGATAAGATATTAGATTTAATTTTCTCCATTTATATCCCCAAATTCCAAGCTGAAAACCTCATTCAACTCCTTCGCTTTTTCAACAACTGCTTTTCTTCTCACGAGACACAACTTATTTCTGTCATATCTGAGTTAGATATCTCTATTATACGCTATTATATCATTCATGCCATACAAGCTGGCAGAAAGGATAAAGTCATAGAGTTGTTTGACATACATGGCACTGAATTGCTGCAAAAAGACCAACATTGGGCATCCTGGTTTGGTCGGTACTATCTATCTCTTTTATTTATCTATTCAAATTAAATGATGAAACTTTCTTGACGTCTAATCATTTCATGCAGCCATTCCATATATTAAAGCTCCTCAATCCAAACCCCAGTTTCGGGTATACTTTTCAAAGGAATGGTCCAATGCATTGCATCTATCTCTTAGAAATTTTCTCACCAAGATGTTTAATGGCACTCATATCCTTAACTATATATTCTCACATTTTATTATTTCTAGTTATGAATTAAATATTCTTGCTTTCAATCATGCAAATTAATTTCAAGCAGTTTTCCTACAAGTGAGATTATTTATGCTTCTTTGGTGTTTAGAGGAGACCATCTTTTACATTTAGTTTCTGGTGCTTTACTGCCAGGCATATGGGGAAAACAAAGATGCCTTAGCCTTTACCAATTTTGTTGAGGGAATCAGTTTATAGTAAAAGAAGATAAATGTCTGTATGTCTCCTATGAAGATCAATTATATGTTTGAAGGTATTTAATGTTTTCTTGAAAAAATGTGCCCATTAATTAGATTGTAGTAAAAGCAAATACACATTGCATTTCACCATATGATAATAAGCTAAATGTAAATAATGAAAAAAGAACGAGATGTTTGAAATGAATTACTTGATTATTCCCTCAAGCATGTTGTTTACACCTAAAGAGGAACAAACTGTAATCCTAAAAAGGAAAGGAAAGTATTTCCTATTTGTAGTTGCACAATTATAAGAATTCTTAACCTTTTCCATTTTTACAAAGAATGGGCTCTTCTAAATGTTTAACATTTTCTTAATTCTTAATACTCCCCCTCAAGTTGGGGCATACACATTATATGCTCTTGACTTGCTTCAAATATACTCAATTTTGGAGCAGTGGATTGACTTTGTAACTATATTTGCCAACTAGATCATTCAAGTTGATAAAACCTGTAGTAATGTACCCCAACTCTTTTGTCGGATGAAATGACAAAATGTTTCTATTTACTTCGTTCTCTCATGAAACACTAAGCTTAAAACATTGTGTATTGCAGCCTGATTGCCATAGATCAGTTGCATTAGTGCAAAATCCTTAAAAAAGTTGCTTTAGTCATACAAGGCTACATGTAGCCAACATCATTGCTTGATAATCTGCCTTTGCAATTGATCCAACTATTGCGTGTGCTTTGCTTTTCCAAGATGTCGATTTTCTCTAATTAAAACATAGTTTTCCTTTAGTAGATAATCTATCTTAAGAAGATCCTGCTTAGTTTGCATTGGAGTTTCCAATGTATTTGTTATGCTCTTATCCTCATATAATAAGCCTTGTCCAAGTTAACTTTGATATACCTAAGATTGTGAATTGAAGCATTTCATGACTGTCATAAGGAGCTTGGAGAAATTGGCTAATAACACTGATAAAAAATGAGATGTCTCGTCATGATTGTAATATAATTGAGCTTGTCAACTAATCTTTGATTATGATTAGGGTCCTCTAGGGCTCCCACTGTCTAGGATTCCATAGGAGCATCAATAGGTTTGCAATTTAATGTGCTAGTGTTTTCCATTATGTTCAAATCATACCTCTTAAAATGAAAATCCTAGTGTTGAATAATGCCAATGCTTAGGAAGTATCTTCATTTAATCAGATTTTTGGTTTGAGATTGGTTTCGAAGTGACTAATTAGATACTATTTAGGTTGAGTGATACCTTCATCATTGCCTTTATGACAATGTCATGAGCGTAAACAATCAAGAGTGTGCTACTCTAATTTTTCCATTATGAGAATGTTTATAGAACATAGAGTGGTCAACTTTACTTTGAAGCATGCCAAACTCTTGATCATTAGTTCTAAACAACCACAAATGACTAATCCTTAAATTTTTGTGGAATCCTTCGACGGACTTTTTAGAAACCTTTGGTAAAATGCTTGCCCATAACCCAACATATAAAGTACATTACATAGTCCAAGGATTGATGACTTGCCCACTCAGTGACTTTGGCACTCAACTTTCTCACAAAAAGGGCCCTTAACCAAAGTAAAAGATTACTTTGTTCTGAATGCAATTTGAACTATTGATTTACGTTATTGGAAATTACTATTAGGTTTATGATGAATCCATTGCTCAAGACTATACAAAGATTAATGTAATCGACACACAAACTCAAACTTCTTGTGAGCAAAAAACTTTGAGGTTGCTACATGTTGACATCCTCAACAAGGCCGCCATGAAACTAATAAAGGAGCTAAAGAGACATGATTACGATGGAAATAAGTAGACAAATATATACAATCTTCATTATAGTAGAAATAATGTCACTATAATCAATGCCGTTAATTTGAGTAGATCCGTTTCTACCTATCTAGCTTTGAAACCATCAACCTCCACTTTGATATAACTTTCAACAACATCTAACGACTGCTTCGTGCGGTGGTAAAAGAACTATTCCCAAGTACCATTATCTTTAAGACTATCATTACATTGATCATAGCCTGACACCAACTTGGATGAGCCATCATGCCCTGCCATTGTCTTTGGTATTTTGATAGTATATTTATTGATAATAAAGGCATGGTATGAAGGCAACAAAGTGTAATAACACAGGATTTTATAAACAAGATAAATATTGTGAGTAGTCTAAATGCTTTTTCTAAGAGCAATAGGAAGATCTATTTTATTTGATGAGTGCTCAACCCAAGTAGGGGATGTTGTTGAAGTATGAGTCACTCGTCAAACATTGTTTGCATGTATCATGAATAGTAACACCAACTAGATTGGCTAGTAGAGGGTTTGGTCGAGGTCGTCTAGAGTAGACTTGAAGAGGAAGAGGGGATGAGCTGTAATGGGAAGAGTTGGTGCAGAAAGAACCATGGAGATGGCATTTTGATTTAGCTAATTTGATTGACAATGATGTTACACATTGTATTGGAGTGAGGTGGATGAAATAGAGGCTTACATCCGGTGTCTATTGTGATAAGAATGTACCACCAAGACGTAAAGGTAAGTTTTATAAATTGGTTAGACTAGCTATATGGTATAGTGTTGGTCAGTCAAGAACTCAAACTTCCCAAAGATGGAAAGTAGAAGAAACGAAAATGTTGAGATAGATGTGTGGGCATACTAGGAGAGATATTTGCCACAAGGTGAGAGTGGCTGCTATGGTTGACAACATGAAAGAAGCAAGAGTAAGATGGTTCAGGCATGTAAAGAGATGCATAAATGCCCTAGTAAAGAGATGTGAGAGGTTGACCATGGTGGGTTTGTGAAGAGGTAGAGGTAGGCTGAAGAAGCATTGAAAGAGGTGATTAAACAAGAAACGACATACATGCAACTTACTGAGGACATGACCCTAGATAAATGGATATGGAGGTCGAGGATCAGGGTAGAAGGTTAGTAAAGAGTTGAACATTGTCTAGTTTTCCTTAAGTACTAATATTATTATTATTACTATCCTCCGTTACCTTTGTCAAATTATTATTACTATCCTATTATCTTATTCTTTAGTTTTTCTTTATTTATTGTATTCTTTGCTTTGTTATCATATTATTTGTTGTTACTACTATCTCTGATAAGATTTCAAATGAGGACATTTGGGTCAAGGTGGAGTGGCTTCGGTGGAGGACAAAATGTAGAAAAGAGACTGAAACGGTTTAGGCATGTAAAAAGAAGATGTACAGATGTCCTAGTGTGGAGTTGTGAGACAATGCTTATGGATGGTTTTATGAGAGGTAGAGATAGACCAAAGACAGCTTGGGAGAGGTTATTAGAAAAGATATGATGCCGCTTCAACTTACTAAGGACATGGCCTTAGGTAAGAGGTTGTGGAGGACACGAATTGGGGTAGAGGGCTAGTACATAGTAGTGCGTTGTCTTGTTATCTGTCCATACTAGTAGTTGTAGTATTGCTCTAGTAGTTTTTAGTCTTTTGATTTCTGTTATTATTTGTTATCTTGTCCTTTGACTATCATATTATGTTGTTGTAGTTATTGTCCTGTTACTATCTGCTATTTCTTGAACTTTTGTTGCTTTGTTTTTTGGACTGCTTTAGACTTTTTTTTTGAGTCGAGGGTCTATTGGGAACAATCTCTCTACCTGAGTAGAGGTAAGGTCTGCGTACCCTCTACCCTTTCCAAACCTTACTTTGTGGGATTATACTAGGTATGTTGTTGTTGCTACTTTCATCGTGGCTTTTTCACTATAGTATTTGTGAGAAATATAGGAAAAAAATATTATTTAATTTTGTATCTACATTATTACATAGAGACCCTATTTATAAACACTACAATACAATCCTTTACTAAGTAGGATATTCTGTACTATTCTTATTCCTATTCCTATTCCATTCCTATACTTATTCCTATTCTAAATACGATTGTATATATATATTCCAATTTTAACACTCCCCCTTAAGTTGGTGCATACAAGTCACATGTACCCAGCTTGTTACAAATGTAATTAATACAAGGATTGATGAGGAGCTTGGTGGTATATCTACAGGTTGATCACCTGACTTCACAAAATTAACCGTCAATTTCAATGTGCTTCTTCTCATGAAATACTAGATTTGATGCATAATGTTAGTGAATCTCAATGTGCTTGGCCTTCTCATGAAATAAATACTAGATTAGATGTAGTTCCTCAAAAAAAATAAAATTAGATTTGATGTATAATGTCGATAAAATACAGAGTGATAGGTTCGTTGAGAAAACTGTTTCGGACCATAAAGTGACTTACACGATCGACATATAAGTGTAGTAGACTCTCCCTGAGCAACAAAATCAGGTGCTTGCTCCATATAAACTTCTTCATTGAGATCACCATGGAGAAAAACGTTCTTAGCGTCCAACTGATTAGAAGGTCACAATCTGTGAAATAAAATTATATGGGTGCAGACGAAATGATGGCACAACCCTTCTGAGAAAGAGAATTATATGAGTAGGGTCAGATTAATGGCATGAATCTTTTGAAAAGGAGAAATTATATGGGTAGAGTCGGAATGATGACACAACCCTATGTAAATCAGATTTGAGGAGTCATCGGAAAGGCGAATGGAACTACCCAAACAAATATGAGGAGTCATCGAAAAGACACGGTGCTATGCAACTCAAATATGAGAAAGCAGTTCAAAAAAATCCACGATACTATACAAATTAAATATGAAAAGTAGTCTGCAGAGATGCACGGTGCTATGCAAATCAGATCTAAATAAAAGTAGTCACATGATAGATGGCACAGTGCTACACAAATTAATTATGAAAATGTAGTCATCGGAAGGATGGCACGGTGCTACACATATAAGATATGAGAAACTAGTCATCGAAATGATGGCACAATGCTACACAAATAAGATATGAGAAAGTAGTCACTAAAATGATGTCATAGTGCTATACAAATTAATTATGAAAAAAGTAGTCACCAAAAAGATGGCATAGTGCTACACAAATTAAATATGAAAAAAGTAGTCACCGAAAAGATTGCATGATGCTACACAAATTACATATGATAAAAGTAGTCACTGAAAAGATAACACAGTGCTACACATATTAGATATAAGAAAGTAGTCACAAAAAGATACACGGTGACCCAACTATTGCTAATATAATCATTAGCCATACGGGTGACATATATGGGTAATGGCTGCCCGTCGGCAATAGAAACTCTTTGATTCTCTACCAAGATCGTAGAGGCTCTGATACCATTTGTGAAATATAGGAGCAAAATATAATCATTAGCCATACGGGTGGCATATATGGGTGATGGCCGCCTGCCGACAATAGAAACTCTTTGATTCTCTACCAAGATCGTAGAGACTCTGATACCATGTGAGAAATATGGGAAAAAAATATTATTGAATTGTTGTATCTACATTTTTTTTTTTGAGAATGGTAACTTTTTCTTCTATTTATCCACAGGTATACTACATCAAAGTAGCCCCCTTCCAAAAGTATTACAAACTAGACTTACTCCATCTGTGCTTTTTGTCACAAATAGTCTAAAACATCAAAAAGTTCTTCTGCCTGTACTAAGACTTTCTGTTTACACCAAAAATAATAAAGAGCTATACAATTCATCTTGAAATTCTACAAATTGTTCTTCTTGCCCTCAAAATATCTTTGATTCCTTTCTTTCCACACTGTCCACCATATACAAGCTGGGACAATCCTCCATCTCTCCTCCTTAATTGTAGTATTGCCAATATTGATCCAACAATTTAAGAGTTGTACTATGTTTCTTGGTTTCACCCAAATGATCTTCCTAAGGTTGCTGAAGATTCTCCATAATTGAATGTTGACTGTCTCTGCCTGTTCCTCACACAAATAGCATCTTGAGCATAGTTGGAACTTCCTCTTCTTTATATTTTCTTGTGTCAGCACTGCTTCCTTTGCTAGTAACCATGTGAAACAGTTTACCTTGTATGGGATTTTAGGTCTCCATATCATCTGCCATGGCCAGAGCTCCATCCTGTCATTTGAATTTGAGTGATTAAGATCTTTGTAAGCTGACTTGACACTATGTAAGCTGACTTGACACTGAAAACCCCTTTGCTGCCAATCTTCCACACAACTGTCTTCTTCCCTAGTCAGATTACTAAATTGTGCCATTGTATCATGGAAGGCCACTTTGTTCCCCATCTCCCAATCATTTAGATTCCTCCTAAGATGTAAGTTCCACCCCTGTCCTGTCCACATTTCAGCCACAGTTGCATTTTGTTGAAGGCTTAGTGTATATTAGTCTGGGAATAATTGTTTCAGGGTTCTTTGGGCTATCCATCTGTCATCCCAAAATGACACCTTCATTCCATTACCCACCTGGAATCTGATTCTAGAAAGAAACAGATGCCAAAGATTTCTTATTGATCTCCAGATACCACATTCATATGGTGTAGTTACCATCTTTGTCATCCACCTATTCTCCATTTCATATTTTGCCCTGATCACCTCTCTCCATAGCATATTCTCTCCTGTCATAAACTTCCAAAGCCATTTTAACATTAGGCTTTTGTTTTGTTTCATGTTCCTGATCTCCAGTTCCCCCCCCCTTCATTTCCTTGCCAAACGAAATTTCTTCTCAAAGCATCTATCCTCTGTTTGACCTTGTCTGGTGCTGGGAACACAGACATCATATAGGTAGGTATTGCATCTAGCACACTATTAACCATGGTTAATCTACCTCCCTAGACAGATATTGGCTCTTCCAGTTGGTTAGCTTCTTTTTGCATTTTTCTATCACTCCATTCTAGATCCCTATTGATTTGCTCTTTCCCCCCAATGGCATACCTAGGTATATGGTTGGTAGTTCCCCTACCCTACCACCTAAAACCCCTGCCAGACTCTGACTCTCCACCTGAGCCATTTCATTTATGGGATAAATGAAAACTCTTCCCCCAATTGATATGTAATCCAGAGACTGCTTCAAAGATGATGAATATTACTCTTAGGATCAACATTTGCTCTGTCATTGCTTCACAAAAAATAAGAGTATCATTTGCATATTGCATATGGGTAATCTCCAAGCCATTTTGTGCACTGCTGTCCACCCGAAAGCCCCTTACCCAGCCCTTCATCTTTGCTGTGTGAATTAGGTTACTCAAACCTTCCATGGCTAAGATGAATAGAAAGGGTGATAGGGGGTCACCTTGTCTCAGTCCCCTTTGGGATGAAAAGAAACCAGTAGGAGTTCTATTAACTAGGATAGAAAACTTGACTGTGCTTATGCAGAATTTCACCCATCTAATCCATTTGGCTCCAAAACCCATCCTTTGCATCATAAGTAGTAAGAAATTCCAGTTTAAATGATCATAGGCCTTTTGTATATCAAGTTTGCATAGAATTCCAGGGCACTTGCTACTCTGTCTAGACTCAAACACATTCATTTGCTATCAACACTGCATCCATTATTTGTCTACCTTTTATGAATGCCATTTGTTGGCTGTCTACAAGCCTGTGTAGCACCTTCTTTAACCTTTCTGCCAGCATTTTAGCAGTGATCTTGTAAACTCCACCTATTAGACTAATAGGTCTAAATTCTGTCAGTTCCTCAGCTCCCACTTTCTTAGGAATTAAAGCCACAAAGGTGGCATTAATACTCTTCCCAAACCTCTCTGCCTTATGAAACTGCTGCACTGTAGCCACCAGATCAAGTTTAATGATGTCCCAACATTGGCTGAAGAAAGACATGGAGTAACCATCTGGCCCTGGTGCTTTGTCCCCTGCACATGCTTTTATGCTCTCTTGAATTTCCTGCTGCTCAAAAGGTGCCAAGAGTAATTTGTTTTCTTCTTCATGAATCATAGGACAATTTCTCATCTCCAGGTAGGGTCTCCATTCTTCTGGCTCAGAGTTAGTTTCTCATAATAAGTTACTATCCATTCTTCTGGCTCTGAGTATAGTTTCTCATAATAAGTTACTATCTCCTTCTGTATCTCCTCTGGTTCAGTCAAAATTTCTCCTCTCACTTTCAGCTTTGAGATTGTATTCATTCTCCTGTATGCATTTGCAGTTCTGTGGAAGAAATTAGTGTTTCTATCCCCCTGCTCTAGCCACACTGCCCTAGATCTTTGCCTCCAAGCTATTTCCTCCCTTTTAGCTATGTCTTCAAACTCACTGATTAAAGCTGTTTTAGAGGTTATCTCTTCTGGCCGCAGGGTTCTGTTCTCCTATATCTCCTCTAATTCAGCTAGCTGTTTTAAGACATTTTGTTTTTGTGTTCCCAAGTTCCCTTGTGCAGTTTTGCTCCATTCTTTCAGCTTTTCTTTTAGTGCTTTGAGCTTTGCAACCAAGACATAGTTAGGTTTCCCTATGAAACTGAAGGAGTTCCACCATCCTTTAATTTTGTCATTGAAACCCTCTATGTCCAACCACCAGTTCTCAAATTTAAAGTATGACTTTGCGTTTTCCCAAGCACCGCATTGTAACATTATGGGAGAGTGATCTGATGACACTTTGTGAAGTATGTACTGCCTTATATTTCTAAAATTTGCTTCCCATTCTTTCGAGAACAAAATTCTGTCAAGTCTGGCTGCTGTTGTATGCCTGTCTCCTTTCTTCCAGGTGTATCTTCCCCCAGATAATTCAGGATCAACTAACTCCATGTCTTCTATGAAATCTGAGAAATCTGTCATTCCTTTGTTGATTCTGTTGCAATTTTTCTTCTCCGATGGGTACCTCACAGTGTTGAAATCCTCACATAGGACCCAAGGTCCTGCAATCAACCCCCTGGCAGCACCAATTTCCCACCAAGTCTCTTCCCTTTCTACTCTATCATTTGGCGCATACACACCTGTGAGGTGCCAGTTGAAATCTTGACATATCCCTGTGAAGCTACGAGTGACAAAGTACATTCCTACATTGCTAATTTCTCCTTCCCACTCCCTTTTGTCCATGTGAGAAATATATGAGAAAAATATTATTGAATTGTGTATCTAAATTGTTACATTGAGACCCTATTTATAGACACTACATTGGAATCCTTTTCCAACTAGGATTCCTATTCTTATTCCTATTCCTATTCCTATTCTAAGTAGGAAATACTTATTTCTATTCTAACAATCCCCCTCAAGTTGGTGCATACAAATCATATGTACCTAGCTTGTTACAAATGTAATTAATACGAGGACATGTGAGGGTCTTGGTGAAGATATCTGCAAGCTGATCATTTGACTTCACAAATTTCGTAACAATATCTCCCGAGAGTATCTTTTCTCTGACAAAGTGACAGTCAATCTCAATGTGCTTAATCCTTTCATGAAACACTAGATTTGATGCGATATGAAGAGCCGCTTGATTATCACACACAAGTTCCATCTGATCAATTTTGCCAAATTTTAGTTCTCCCAACAACTGTTTGATCCAAACTAGCTCACAAGTTGCTGTTGCCATTGCTCGATATTCTGATTCCGCACTAGATCGAGCAACCACATTCTGTTTCTTACTCTTCCACGACACCAAATTACCTCCTACTAAAACACAATATCCGGATGTCGAACGTCTGTCAGAGGGTGATCTTGCCCAATCAGCGTCTGTATAGCCAATGATATGCTCATGGCCCTGATCCTCCAAGAGTAGTCCTTTACCGGGAGCTGACTTTATATATCGCAGAATACGAACAACTGCTTCCCAATGACTATCACAAGGGGAAGTCATAAACTGACTTACAACACTCACAGGAAAAGATATGTCAGGTCTAGTCATTGTGAGATAATTCAACTTTACAACAAGCCGTCTATACCTTTCAGGATTACTAAGTGGCTCCCCCTGTCCTGGAAGGAGTTTAACATTCGGATCCATAGGAGTGTCAATAGGTCTGCATACCATCATTCCTGTCTCCTCAAGAATGTCTAAGGCATACTTGCATTGAGAAATAACAATATCTGATCTAGACTGAGCAACCTCAATACCTAGAAAATACTTTAATCTGCCAAGATCTTTAGTCTGGAAGTGCTTAAAGAGATGTTGCTTCAAATCGGTGATACCATCTTGATCATTACCAGTGATAACAATATCATCAACGCAAACAACCAAATAGATAGATCGCTGAAAACAACCTGGAAATAGCCGAAACCCTAATTTCGGCGATCGGATTTGGTCAAAAACAGTATGGGCCTGGTCGGAATGGCTGGACGATCCCATCTGTCAAAAAAACTCTCAAAAAATGTGATCAGAAAAGCCCTCACGCTCCGGCGCGTGAGCCAGATCTCGCCAGGAATTACCACCTCCGATAGGCGTGTGAGAGCACGTGGGGTGATGTTTTTCGGTGGTTCTAGCTGGGGTTTGGTCGCGGGAGCTTTCCGAGCCTTGTGGTGGTGTTGTTTTTCGCACAACACCCACAGAAAGAAAAAAGAATAACAAATCAGACCCAACAGTCACCGGAAATTGACATAGACATATGGTGACTTGTTTGTTCTCACCAATGCTCTGATACCATGTGAGAAATATATGAGAAAAATATTATTGAATTGTGTATCTAAATTGTTAGACCCTATTTATAGACATTACATTGGAATTCTTTTCCAACTAGGATTCCTATTCTTATTCCTATTCCTATTCCTATTCCTATTCTAAGTAGGAAATACTTATTTATATTCTAAAAGTCCACATAATAACGATGCCTCCCCTGGTTCCACTGGCTTCTAACTGTGCATAATTCACCCATTTATTCCCCCATACTTCACAATATTTTCAATTTTCCCTTCCACCTTTGTTTCTTGGAAACAGACTACATCTGCCTTCCAGCTCTTCATAATATTTTTGATCACTTCCCTCTTTCTAGCACAGTTCATCCCCCTTATATTCCATGACACTATGTTTAGCTTCATTATTGTTCTATTGCCAGGTATCCCCCTCTACTTCTAGTGCCAAAGCTCATGAACTTTGTATCCAGTTCCAGGCTTTTCAATTCGTTTGATCCTTTCTTTTTGTTTGTTGTGACTTCTCCCTTGCCCCCTTGTTCCCTTGCTTGTTATTATCAATTTTCATAAAGAGCTCCTCTGCTTTCAACTCACATCCTCTAAAATCTACCCCAAATTCAGTGCTCAATTTGAGTATGTGTTGCTTAATCCAAAGTGGATGACTTTTTGAATTAGAATTGTCTTCTAATGGCAGCTGAATCATCAGCGGTACAACATTCTCTGTGATCTCCGTATTGCTATCATTCGGCCCATTCAGTTGTGATACGGCCATTATTTGTTTTCCCATGTTTGTAGCTTTCGCTATGGTGACTGCGTTCTCGCCGTCCTCCTGTATTGTCTCCTCTTGTTCGTGAGGCATGAAATTTCTCTCCTCCACCTCCAGGTTGTCCAGATTTTTGAATCTATATTGCGTCTTTGTTTGAGAAAGATTTGCCATTATTTCAACACTTACTAAGTCTATCTTTGGTCTTCTTGACTGCTTTCTTTTTGTTTAAACCTTGTTGGGCCTAAAGCTTATTTTGGGCCCTGATTTTTTCTCTCGCTTATTTGGCCTGCTACTGCATGAAGTTGCCCTTTCCCTTTCTAGCTGCGGTCACGTGACTCCCAATTCAAAAATTCTCCAGCTGTCGATGTGCCCACATGCTGTGGTGTATAAACTGTTGGTTTCTCCATTGTACTAGATATTGAAACTTCTTTACCCAGCGGTTCCCTGTCTTCATTCTCTATAGAGACCCTATTTATAAACACTACAATACAATTCTTTATCAAGTAGGATACTATTTACTATTCCTATTCCTATGACTATTCCTATTCTAAATAGGATTGTATATATCTATTCCAATTCTAGCAATATTCCTTTCTTATACCATCTTTGAAATGGTTTATTTGTATTGAGGGCCTATCGGAACCAACCTCTCTACCTTCACAAGGTAGGGTTAAGGTTAGTGTACACACCACCCTCCCTAGACGACACTTGTGGGATTACAGCAGGTATATTGTTATTGTTTGATAAAAAGTACGGAATGTCTCGAAAGATATACTTACTTATGTGTAACCTTTTGGGGTGGCCTAGTGGTTTGGACTGAGGACTTCCATGTTGGAGGTCTCAAGTTCGAAACCCCTTGTTAGCGAAAGCAAGGGGTTTGCCTTTTGGGTCGAGCTCGTTGTACCAGGGTGAAGTTTCAACTTCGAGAGACAACTTAATGACTGGGAGCTAGCTAGACTCACTGAAATTTTGAAAGCTCTTGATCATTTCAAGGGGACAACAGATGAGGAAGACAAACTTAAATGCAGGAAGCACAGTCTAGGCCAGTTTACAGTGAATTCAGCATATACTAGACTTAATCATCCTGATCAACAAGCTCATTTGCGGAGTTGGAAATCAGTATGGAAAGTGAAACTTCAATCTAAAGTAACCTATTTTGTGTGGTTAGTTGTCAGAGATGCTTGCCTAACATAAGAAATCTAAAGAGAAGGGAGATGCAATTGTGTTCAAGGTGCTATCTATGTGGAAAGGAGGCTGAAAGCTATTGTCACTTATTTATACATTGTGTGGTTTCTAGAGTCCTCTGGAACCCTTTTTTGAGTATGAAAGGCCTGTGGTGGATCATGCCTAGGACTAGAGGGGAACTGCCTTCTTGTTGGAATTTTTCTGGTGGACTAATTGGACAAAAGAAATGGTAGAAGATTATTCCAAGTGGACCATTTGAAAGGAAAGAAACATTAGTTGTTCTGAAGGAACATCAGCTCCTTACAAAAGTTTAGTATGAACTGTCTTTTTTGTTTCGATTTTGGTGCAAGGAAGATTTTGTCCAGGATATTGATTCACTGGTAGATATCATAGCATCCCTGTAGTAGGTGGTAGAAGATATGCATGCTGTTGGTTTTTTTGTCTATGGCTTAAGCAGTCTTTGTGCTACACTTGTAAACTACTGTTTCCGTTCTCAAAAAACTATATATGCACAAAATGAAGTGTAAAATACCTTGTGAAGACAAAGAAAGATATAGGTGAAGAATGTTTTTATCATGCATTGTCACTGTATACTTTCTTGATAGAAACATCAAAGGGAGTATGAATTTCAGAAAAGACTTGAATGATAAAAAATAATTAAGGGCACCCCGGTGCACTAAACTCCTGCTATGCGCAGGGTTCGGGGAAGGGATGGACACAAGGGTTTATTGTACACAGTCTTACCTTGTATTTCTACAAGAGTCTGTTTCCACAGCTCAAACCCGTTACTCTTTGCCACATAACAACAACTTTACCTGTTACAACAAGGCACCCCCTTCTAAGATAGAAAATAACCAAGTTCTATTTTTTCAGAAGAAATAACTAAGTGCACCGAGAACCATTATCAACAAAGGTGACATAAAAATGAAAACCTAAAGTAGAGCTGACACGACTTTGACCACATGTATCTGAATGGACAAATTCAAATGGAGATGGAGCTCCATTGCTAGTTCTTTCCGAAAGAGGAATGATCGTGTTCCCATATTTAACAATGTCCTAATTCTTAATACTAAATAATTTGTTTGAGAGGCATTTATTGTTAAGTCAGGGATTGTGTAACTCCTTGTTTGGTCTATTTGGACTTGGTTGTTTAAAGAATTAATTTCACTCGTCCTGATGCATGTCCTTGATTATAGATGGTATTACGTGCTTGCAGATGATTTCTTTTTAGTTGTCACCCATTAGTTTTCTTTACCATTGTGCCTCCATTGAGTTTCTCCTTAGCTATATCACGTATCCCTGCATTAATGAAGATCAGTTCTGAAAGGAATATGGTGAGTCGCCTCAAAGGAGATATCAAGCAACTTAATTTCAAACTTGCGCAACTTCAAGTATCGTTGGAGGAGAAAGAGACTCAGCTGCATCAGTTAAGGAGGTGACAGCTGTTACAATTTGTTCTTACTGAAAATCTTGAAGTCTACTAATTGCATTATTTGATCTCAGTAATTCTTTGTTAGCAACGGAAGTCATTGTTGGGACTGACAGCTCATCAAATCCTCTTGCTGGTTCTGGGGAACCCATAGTTTTCGTACCGGCGTCATCTCATGTTATTTGTGTCTCTGCAAGTGCACAAGCTGGTGAAAGAGAACCTAAACACAGTGAGGATATCAGGCCTGATGATACTCAAGTTTCAACTTCTAAAATTAGTAATCACAGTGGTCAGAGTGAGAGAAGTGATGCCTTCTTCTTCTTCTTATGATTCTGATTCTGAGATGAGCTATTATGTGATCTTTCAACAGACACTGGAAATGATGCGCAGCGAGAAGAAGAATTCCCTGAAGTGAGAGTGGACTTCCAGGTAGACTCTTAATTATCCAGAATTTTCAGTTTTTCTTCTCCCTAATTACTTCAGCATCTCCTGTCTTAATTTTCTGTTCATGCTCATCATAAAGTCATAGACATAAAATCTATAATTGTTCTTCCTTTCGGGAACTGAGGTGGGGTTAATTGATTGTTCTGCAATAATATTTTACAGGAGACATTCTTAGGCCACACAAGTCCAATAAGTCGTTGCCATTTTTCTGCTACTGGGGACAATGTTGCTAGTGCTTCTGTGGATGGGACAGTCAGGTATATTCTCTTAGCTGACATGCATTCTCGTATAAATGTTTCTGAAAAATTGCTTTTTTTGATCTTAAAAAAAAAATGTTTCTGAAACATGAAGAAATTTTGTGTAGTACCAACCCACAAAGTTAGAGAAAGTTGGAGTTTGAAGTACCGTATCATTTTGATTTAATTTTGTAATAATGCATTTCCATAAAATAATAAATAATTACGTCCTCTGGCGGCGTCTCCCTTTCATTCTTTCACAAAAGGGTACAATCAAAAGAGGGGGGATTAAACATCCTTACCTCACAATTCATGCAAAGTCTATACAAAAAATTACTAGACAATTTCATCGTCCTCCATGTATACAATGATACACCATGAAGCAACAGAAGAGAACAGACTTCCATTCTCAAAAAAAGAGTTCTTCCTTGTTTACTCCTTAATGCAGCCATCTGGATGAAGTTCAAACTCTATGGCTTTTTGCCTTGTTCTGGTAAATCCTAAGGAGAAGTTATTGATCTGGAAAATGGTGGATTCTGCAATTACATTGCTCGGCTGAGCTTTTCTAATGGTATCCTGCATCTGCCATGCTGTATTACTCTTTCCTGCAGCATATCTATGACTATAAGAGAGTCACATTCTAGTATGATGCAAGTAAAACCATTCTCTGTATACCAGTTCAAGCCAAAGAGAACTGCTTTTACATCAGTCATGTTGCTACTGCCTCTTCCCAAACACAATAAAATGCTATGTTCATGAATCCTTGCCCCTACATATCCTCCTGCACCAGATATTCCTTCCATGTTCTTGTTACCATCTATCTTGATTTTAAACCAAGTATCAGGGGGCCTTTGTCCATTTCACAATTGCACATTCAGTTATAGGATCAAGTTCCATAATTTCTTCACAAATTCTGTTCCGACTAGAATCCAATGTATTGCTGCTCCTATTCATATTTTAGTAAGGAATTGAAAAGCTGATGAATGATAAAGGATATTTTATTTGATGGAACAGAGGGAGAAGGATGATTCCATTTGGTAGGTAAGGTTAATGTTACCAAACCTTTTAGGCAAACAATTATGGAGGTTTGCATATGAAGACCAAGTCATGTGAAAAATGATGATTCAGGAAAAATATAGGGGTAGTTGATAAAGTGATCCTCTGAGTGTATCACCACCTCATATGAAACTAGTGTGTGGAAGGGAATTGTGAAAGATTAAAGAGAAGTTCTTTAACTTCATTACTTTTGCAATCGTTAATAGTAGATGTCATATTTTGGTTGGATATTTTGTGTGGTGGTACAACTCCTAAAATTCTATAATACTATAAAGCTGAATAAGATGTTAAGGAAGGAGATCAAGTATTGTGTGACTTCTCTTTCAGAAACCGGTTAAAAGTCCCACAACATATTTGAGGGGATTAATTGAACCTTTTCCTATCGAAGATCTACTGATGTAAACAGTACGGGGAAGTTGATAGATTGCTAAGGGAAGCTATGGGGGAGTCTAAGACTTTAAATTGTTTCATCTCTTTCCTTTGGTGACTTCTTTGTTATACAAGACCTCAGTACAGGAAGAATAATTGGGAAAGGGCATGAGTCAGATGGACTTATCATCTTAGTTCTGACAAATCCACTACAGTTTGTTCAATCTCTGACTCTCCAAGTTTAATCTACAGACAATTGGGACACCCTAGTTTATCCAAACTTTAGAAGATAGTACCTAGCTTGTCCAAATTATCTTAGTTAGATTGTGAGTCATGTCAATTGGGGAAGCACACCCGAGTCCTAATAGTCATGCAGAGTCTCTTTTTCATTTAGTTCATTTTGATACTGGGGTCCTAGTATAGTTAGTTCAATATTGGGTTTTAAGTATTTTATTACTTTCATTAACCATTACTCAAGGTGGTGCACTTGGATGTTCTTAATGAAAGATCGTTCTGAGTAATTTTTCATATTTCAAACCTTTTGTTCTAAAAAAAATCAGTTTGGTGTTTCTATTCACACTTTTCGTAGTGATAATGCACATGCATATTTATTATCTTTTAAACAATTTATGTCTTCCCATGGAATTCTTCATCCGGCATCTTGTCCTTACAGTGCACCACAAAATGGGGTCGCAAAGAGAAAAATAGGCATATTGTTGAGACTGCACACTCTTCTCATACAAGCAAATGTATTGCGTTTTTTGGGGGGATGCAGTGCTCACCTCTTGTTATTTGATTAACCTTATGCCTTCCTCTTCTATTCAAAATCAGGTACCTCATTTTGTTTTGTTTCTTTAGTCAACCTTATTCTCTCTTCCACCACATATCTTTGGGACACATGCTTTGTCCATACACTCACTTCAAGAAAAGATAAATTCGCTCCCGATGCTCTTAAATGTGTTTTTCTCGATTATTGAAGCGTACATAAGGGATATCTATGCTTCTCACCTAACCTCCAGTGATACATAAGTCTGTTCATGTTACTTTTTTTTGAATGTCAGACCTACTTTAATATCCTCTTCTATTGAACAATTAAGCATTTAAGAGGTTCTACCAATTCCGTCTTTTGGGGATCCCACCATAGTCTATCCTTCCACGTCATCTCCTAACTCTATCTTCCTCCTCTGCACCTCCACCACTATTGACCTATCATCGTCGTCCGCGCCCAGATGATTCATGCCTGCCATCGGTATCCTTGCTTGCAGAGGACTTGTCTAAACAATGTCCTTCTATTGGGACTGGAAAAGGTAATCGATCTCCTTGTAATGTCATAGGATTTAAACCCTGCATTGTAATAAATTCCATCTTTCCCCATATCTATTGAAAAGTCCGGTCAGAGCAGCAGGAGAATTTCTCCCCTAGAGAGTGAAAAATTCAAAAATAGCTAAAACTAACAACCTCGAAAAACGTGCCTGAGAGCTTTTTTAAAACTCTTTGCTGAATACTTGCTGAATAGAGTGCCAATTCCATCTCCGTGTTAATTGATAGGGATCTGCCTAGAATAATGCAAGGTTATGATCAGTGTTATCAAAGGCGAAAAGCGCAAATAAGCTCTAAGGTCCGTGAGGGCTTTAGCGCAAATAAAGCGTGGGCTTTAATGAAAAAAGGCTTAAAGGGAGAAAAGAACACAAATATATATATGTTTATTCCAAGACTATTAATTATTAACATGAATGACAAATATATGACCAAAGAAATTGAATTTTTTTTTATGATAAAGTGAATTATCAATTATTTAGTGTCACTTCTTCATACGAGGCTCATTGGCAAGGAAAGGATTTCCTTAGAACCTTGATGACGACACTGAAGCGCACATAAAGCGAGGCAAAGCGCTCAACATGTTTTGAGCCTCGCTTCAGGGCTTAAGCGCGCCTTTGATAACACTTATGATTAGCCGTGGGATGAAAAAACTGGAGACTAGAATAAAAAACTATGCAAGGATACTTTTCATTGTACTTTTTGGCTAATTTAGAGAAAAATTAATAGAATTTTCAAGGTTGAACAAAATTCTATGAGGAAATTTAAGAGCTCCATTGTTTTTCATTTGATCTTTTCTCTGGGATCAATCTTCATTCTGTCATTCTTCGGAGTAGAAGGATATGGTATAGACATAGATGATTGGATTCTGCGGGGTTTGATGTATATCCACACTCTGTAGAGTGACACCATCTTGGTGTACTGTCATTGAAACTTTTTGACTTGCCAACAAATTATGCTATCCTGATCTTGTATTGATATTAATGTATTCTGATGAAGGATATGGACATATGACTCATCAGCACCAACATCAAGAAATGCAACCATCTATTGTGGGGCAGAGATCATGTCACTTGAGTGGGAGTGCAAATCTGACCGACTGGTATAGACACTATCAATATAATAGACATACGTTATTAGGTTCCATGATTCTCGTTTCTTTTTCATGTTAATTGATATAGTTGCTAGCTTCAATACTGGATTGGTTCTAAAGCTTCTGGAACTAATGTTCATCTTGAGAAAAGCTTCTCATAGGCACAGCTGATGGAGGAATCAAAGCATGGAATGTCGATGCTAAACGTGTTGTTTGTGATCTTAGTTGCACAGAAGCATTCCCAAGGTTCCTCACACTCATGGGATTTACTCTCTTCTTTCTGAAAAAATGAAATACTTGGACACTGTCTTACTTGTTCTTTTATCCTTCCCATTTCATGTTTTCCCGGATACAGCGTGTTGGATTTAAAATGCAGCCCTGTGGAGCCAATTTTCGTATCTGCTGCTGCATCGAGATGGTAACTTGTACTTCTACCTTTCTCTTGTACTTTCTCCATGTACTTTTTTGATCTAAAGTTCTCTATCTATTATCTTGATGTCCTGATATGTATAAGTTATAACTTAAGAACATATAACTTTGATGTCCTGCTATGAAGAAGTTATAGCTTAGATTTTTTTGTCACAATTCCTCTGCTTTAAGCAATTTTAGAGAAATAGTTGTGAACTGAAAATTCTTCTATTAATAACTAGTATATGCAGGCTACAGTTCTCGGTATCTAGTTTTCTTTGTTTAGGTCCATCTAATTTCAATACTAATAAATAGTTCATCTTTAAGAACAAATGATGGGGTTCTTCAAATCTCACACTTATCCCTACATGGGTATACAAGTCCCTAACAAGATTAAAAGAATTTCTTGGGCATGCAATCATGGCTTCAATGTCCATGTTATAGGAGGCAATCATGAATTGTTGTTGTAGAAAGCAGAGGAGAAAGAGAATGTCAATGCACACGAATCATATACATTGACCAGATTTGAAGGTTTGTCTCACGTCTGG